>CM055194.1:5397920-5743202 GCA_029224185.1 Karalla daura
AGGCCGGATTTCATCCTGGAGCTGAGATATTAAAGCTCGCCGAAAATGAAAAAAACGACCACCCCGGACCTGTCGTTTTGGCCGAGATCCCGACCCCGAGCGAGCGAGCCCAAACCCACCATTTGGGGTGTGAGCCGCCTCCGGGGTGGCCCACGCTCACTGGAAAAAGCAACCCCGAGGCCGGATTTCATCCTGGAGCTGAGATATTAAAGCTCGCCGAAAATGAAAAAAACGACCACCCCGGACCTGTCGTTTTGGCCGAGATCCCGACCCCGAGCGAGCGAGCCCAAACCCACCATTTGGGGTGTGAGCCGCCTCCGGGGTGGCCCACGCTCACTGGAAAAAGCAATCCCGAGGCCGGATTTCATCCTGGAGCTGAGATATTAAAGCTCGCCGAAAATGAAAAAAACGACCACCCCGGACCTGTCGTTTTGGCCGAGATCCCGACCCCGAGCGAGCGAGCCCAAACCCACCATTTGGGGTGTGAGCCGCCTCCGGGGTGGCCCACGCTCACTGGAAAAAGCAACCCGAGGCCGGATTTCATCCTGGAGCTGAGATATTAAAGCTCGCCGAAAATGAAAAAAACGACCACCCCGGACCTGTCGTTTTGGCCGAGATCCCGACCCCGAGCGAGCGAGCCCAACCCACCATTTGGGGTGTGAGCCGCCTCCGGGGTGGCCCACGCTCACTGGAAAAAGCAATCCCGAGGCCGGATTTCATCCTGGAGCTGAGATATTAAAGCTCGCCGAAAATGAAAAAAACGACCACCCCGGACCTGTCGTTTTGGCCGAGATCCCGACCCCGAGCGAGCGAGCCCAAACCCACCATTTGGGGTGTGAGCCGCCTCCGGGGTGGCCCACGCTCACTGGAAAAAGCAATCCCGAGGCCGGATTTCATCCTGGAGCTGAGATATTAAAGCTCGCCGAAAATGAAAAAAACGACCACCCCGGACCTGTCGTTTTGGCCGAGATCCCGACCCCGAGCGAGCGAGCCCAAACCCACCATTTGGGGTGTGAGCCGCCTCCGGGGTGGCCCACGCTCACTGGAAAAAGCAATCCCGAGGCCGGATTTCATCCTGGAGCTGAGATATTAAAGCTCGCCGAAAATGAAAAAAACGACCACCCCGGACCTGTCGTTTTGGCCGAGATCCCGACCCCGAGCGAGCGAGCCCAAACCCACCATTTGGGGTGTGAGCCGCCTCCGGGGTGGCCCACGCTCACTGGAAAAAGCAATCCCGAGGCCGGATTTCATCCTGGAGCTGAGATATTAAAGCTCGCCGAAAATGAAAAAAACGACCACCCCGGACCTGTCGTTTTGGCCGAGATCCCGACCCCGAGCGAGCGAGCCCAAACCCACCATTTGGGGTGTGAGCCGCCTCCGGGGTGGCCCACGCTCACTGGAAAAAGCAATCCCGAGGCCGGATTTCATCCTGGAGCTGAGATATTAAAGCTCGCCGAAAATGAAAAAAACGACCACCCCGGACCTGTCGTTTTGGCCGAGATCCCGACCCCGAGCGAGCGAGCCCAAACCCACCATTTGGGGTGTGAGCCGCCTCCGGGGTGGCCCACGCTCACTGGAAAAAGCAATCCCGAGGCCGGATTTCATCCTGGAGCTGAGATATTAAAGCTCGCCGAAAATGAAAAAAACGACCACCCCGGACCTGTCGTTTTGGCCGAGATCCCGACCCCGAGCGAGCGAGCCCAAACCCACCATTTGGGGTGTGAGCCGCCTCCGGGGTGGCCCACGCTCACTGGAAAAAGCAATCCCGAGGCCGGATTTCATCCTGGAGCTGAGATATTAAAGCTCGCCGAAAATGAAAAAAACGACCACCCCGGACCTGTCGTTTTGGCCGAGATCCCGACCCCGAGCGAGCGAGCCCAAACCCACCATTTGGGGTGTGAGCCGCCTCCGGGGTGGCCCACGCTCACTGGAAAAAGCAATCCCGAGGCCGGATTTCATCCTGGAGCTGAGATATTAAAGCTCGCCGAAAATGAAAAAAACGACCACCCCGGACCTGTCGTTTTGGCCGAGATCCCGACCCCGAGCGAGCGAGCCCAAACCCACCATTTGGGGTGTGAGCCGCCTCCGGGGTGGCCCACGCTCACTGGAAAAAGCAATCCCGAGGCCGGATTTCATCCTGGAGCTGAGATATTAAAGCTCGCCGAAAATGAAAAAAACGACCACCCCGGACCTGTCGTTTTGGCCGAGATCCCGACCCCGAGCGAGCGAGCCCAAACCCACCATTTGGGGTGTGAGCCGCCTCCGGGGTGGCCCACGCTCACTGGAAAAAGCAATCCCGAGGCCGGATTTCATCCTGGAGCTGAGATATTAAAGCTCGCCGAAAATGAAAAAAACGACCACCCCGGACCTGTCGTTTTGGCCGAGATCCCGACCCCGAGCGAGCGAGCCCAAACCCACCATTTGGGGTGTGAGCCGCCTCCGGGGTGGCCCACGCTCACTGGAAAAAGCAATCCCGAGGCCGGATTTCATCCTGGAGCTGAGATATTAAAGCTCGCCGAAAATGAAAAAAACGACCACCCCGGACCTGTCGTTTTGGCCGAGATCCCGACCCCGAGCGAGCGAGCCCAAACCCACCATTTGGGGTGTGAGCCGCCTCCGGGGTGGCCCACGCTCACTGGAAAAAGCAATCCCGAGGCCGGATTTCATCCTGGAGCTGAGATATTAAAGCTCGCCGAAAATGAAAAAAACGACCACCCCGGACCTGTCGTTTTGGCCGAGATCCCGACCCCGAGCGAGCGAGCCCAAACCCACCATTTGGGGTGTGAGCCGCCTCCGGGGTGGCCCACGCTCACTGGAAAAAGCAATCCCGAGGCCGGATTTCATCCTGGAGCTGAGATATTAAAGCTCGCCGAAAATGAAAAAAACGACCACCCCGGACCTGTCGTTTTGGCCGAGATCCCGACCCCGAGCGAGCGAGCCCAAACCCACCATTTGGGGTGTGAGCCGCCTCCGGGGTGGCCCACGCTCACTGGAAAAAGCAATCCCGAGGCCGGATTTCATCCTGGAGCTGAGATATTAAAGCTCGCCGAAAATGAAAAAAACGACCACCCCGGACCTGTCGTTTTGGCCGAGATCCCGACCC
Source organism: Karalla daura (assembly GCA_029224185.1). NCBI lineage: Eukaryota > Metazoa > Chordata > Actinopteri > Chaetodontiformes > Leiognathidae > Karalla > Karalla daura. The sequence continues at coordinate 5,401,024 of CM055194.1, forward strand.
CGAGCGAGCGAGCCCAAACCCACCATTTGGGGTGTGAGCCGCCTCCGGGGTGGCCCACGCTCACTGGAAAAAGCAATCCCGAGGCCGGATTTCATCCTGGAGCTGAGATATTAAAGCTCGCCGAAAATGAAAAAAACGACCACCCCGGACCTGTCGTTTTGGCCGAGATCCCGACCCCGAGCGAGCGAGCCCAAACCCACCATTTGGGGTGTGAGCCGCCTCCGGGGTGGCCCACGCTCACTGGAAAAAGCAACCCCGAGGCCGGATTTCATCCTGGAGCTGAGATATTAAAGCTCGCCGAAAATGAAAAAAACGACCACCCCGGACCTGTCGTTTTGGCCGAGATCCCGACCCCGAGCGAGCGAGCCCAAACCCACCATTTGGGGTGTGAGCCGCCTCCGGGGTGGCCCACGCTCACTGGAAAAAGCAATCCCGAGGCCGGATTTCATCCTGGAGCTGAGATATTAAAGCTCGCCGAAAATGAAAAAAACGACCACCCCGGACCTGTCGTTTTGGCCGAGATCCCGACCCCGAGCGAGCGAGCCCAAACCCACCATTTGGGGTGTGAGCCGCCTCCGGGGTGGCCCACGCTCACTGGAAAAAGCAATCCCGAGGCCGGATTTCATCCTGGAGCTGAGATATTAAAGCTCGCCGAAAATGAAAAAAACGACCACCCCGGACCTGTCGTTTTGGCCGAGATCCCGACCCCGAGCGAGCGAGCCCAAACCCACCATTTGGGGTGTGAGCCGCCTCCGGGGTGGCCCACGCTCACTGGAAAAAGCAATCCCGAGGCCGGATTTCATCCTGGAGCTGAGATATTAAAGCTCGCCGAAAATGAAAAAAACGACCACCCCGGACCTGTCGTTTTGGCCGAGATCCCGACCCCGAGCGAGCGAGCCCAAACCCACCATTTGGGGTGTGAGCCGCCTCCGGGGTGGCCCACGCTCACTGGAAAAAGCAATCCCGAGGCCGGATTTCATCCTGGAGCTGAGATATTAAAGCTCGCCGAAAATGAAAAAAACGACCACCCCGGACCTGTCGTTTTGGCCGAGATCCCGACCCCGAGCGAGCGAGCCCAAACCCACCATTTGGGGTGTGAGCCGCCTCCGGGGTGGCCCACGCTCACTGGAAAAAGCAATCCCGAGGCCGGATTTCATCCTGGAGCTGAGATATTAAAGCTCGCCGAAAATGAAAAAAACGACCACCCCGGACCTGTCGTTTTGGCCGAGATCCCGACCCCGAGCGAGCGAGCCCAAACCCACCATTTGGGGTGTGAGCCGCCTCCGGGGTGGCCCACGCTCACTGGAAAAAGCAATCCCGAGGCCGGATTTCATCCTGGAGCTGAGATATTAAAGCTCGCCGAAAATGAAAAAAACGACCACCCCGGACCTGTCGTTTTGGCCGAGATCCCGACCCCGAGCGAGCGAGCCCAAACCCACCATTTGGGGTGTGAGCCGCCTCCGGGGTGGCCCACGCTCACTGGAAAAAGCAATCCCGAGGCCGGATTTCATCCTGGAGCTGAGATATTAAAGCTCGCCGAAAATGAAAAAAACGACCACCCCGGACCTGTCGTTTTGGCCGAGATCCCGACCCCGAGCGAGCGAGCCCAAACCCACCATTTGGGGTGTGAGCCGCCTCCGGGGTGGCCCACGCTCACTGGAAAAAGCAATCCCGAGGCCGGATTTCATCCTGGAGCTGAGATATTAAAGCTCGCCGAAAATGAAAAAAACGACCACCCCGGACCTGTCGTTTTGGCCGAGATCCCGACCCCGAGCGAGCGAGCCCAAACCCACCATTTGGGGTGTGAGCCGCCTCCGGGGTGGCCCACGCTCACTGGAAAAAGCAATCCCGAGGCCGGATTTCATCCTGGAGCTGAGATATTAAAGCTCGCCGAAAATGAAAAAAACGACCACCCCGGACCTGTCGTTTTGGCCGAGATCCCGACCCCGAGCGAGCGAGCCCAAACCCACCATTTGGGGTGTGAGCCGCCTCCGGGGTGGCCCACGCTCACTGGAAAAAGCAACCCCGAGGCCGGATTTCATCCTGGAGCTGAGATATTAAAGCTCGCCGAAAATGAAAAAAACGACCACCCCGGACCTGTCGTTTTGGCCGAGATCCCGACCCCGAGCGAGCGAGCCCAAACCCACCATTTGGGGTGTGAGCCGCCTCCGGGGTGGCCCACGCTCACTGGAAAAAGCAACCCCGAGGCCGGATTTCATCCTGGAGCTGAGATATTAAAGCTCGCCGAAAATGAAAAAAACGACCACCCCGGACCTGTCGTTTTGGCCGAGATCCCGACCCCGAGCGAGCGAGCCCAAACCCACCATTTGGGGTGTGAGCCGCCTCCGGGGTGGCCCACGCTCACTGGAAAAAGCAATCCCGAGGCCGGATTTCATCCTGGAGCTGAGATATTAAAGCTCGCCGAAAATGAAAAAAACGACCACCCCCGGACCTGTCGTTTTGGCCGAGATCCCGACCCCGAGCGAGCGAGCCCAAACCCACCATTTGGGGTGTGAGCCGCCTCCGGGGTGGCCCACGCTCACTGGAAAAAGCAATACCGATGCCGGATTTGATCCTGGAGCTGAGATATTAAAGCTCGCCGAAAGTGAAAAAACGACAGGTCCGGGGTGGTCGTTTTTTTCACTTTTTTAGTTTCGGCGAGCTTTAATATCTCATCTCCAGGATCATCCTGGAGATGAGATATTAAAGCTCGCCGAAAGGGAAAAAAACGACCACCCCGGACCTGTCGTTTTGGCCGAGATCCCGACCCCGAGCGAGCGAGCCCAAACCCACCATTTGGGGTGTGAGCCGCCTCCGGGGTGGCCCACGCTCACTGGAAAAAGCAATCCCGAGGCCGGATTTCATCCTGGAGCTGAGATATTAAAGCTCGCCGAAAATGAAAAAAACGACCACCCCGGACCTGTCGTTTTGGCCGAGATCCCGACCCCGAGCGAGCGAGCCCAAACCCACCATTTGGGGTGTGAGCCGCCTCCGGGGTGGCCCACGCTCACTGGAAAAAGCAATCCCGAGGCCGGATTTCATCCTGGAGCTGAGATATTAAAGCTCGCCGAAAATGAAAAAAAACGACCACCCCGGACCTGTCGTTTTGGCCGAGATCCCGACCCCGAGCGAGCGAGCCCAAACCCACCATTTGGGGTGTGAGCCACCTCCGGGGTGGCCCACGCTCACTGGAAAAAGCAATCCCGAGGCCGGATTTCATCCTGGAGCTGAGATATTAAAGCTCGCCGAAAATGAAAAAAACGACCACCCCGGACCTGTCGTTTTGGCCGAGATCCCGACCCCGAGCGAGCGAGCCCAAACCCACCATTTGGGGTGTGAGCCGCCTCCGGGGTGGCCCACGCTCACTGGAAAAAGCAACCCCGAGGCCGGATTTCATCCTGGAGCTGAGATATTAAAGCTCACCGAAAATGAAAAAAACGACCACCCCGGAACTGTCGTTTTGGCCGAGATCCCGACCCCGAGCGAGCGAGCCCAAACCCACCATTTGGGGTGTGAGCCGCCTCCGGGGTGGCCCACGCTCACTGGAAAAAGCAACCCCGAGGCCGGATTTCATCCTGGAGCTGAGATATTAAAGCTCGCCGAAAATGAAAAAAACGACCACCCCGGACCTGTCGTTTTGGCCGAGATCCCGACCCCGAGCGAGCGAGCCCAAACCCACCATTTGGGGTGTGAGCCGCCTCCGGGGTGGCCCACGCTCACTGGAAAAAGCAATCCCGAGGCCGGATTTCATCCTGGAGCTGAGATATTAAAGCTCGCCGAAAATGAAAAAAACGACCACCCCGGACCTGTCGTTTTGGCCGAGATCCCGACCCCGAGCGAGCGAGCCCAAACCCACCATTTGGGGTGTGAGCCGCCTCCGGGGTGGCCCACGCTCACTGGAAAAAGCAATCCCGAGGCCGGATTTCATCCTGGAGCTGAGATATTAAAGCTCGCCGAAAATGAAAAAAACGACCACCCCGGACCTGTCGTTTTGGCCGAGATCCCGACCCCGAGCGAGCGAGCCCAAACCCACCATTTGGGGTGTGAGCCGCCTCCGGGGTGGCCCACGCTCACTGGAAAAAGCAATCCCGAGGCCGGATTTCATCCTGGAGCTGAGATATTAAAGCTCGCCGAAAATGAAAAAAACGACCACCCCGGACCTGTCGTTTTGCCGAGATCCCGACCCCGAGCGAGCGAGCCCAAACCCACCATTTGGGGTGTGAGCCGCCTCCGGGGTGGCCCACGCTCACTGGAAAAAGCAATCCCGAGGCCGGATTTCATCCTGGAGCTGAGATATTAAAGCTCGCCGAAAATGAAAAAAACGACCACCCCGGACCTGTCGTTTTGGCCGAGATCCCGACCCCGAGCGAGCGAGCCCAAACCCACCATTTGGGGTGTGAGCCGCCTCCGGGGTGGCCCACGCTCACTGGAAAAAGCAATCCCGAGGCCGGATTTCATCCTGGAGCTGAGATATTAAAGCTCGCCGAAAATGAAAAAAACGACCACCCCGGACCTGTCGTTTTGGCCGAGATCCCGACCCCGAGCGAGCGAGCCCAAACCCACCATTTGGGGTGTGAGCCGCCTCCGGGGTGGCCCACGCTCACTGGAAAAAGCAACCCGAGGCCGGATTTCATCCTGGAGCTGAGATATTAAAGCTCGCCGAAAATGAAAAAAACGACCACCCCGGACCTGTCGTTTTGGCCGAGATCCCGACCCCGAGCGAGCGAGCCCAAACCCACCATTTGGGGTGTGAGCCGCCTCCGGGGTGGCCCACGCTCACTGGAAAAAGCAATCCCGAGGCCGGATTTCATCCTGGAGCTGAGATATTAAAGCTCGCCGAAAATGAAAAAAACGACCACCCCGGACCTGTCGTTTTGGCCGAGATCCCGACCCCGAGCGAGCGAGCCCAAACCCACCATTTGGGGTGTGAGCCGCCTCCGGGGTGGCCCACGCTCACTGGAAAAAGCAACCCCGAGGCCGGATTTCATCCTGGAGCTGAGATATTAAAGCTCGCCGAAAATGAAAAAAACGACCACCCCGGACCTGTCGTTTTGGCCGAGATCCCGACCCCGAGCGAGCGAGCCCAAACCCACCATTTGGGGTGTGAGCCGCCTCCGGGGTGGCCCACGCTCACTGGAAAAAGCAATCCCGAGGCCGGATTTCATCCTGGAGCTGAGATATTAAAGCTCGCCGAAAATGAAAAAAACGACCACCCCGGACCTGTCGTTTTGGCCGAGATCCCGACCCCGAGCGAGCGAGCCCAAACCCACCATTTGGGGTGTGAGCCGCCTCCGGGGTGGCCCACGCTCACTGGAAAAAGCAACCCCGAGGCCGGATTTCATCCTGGAGCTGAGATATTAAAGCTCGCCGAAAATGAAAAAAACGACCACCCCGGACCTGTCGTTTTGGCCGAGATCCCGACCCCGAGCGAGCGAGCCCAAACCCACCATTTGGGGTGTGAGCCGCCTCCGGGGTGGCCCACGCTCACTGGAAAAAGCAATCCCGAGGCCGGATTTCATCCTGGAGCTGAGATATTAAAGCTCGCCGAAAATGAAAAAAACGACCACCCCGGACCTGTCGTTTTGGCCGAGATCCCGACCCCGAGCGAGCGAGCCCAAACCCACCATTTGGGGTGTGAGCCGCCTCCGGGGTGGCCCACGCTCACTGGAAAAAGCAACCCCGAGGCCGGATTTCATCCTGGAGCTGAGATATTAAAGCTCGCCGAAAATGAAAAAAACGACCACCCCGGACCTGTCGTTTTGGCCGAGATCCCGACCCCGAGCGAGCGAGCCCAAACCCACCATTTGGGGTGTGAGCCGCCTCCGGGGTGGCCCACGCTCACTGGAAAAAGCAATCCCGAGGCCGGATTTCATCCTGGAGCTGAGATATTAAAGCTCGCCGAAAATGAAAAAAACGACCACCCCGGACCTGTCGTTTTGGCCGAGATCCCGACCCCGAGCGAGCGAGCCCAAACCCACCATTTGGGGTGTGAGCCGCCTCCGGGGTGGCCCACGCTCACTGGAAAAAGCAATCCCGAGGCCGGATTTCATCCTGGAGCTGAGATATTAAAGCTCGCCGAAAATGAAAAAAACGACCACCCCGGAACTGTCGTTTTGGCCGAGATCCCGACCCCGAGCGAGCGAGCCCAAACCCACCATTTGGGGTGTGAGCCGCCTCCGGGGTGGCCCACGCTCACTGGAAAAAGCAATCCCGAGGCCGGATTTCATCCTGGAGCTGAGATATTAAAGCTCGCCGAAAATGAAAAAAACGACCACCCTGGACCTGTCGTTTTGGCCGAGATCCCGACCCCGAGCGAGCGAGCCCAAACCCACCATTTGGGGTGTGAGCCGCCTCCGGGGTGGCCCACGCTCACTGGAAAAAGCAATCCCGAGGCCGGATTTCATCCTGGAGCTGAGATATTAAAGCTCGCCGAAAATGAAAAAAAACGACCACCCCGGACCTGTCGTTTTGGCCGAGATCCCGACCCCGAGCGAGCGAGCCCAAACCCACCATTTGGGGTGTGAGCCGCCTCCGGGGTGGCCCACGCTCACTGGAAAAAGCAATCCCGAGGCCGGATTTCATCCTGGAGCTGAGATATTAAAGCTCGCCGAAAATGAAAAAAACGACCACCCCGGACCTGTCGTTTTGGCCGAGATCCCGACCCCGAGCGAGCGAGCCCAAACCCACCATTTGGGGTGTGAGCCGCCTCCGGGGTGGCCCACGCTCACTGGAAAAAGCAATCCCGAGGCCGGATTTCATCCTGGAGCTGAGATATTAAAGCTCGCCGAAAATGAAAAAAACGACCACCCCGGACCTGTCGTTTTGGCCGAGATCCCGACCCCGAGCGAGCGAGCCCAAACCCACCATTTGGGGTGTGAGCCGCCTCCGGGGTGGCCCACGCTCACTGGAAAAAGCAATCCCGAGGCCGGATTTCATCCTGGAGCTGAGATATTAAAGCTCGCCGAAAATGAAAAAAACGACCACCCCGGACCTGTCGTTTTGGCCCGAGATCCCGACCCCGAGCGAGCGAGCCCAAACCCACCATTTGGGGTGTGAGCCGCCTCCGGGGTGGCCCACGCTCACTGGAAAAAGCAATCCCGAGGCCGGATTTCATCCTGGAGCTGAGATATTAAAGCTCGCCGAAAATGAAAAAAACGACCACCCCGGACCTGTCGTTTTGCCCGAGATCCCGACCCCGAGCGAGCGAGCCCAAACCCACCATTTGGGGTGTGAGCCGCCTCCGGGGTGGCCCACGCTCACTGGAAAAAGCAATCCCGAGGCCGGATTTTCATCCTGGAGCTGAGATATTAAAGCTCGCCGAAAATGAAAAAAACGACCACCCCGGACCTGTCGTTTTGGCCCGAGATCCCGACCCCGAGCGAGCGAGCCCAAACCCACCATTTGGGGTGTGAGCCGCCTCCGGGGTGGCCCACGCTCACTGGAAAAAGCAATCCCGAGGCCGGATTTCATCCTGGAGCTGAGATATTAAAGCTCGCCGAAAATGAAAAAAACGACCACCCCGGACCTGTCGTTTTGGCCGAGATCCCGACCCCGAGCGAGCGAGCCCAAACCCACCATTTGGGGTGTGAGCCGCCTCCGGGGTGGCCCACGCTCACTGGAAAAAGCAACCCGAGGCCGGATTTCATCCTGGAGCTGAGATATTAAAGCTCGCCGAAAATGAAAAAAACGACCACCCCGGACCTGTCGTTTTGGCCGAGATCCCGACCCCGAGCGAGCGAGCCCAAACCCACCATTTGGGGTGTGAGCCGCCTCCGGGGTGGCCCACGCTCACTGAAAAAGCAATCCCGAGGCCGGATTTCATCCTGGAGCTGAGATATTAAAGCTCGCCGAAAATGAAAAAAACGACCACCCCGGACCTGTCGTTTTGGCCGAGATCCCGACCCCGAGCGAGCGAGCCCAAACCCACCATTTGGGGTGTGAGCCGCCTCCGGGGTGGCCCACGCTCACTGGAAAAAGCAACCCCGAGGCCGGATTTCATCCTGGAGCTGAGATATTAAAGCTCGCCGAAAATGAAAAAAACGACCACCCCGGACCTGTCGTTTTGGCCGAGATCCCGACCCCGAGCGAGCGAGCCCAAACCCACCATTTGGGGTGTGAGCCGCCTCCGGGGTGGCCCACGCTCACTGGAAAAAGCAATCCCGAGGCCGGATTTCATCCTGGAGCTGAGATATTAAAGCTCGCCGAAAATGAAAAAAACGACCACCCCGGACCTGTCGTTTTGGCCGAGATCCCGACCCCGAGCGAGCGAGCCCAAACCCACCATTTGGGGTGTGAGCCGCCTCCGGGGTGGCCCACGCTCACTGGAAAAAGCAACCCCGAGGCCGGATTTCATCCTGGAGCTGAGATATTAAAGCTCGCCGAAAATGAAAAAAACGACCACCCCGGACCTGTCGTTTTGGCCGAGATCCCGACCCCGAGCGAGCGAGCCCAAACCCACCATTTGGGGTGTGAGCCGCCTCCGGGGTGGCCCACGCTCACTGGAAAAAGCAATCCCGAGGCCGGATTTCATCCTGGAGCTGAGATATTAAAGCTCGCCGAAAATGAAAAAAACGACCAACCCCGGACCTGTCGTTTTGGCCGAGATCCCGACCCCGAGCGAGCGAGCCCAAACCCACCATTTGGGGTGTGAGCCGCCTCCGGGGTGGCCCACGCTCACTGGAAAAAGCAACCCCGAGGCCGGATTTCATCCTGGAGCTGAGATATTAAAGCTCGCCGAAAATGAAAAAAACGACCACCCCGGACCTGTCGTTTTGGCCGAGATCCCGACCCCGAGCGAGCGAGCCCAAACCCACCATTTGGGGTGTGAGCCGCCTCCGGGGTGGCCCACGCTCACTGGAAAAAGCAATCCCGAGGCCGGATTTCATCCTGGAGCTGAGATATTAAAGCTCACCGAAAATGAAAAAAACGACCACCCCGGAACTGTCGTTTTGGCCGAGATCCCGACCCCGAGCGAGCGAGCCCAAACCCACCATTTGGGGTGTGAGCCGCCTCCGGGGTGGCCCACGCTCACTGGAAAAAGCAACCCCGAGGCCGGATTTCATCCTGGAGCTGAGATATTAAAGCTCGCCGAAAATGAAAAAAACGACCACCCCGGACCTGTCGTTTTGGCCGAGATCCCGACCCCGAGCGAGCGAGCCCAAACCCACCATTTGGGGTGTGAGCCGCCTCCGGGGTGGCCCACGCTCACTGGAAAAAGCAATCCCGAGGCCGGATTTCATCCTGGAGCTGAGATATTAAAGCTCGCCGAAAATGAAAAAAACGACCACCCCGGACCTGTCGTTTTGGCCGAGATCCCGACCCCGAGCGAGCGAGCCCAAACCCACCATTTGGGGTGTGAGCCGCCTCCGGGGTGGCCCACGCTCACTGGAAAAAGCAATCCCGAGGCCGGATTTCATCCTGGAGCTGAGATATTAAAGCTCGCCGAAAATGAAAAAAACGACCACCCCGGACCTGTCGTTTTGGCCGAGATCCCGACCCCGAGCGAGCGAGCCCAAACCCACCATTTGGGGTGTGAGCCGCCTCCGGGGTGGCCCACGCTCACTGGAAAAAGCAACCCCGAGGCCGGATTTCATCCTGGAGCTGAGATATTAAAGCTCGCCGAAAATGAAAAAAACGACCACCCCGGACCTGTCGTTTTGGCCGAGATCCCGACCCCGAGCGAGCGAGCCCAAACCCACCATTTGGGGTGTGAGCCGCCTCCGGGGTGGCCCACGCTCACTGGAAAAAGCAATCCCGAGGCCGGATTTCATCCTGGAGCTGAGATATTAAAGCTCGCCGAAAATGAAAAAAACGACCACCCCGGACCTGTCGTTTTGGCCGAGATCCCGACCCCGAGCGAGCGAGCCCAAACCCACCATTTGGGGTGTGAGCCGCCTCCGGGGTGGCCCACGCTCACTGGAAAAAGCAACCCCGAGGCCGGATTTCATCCTGGAGCTGAGATATTAAAGCTCGCCGAAAATGAAAAAAACGACCACCCCGGACCTGTCGTTTTGGCCGAGATCCCGACCCCGAGCGAGCGAGCCCAAACCCACCATTTGGGGTGTGAGCCGCCTCCGGGGTGGCCCACGCTCACTGGAAAAAGCAATCCCGAGGCCGGATTTCATCCTGGAGCTGAGATATTAAAGCTCGCCGAAAATGAAAAAAACGACCACCCCGGACCTGTCGTTTTGGCCGAGATCCCGACCCCGAGCGAGCGAGCCCAAACCCACCATTTGGGGTGTGAGCCGCCTCCGGGGTGGCCCACGCTCACTGGAAAAAGCAACCCCGAGGCCGGATTTCATCCTGGAGCTGAGATATTAAAGCTCGCCGAAAATGAAAAAAACGACCACCCCGGACCTGTCGTTTTGGCCGAGATCCCGACCCCGAGCGAGCGAGCCCAAACCCACCATTTGGGGTGTGAGCCGCCTCCGGGGTGGCCCACGCTCACTGGAAAAAGCAATCCCGAGGCCGGATTTCATCCTGGAGCTGAGATATTAAAGCTCGCCGAAAATGAAAAAAACGACCACCCCGGACCTGTCGTTTTGGCCGAGATCCCGACCCCGAGCGAGCGAGCCCAAACCCACCATTTGGGGTGTGAGCCGCCTCCGGGGTGGCCCACGCTCACTGGAAAAAGCAACCCCGAGGCCGGATTTCATCCTGGAGCTGAGATATTAAAGCTCGCCGAAAATGAAAAAAACGACCAACGCGGACCTGTCGTTTTGGCCGAGATCCCGACCCCGAGCGAGCGAGCCCAAACCCACCATTTGGGGTGTGAGCCGCCTCCGGGGTGGCCCACGCTCACTGGAAAAAGCAATACCGATGCCGGATTTGATCCTGGAGCTGAGATATTAAAGCTCGCCGAAAGTGAAAAAAACTACAGGTCCGGGGTGGTCGTTTTTTTCACTTTTTTAGTTTCGGCGAGCTTTAATATCTCATATCCAGGATCATCCTGGAGATGAGATATTAAAGCTCGCCGAAAGGGAAAAAAACGACCACCCCGGACCTGTCGTTTTGGCCGAGATCCCGACCCCGAGCGAGCGAGCCCAAACCCACCATTTGGGGTGTGAGCCGCCTCCGGGGTGGCCCACGCTCACTGGAAAAAGCAATCCCGAGGCCGGATTTCATCCTGGAGCTGAGATATTAAAGCTCGCCGAAAATGAAAAAAAACGACCACCCCGGACCTGTCGTTTTGGCCGAGATCCCGACCCCGAGCGAGCGAGCCCAAACCCACCATTTGGGGTGTGAGCCGCCTCCGGGGTGGCCCACGCTCACTGGAAAAAGCAATCCCGAGGCCGGATTTCATCCTGGAGCTGAGATATTAAAGCTCGCCGAAAATGAAAAAAACGACCACCCCGGACCTGTCGTTTTGGCCGAGATCCCGACCCCGAGCGAGCGAGCCCAAACCCACCATTTGGGGTGTGAGCCACCTCCGGGGTGGCCCACGCTCACTGGAAAAAGCAATCCCGAGTCCGGATTTCATCCTGGAGCTGAGATATTAAAGCTCGCCGAAAATGAAAAAAACGACCACCCCGGACCTGTCGTTTTGGCCGAGATCCCGACCCCGAGCGAGCGAGCCCAAACCCACCATTTGGGGTGTGAGCCGCCTCCGGGGTGGCCCACGCTCACTGGAAAAAGCAATCCCGAGGCCGGATTTCATCCTGGAGCTGAGATATTAAAGCTCGCCGAAAATGAAAAAAACGACCACCCCGGAACTGTCGTTTTGGCCGAGATCCCGACCCCGAGCGAGCGAGCCCAAACCCACCATTTGGGGTGTGAGCCGCCTCCGGGGTGGCCCACGCTCACTGGAAAAAGCAACCCCGAGGCCGGATTTCATCCTGGAGCTGAGATATTAAAGCTCGCCGAAAATGAAAAAAACGACCACCCCGGACCTGTCGTTTTGGCCGAGATCCCGACCCCGAGCGAGCGAGCCCAAACCCACCATTTGGGGTGTGAGCCGCCTCCGGGGTGGCCCACGCTCACTGGAAAAAGCAATCCCGAGGCCGGATTTCATCCTGGAGCTGAGATATTAAAGCTCGCCGAAAATGAAAAAAACGACCACCCCGGACCTGTCGTTTTGGCCGAGATCCCGACCCCGAGCGAGCGAGCCCAAACCCACCATTTGGGGTGTGAGCCGCCTCCGGGGTGGCCCACGCTCACTGGAAAAAGCAATCCCGAGGCCGGATTTCATCCTGGAGCTGAGATATTAAAGCTCGCCGAAAATGAAAAAAACGACCACCCCGGACCTGTCGTTTTGGCCGAGATCCCGACCCCGAGCGAGCGAGCCCAAACCCACCATTTGGGGTGTGAGCCGCCTCCGGGGTGGCCCACGCTCACTGGAAAAAGCAACCCCGAGGCCGGATTTCATCCTGGAGCTGAGATATTAAAGCTCGCCGAAAATGAAAAAAACGACCACCCCGGACCTGTCGTTTTGGCCGAGATCCCGACCCCGAGCGAGCGAGCCCAAACCCACCATTTGGGGTGTGAGCCGCCTCCGGGGTGGCCCACGCTCACTGGAAAAAGCAACCCCGAGGCCGGATTTCATCCTGGAGCTGAGATATTAAAGCTCGCCGAAAATGAAAAAAACGACCACCCCGGACCTGTCGTTTTGGCCGAGATCCCGACCCCGAGCGAGCGAGCCCAAACCCACCATTTGGGGTGTGAGCCGCCTCCGGGGTGGCCCACGCTCACTGGAAAAAGCAATCCCGAGGCCGGATTTCATCCTGGAGCTGAGATATTAAAGCTCGCCGAAAATGAAAAAAACGACCACCCCGGACCTGTCGTTTTGGCCGAGATCCCGACCCCGAGCGAGCGAGCCCAAACCCACCATTTGGGGTGTGAGCCGCCTCCGGGGTGGCCCACGCTCACTGGAAAAAGCAACCCCGAGGCCGGATTTCATCCTGGAGCTGAGATATTAAAGCTCGCCGAAAATGAAAAAAACGACCACCCCGGACCTGTCGTTTTGGCCGAGATCCCGACCCCGAGCGAGCGAGCCCAAACCCACCATTTGGGGTGTGAGCCGCCTCCGGGGTGGCCCACGCTCACTGGAAAAAGCAATCCCGAGGCCGGATTTCATCCTGGAGCTGAGATATTAAAGCTCGCCGAAAATGAAAAAAACGACCACCCCGGACCTGTCGTTTTGGCCGAGATCCCGACCCCGAGCGAGCGAGCCCAAACCCACCATTTGGGGTGTGAGCCGCCTCCGGGGTGGCCCACGCTCACTGGAAAAAGCAACCCCGAGGCCGGATTTCATCCTGGAGCTGAGATATTAAAGCTCGCCGAAAATGAAAAAAACGACCACCCCGGACCTGTCGTTTTGGCCGAGATCCCGACCCCGAGCGAGCGAGCCCAAACCCACCATTTGGGGTGTGAGCCGCCTCCGGGGTGGCCCACGCTCACTGGAAAAAGCAATCCCGAGGCCGGATTTCATCCTGGAGCTGAGATATTAAAGCTCGCCGAAAATGAAAAAAACGACCACCCCGGACCTGTCGTTTTGGCCGAGATCCCGACCCCGAGCGAGCGAGCCCAAACCCACCATTTGGGGTGTGAGCCGCCTCCGGGGTGGCCCACGCTCACTGGAAAAAGCAACCCCGAGGCCGGATTTCATCCTGGAGCTGAGATATTAAAGCTCGCCGAAAATGAAAAAAACGACCACCCCGGACCTGTCGTTTTGGCCGAGATCCCGACCCCGAGCGAGCGAGCCCAAACCCACCATTTGGGGTGTGAGCCGCCTCCGGGGTGGCCCACGCTCACTGGAAAAAGCAATACCGATGCCGGATTTGATCCTGGAGCTGAGATATTAAAGCTCGCCGAAAGTGAAAAAAACGACAGGTCCGGGGTGGTCGTTTTTTTCACTTTTTTAGTTTCGGCGAGCTTTAATATCTCATCTCCAGGATCATCCTGGAGATGAGATATTAAAGCTCGCCGAAAGGGAAAAAAACGACCACCCCGGACCTGTCGTTTTGGCCGAGATCCCGACCCCGAGCGAGCGAGCCCAAACCCACCATTTGGGGTGTGAGCCGCCTCCGGGGTGGCCCACGCTCACTGGAAAAAGCAATCCCGAGGCCGGATTTCATCCTGGAGCTGAGATATTAAAGCTCGCCGAAAATGAAAAAAACGACCACCCCGGACCTGTCGTTTTGGCCGAGATCCCGACCCCGAGCGAGCGAGCCCAAACCCACCATTTGGGGTGTGAGCCGCCTCCGGGGTGGCCCACGCTCACTGGAAAAAGCAATCCCGAGGCCGGATTTCATCCTGGAGCTGAGATATTAAAGCTCGCCGAAAATGAAAAAAACGACCACCCCGGAACTGTCGTTTTGGCCGAGATCCCGACCCCGAGCGAGCGAGCCCAAACCCACCATTTGGGGTGTGAGCCGCCTCCGGGGTGGCCCACGCTCACTGGAAAAAGCAACCCCGAGGCCGGATTTCATCCTGGAGCTGAGATATTAAAGCTCGCCGAAAATGAAAAAAACGACCACCCCGGACCTGTCGTTTTGGCCGAGATCCCGACCCCGAGCGAGCGAGCCCAAACCCACCATTTGGGGTGTGAGCCGCCTCCGGGGTGGCCCACGCTCACTGGAAAAAGCAATCCCGAGGCCGGATTTCATCCTGGAGCTGAGATATTAAAGCTCGCCGAAAATGAAAAAAACGACCACCCCGGACCTGTCGTTTTGGCCGAGATCCCGACCCCGAGCGAGCGAGCCCAAACCCACCATTTGGGGTGTGAGCCGCCTCCGGGGTGGCCCACGCTCACTGGAAAAAGCAATCCCGAGGCCGGATTTCATCCTGGAGCTGAGATATTAAAGCTCGCCGAAAATGAAAAAAACGACCACCCCGGACCTGTCGTTTTGGCCGAGATCCCGACCCCGAGCGAGCGAGCCCAAACCCACCATTTGGGGTGTGAGCCGCCTCCGGGGTGGCCCACGCTCACTGGAAAAAGCAATCCCGAGGCCGGATTTCATCCTGGAGCTGAGATATTAAAGCTCGCCGAAAATGAAAAAAACGACCACCCCGGACCTGTCGTTTTGGCCGAGATCCCGACCCCGAGCGAGCGAGCCCAAACCCACCATTTGGGGTGTGAGCCGCCTCCGGGGTGGCCCACGCTCACTGGAAAAAGCAATCCCGAGGCCGGATTTCATCCTGGAGCTGAGATATTAAAGCTCGCCGAAAATGAAAAAAACGACCACCCCGGACCTGTCGTTTTGGCCGAGATCCCGACCCCGAGCGAGCGAGCCCAAACCCACCATTTGGGGTGTGAGCCGCCTCCGGGGTGGCCCACGCTCACTGGAAAAAGCAATCCCGAGGCCGGATTTCATCCTGGAGCTGAGATATTAAAGCTCGCCGAAAATGAAAAAAACGACCACCCCGGACCTGTCGTTTTGGCCGAGATCCCGACCCCGAGCGAGCGAGCCCAAACCCACCATTTGGGGTGTGAGCCGCCTCCGGGGTGGCCCACGCTCACTGGAAAAAGCAACCCCGAGGCCGGATTTCATCCTGGAGCTGAGATATTAAAGCTCGCCGAAAATGAAAAAAACGACCACCCCGGACCTGTCGTTTTGGCCGAGATCCCGACCCCGAGCGAGCGAGCCCAAACCCACCATTTGGGGTGTGAGCCGCCTCCGGGGTGGCCCACGCTCACTGGAAAAAGCAATCCCGAGGCCGGATTTCATCCTGGAGCTGAGATATTAAAGCTCGCCGAAAATGAAAAAAACGACCACCCCGGACCTGTCGTTTTGGCCGAGATCCCGACCCCGAGCGAGCGAGCCCAAACCCACCATTTGGGGTGTGAGCCGCCTCCGGGGTGGCCCACGCTCACTGGAAAAAGCAATCCCGAGGCCGGATTTCATCCTGGAGCTGAGATATTAAAGCTCGCCGAAAATGAAAAAAACGACCACCCCGGACCTGTCGTTTTGGCCGAGATCCCGACCCCGAGCGAGCGAGCCCAAACCCACCATTTGGGGTGTGAGCCGCCTCCGGGGTGGCCCACGCTCACTGGAAAAAGCAATCCCGAGGCCGGATTTCATCCTGGAGCTGAGATATTAAAGCTCGCCGAAAATGAAAAAAACGACCACCCCGGACCTGTCGTTTTGGCCGAGATCCCGACCCCGAGCGAGCGAGCCCAAACCCACCATTTGGGGTGTGAGCCGCCTCCGGGGTGGCCCACGCTCACTGGAAAAAGCAATCCCGAGGCCGGATTTCATCCTGGAGCTGAGATATTAAAGCTCGCCGAAAATGAAAAAAACGACCACCCCGGACCTGTCGTTTTGGCCGAGATCCCGACCCCGAGCGAGCGAGCCCAAACCCACCATTTGGGGTGTGAGCCGCCTCCGGGGTGGCCCACGCTCACTGGAAAAAGCAATCCCGAGGCCGGATTTCATCCTGGAGCTGAGATATTAAAGCTCGCCGAAAATGAAAAAAAACGACCACCCCGGACCTGTCGTTTTGGCCGAGATCCCGACCCCGAGCGAGCGAGCCCAAACCCACCATTTGGGGTGTGAGCCACCTCCGGGGTGGCCCACGCTCACTGGAAAAAGCAACCCCGAGGCCGGATTTCATCCTGGAGCTGAGATATTAAAGCTCGCCGAAAATGAAAAAAACGACCACCCCGGACCTGTCGTTTTGGCCGAGATCCCGACCCCGAGCGAGCGAGCCCAAACCCACCATTTGGGGTGTGAGCCGCCTCCGGGGTGGCCCACGCTCACTGGAAAAAGCAATCCCGAGGCCGGATTTCATCCTGGAGCTGAGATATTAAAGCTCACCGAAAATGAAAAAAACGACCACCCCGGAACTGTCGTTTTGGCCGAGATCCCGACCCCGAGCGAGCGAGCCCAAACCCACCATTTGGGGTGTGAGCCGCCTCCGGGGTGGCCCACGCTCACTGGAAAAAGCAACCCCGAGGCCGGATTTCATCCTGGAGCTGAGATATTAAAGCTCGCCGAAAATGAAAAAAACGACCACCCCGGACCTGTCGTTTTGGCCGAGATCCCGACCCCGAGCGAGCGAGCCCAAACCCACCATTTGGGGTGTGAGCCGCCTCCGGGGTGGCCCACGCTCACTGGAAAAAGCAATCCCGAGGCCGGATTTCATCCTGGAGCTGAGATATTAAAGCTCGCCGAAAATGAAAAAAACGACCACCCCGGACCTGTCGTTTTGGCCGAGATCCCGACCCCGAGCGAGCGAGCCCAAACCCACCATTTGGGGTGTGAGCCGCCTCCGGGGTGGCCCACGCTCACTGGAAAAAGCAATCCCGAGGCCGGATTTCATCCTGGAGCTGAGATATTAAAGCTCGCCGAAAATGAAAAAAACGACCACCCCGGACCTGTCGTTTTGGCCGAGATCCCGACCCCGAGCGAGCGAGCCCAAACCCACCATTTGGGGTGTGAGCCGCCTCCGGGGTGGCCCACGCTCACTGGAAAAAGCAACCCCGAGGCCGGATTTCATCCTGGAGCTGAGATATTAAAGCTCGCCGAAAATGAAAAAAACGACCACCCCGGACCTGTCGTTTTGGCCGAGATCCCGACCCCGAGCGAGCGAGCCCAAACCCACCATTTGGGGTGTGAGCCGCCTCCGGGGTGGCCCACGCTCACTGGAAAAAGCAATCCCGAGGCCGGATTTCATCCTGGAGCTGAGATATTAAAGCTCGCCGAAAATGAAAAAAACGACCACCCCGGACCTGTCGTTTTGGCCGAGATCCCGACCCCGAGCGAGCGAGCCCAAACCCACCATTTGGGGTGTGAGCCGCCTCCGGGGTGGCCCACGCTCACTGGAAAAAGCAATCCCGAGGCCGGATTTCATCCTGGAGCTGAGATATTAAAGCTCGCCGAAAATGAAAAAAACGACCACCCCGGACCTGTCGTTTTGGCCGAGATCCCGACCCCGAGCGAGCGAGCCCAAACCCACCATTTGGGGTGTGAGCCGCCTCCGGGGTGGCCCACGCTCACTGGAAAAAGCAATCCCGAGGCCGGATTTCATCCTGGAGCTGAGATATTAAAGCTCGCCGAAAATGAAAAAAACGACCACCCCGGACCTGTCGTTTTGGCCGAGATCCCGACCCCGAGCGAGCGAGCCCAAACCCACCATTTGGGGTGTGAGCCGCCTCCGGGGTGGCCCACGCTCACTGGAAAAAGCAATCCCGAGGCCGGATTTCATCCTGGAGCTGAGATATTAAAGCTCGCCGAAAATGAAAAAAACGACCACCCCGGACCTGTCGTTTTGGCCGAGATCCCGACCCCGAGCGAGCGAGCCCAAACCCACCATTTGGGGTGTGAGCCGCCTCCGGGGTGGCCCACGCTCACTGGAAAAAGCAATCCCGAGGCCGGATTTCATCCTGGAGCTGAGATATTAAAGCTCGCCGAAAATGAAAAAAACGACCACCCCGGACCTGTCGTTTTGGCCGAGATCCCGACCCCGAGCGAGCGAGCCCAAACCCACCATTTGGGGTGTGAGCCGCCTCCGGGGTGGCCCACGCTCACTGGAAAAAGCAATCCCGAGGCCGGATTTCATCCTGGAGCTGAGATATTAAAGCTCGCCGAAAATGAAAAAAACGACCACCCCGGACCTGTCGTTTTGGCCGAGATCCCGACCCCGAGCGAGCGAGCCCAAACCCACCATTTGGGGTGTGAGCCGCCTCCGGGGTGGCCCACGCTCACTGGAAAAAGCAATCCCGAGGCCGGATTTCATCCTGGAGCTGAGATATTAAAGCTCGCCGAAAATGAAAAAAACGACCACCCCGGACCTGTCGTTTTGGCCGAGATCCCGACCCCGAGCGAGCGAGCCCAAACCCACCATTTGGGGTGTGAGCCGCCTCCGGGGTGGCCCACGCTCACTGGAAAAAGCAACCCCGAGGCCGGATTTCATCCTGGAGCTGAGATATTAAAGCTCGCCGAAAATGAAAAAAACGACCACCCCGGACCTGTCGTTTTGGCCGAGATCCCGACCCCGAGCGAGCGAGCCCAAACCCACCATTTGGGGTGTGAGCCGCCTCCGGGGTGGCCCACGCTCACTGGAAAAAGCAATCCCGAGGCCGGATTTCATCCTGGAGCTGAGATATTAAAGCTCGCCGAAAATGAAAAAAACGACCACCCCGGACCTGTCGTTTTGGCCGAGATCCCGACCCCGAGCGAGCGAGCCCAAACCCACCATTTGGGGTGTGAGCCGCCTCCGGGGTGGCCCACGCTCACTGGAAAAAGCAATCCCGAGGCCGGATTTCATCCTGGAGCTGAGATATTAAAGCTCGCCGAAAATGAAAAAAAACGACCACCCCGGACCTGTCGTTTTGGCCGAGATCCCGACCCCGAGCGAGCGAGCCCAAACCCACCATTTGGGGTGTGAGCCGCCTCCGGGGTGGCCCACGCTCACTGGAAAAAGCAATCCCGAGGCCGGATTTCATCCTGGAGCTGAGATATTAAAGCTCGCCGAAAATGAAAAAAACGACCACCCCGGACCTGTCGTTTTGGCCGAGATCCCGACCCCGAGCGAGCGAGCCCAAACCCACCATTTGGGGTGTGAGCCGCCTCCGGGGTGGCCCACGCTCACTGGAAAAAGCAATCCCGAGGCCGGATTTCATCCTGGAGCTGAGATATTAAAGCTCGCCGAAAATGAAAAAAACGACCACCCCGGACCTGTCGTTTTGGCCGAGATCCCGACCCCGAGCGAGCGAGCCCAAACCCACCATTTGGGGTGTGAGCCGCCTCCGGGGTGGCCCACGCTCACTGGAAAAAGCAATCCCGAGGCCGGATTTCATCCTGGAGCTGAGATATTAAAGCTTGCCGAAAATGAAAAAAACGACCACCCCGGACCTGTCGTTTTGGCCGAGATCCCGACCCCGAGCGAGCGAGCCCAAACCCACCATTGGGGGTGTGAGCCGCCTCCGGGGTGGCCCACGCTCACTGGAAAAAGCAATCCAGAGGCCGGATTTCATCCTGGAGCTGAGATATTAAAGCTCGCCGAAAATGAAAAAAACGACCACCCCGGACCTGTCGTTTTGGCCGAGATCCCGACCCCGAGCGAGCGAGCCCAAACCCACCATTTGGGGTGTGAGCCGCCTCCGGGGTGGCCCACGCTCACTGGAAAAAGCAATACCGATGCCGGATTTGATCCTGGAGCTGAGATATTAAAGCTCGCCGAAAGTGAAAAAAACGACAGGTCCGGGGTGGTCGTTTTTTTCACTTTTTTAGTTTCGGCGAGCTTTAATATCTCATCTCCAGGATCATCCTGGAGATGAGATATTAAAGCTCGCCGAAAGGGAAAAAAACGACCACCCCGGACCTGTCGTTTTGGCCGAGATCCCGACCCCGAGCGAGCGAGCCCAAACCCACCATTTGGGGTGTGAGCCGCCTCCGGGGTGGCCCACGCTCACTGGAAAAAGCAATCCCGAGGCCGGATTTCATCCTGGAGCTGAGATATTAAAGCTCGCCGAAAATGAAAAAAACGACCACCCCGGACCTGTCGTTTTGGCCGAGATCCCGACCCCGAGCGAGCGAGCCCAAACCCACCATTTGGGGTGTGAGCCGCCTCCGGGGTGGCCCACGCTCACTGGAAAAAGCAATCCCGAGGCCGGATTTCATCCTGGAGCTGAGATATTAAAGCTCGCCGAAAATGAAAAAAACGACCACCCCGGACCTGTCGTTTTGGCCGAGATCCCGACCCCGAGCGAGCGAGCCCAAACCCACCATTTGGGGTGTGAGCCGCCTCCGGGGTGGCCCACGCTCACTGGAAAAAGCAACCCCGAGGCCGGATTTCATCCTGGAGCTGAGATATTAAAGCTCGCCGAAAATGAAAAAAACGACCACCCCGGACCTGTCGTTTTGGCCGAGATCCCGACCCCGAGCGAGCGAGCCCAAACCCACCATTTGGGGTGTGAGCCGCCTCCGGGGTGGCCCACGCTCACTGGAAAAAGCAACTCCGAGGCCGGATTTCATCCTGGAGCTGAGATATTAAAGCTCGCCGAAAATGAAAAAAACGACCACCCCGGACCTGTCGTTTTGGCCGAGATCCCGACCCCGAGCGAGCGAGCCCAAACCCACCATTTGGGGTGTGAGCCGCCTCCGGGGTGGCCCACGCTCACTGGAAAAAGCAATCCCGAGGCCGGATTTCATCCTGGAGCTGAGATATTAAAGCTCGCCGAAAATGAAAAAAACGACCACCCCGGACCTGTCGTTTTGGCCGAGATCCCGACCCCGAGCGAGCGAGCCCAAACCCACCATTTGGGGTGTGAGCCGCCTCCGGGGTGGCCCACGCTCACTGGAAAAAGCAATACCGATGCCGGATTTGATCCTGGAGCTGAGATATTAAAGCTCGCCGAAAGTGAAAAAAAACGACAGGTCCGGGGTGGTCGTTTTTTTCACTTTTTTAGTTTCGGCGAGCTTTAATATCTCATCTCCAGGATCATCCTGGAGATGAGATATTAAAGCTCGCCGAAAGGGAAAAAAACGACCACCCCGGACCTGTCGTTTTGGCCGAGATCCCGACCCCGAGCGAGCGAGCCCAAACCCACCATTTGGGGTGTGAGCCGCCTCCGGGGTGGCCCACGCTCACTGGAAAAAGCAATCCCGAGGCCGGATTTCATCCTGGAGCTGAGATATTAAAGCTCGCCGAAAATGAAAAAAACGACCACCCCGGACCTGTCGTTTTGGCCGAGATCCCGACCCCGAGCGAGCGAGCCCAAACCCACCATTTGGGGTGTGAGCCGCCTCCGGGGTGGCCCACGCTCACTGGAAAAAGCAATCCCGAGGCCGGATTTCATCCTGGAGCTGAGATATTAAAGCTCGCCGAAAATGAAAAAAACGACCACCCCGGACCTGTCGTTTTGGCCGAGATCCCGACCCCGAGCGAGCGAGCCCAAACCCACCATTTGGGGTGTGAGCCGCCTCCGGGGTGGCCCACGCTCACTGGAAAAAGCAACCCCGAGGCCGGATTTCATCCTGGAGCTGAGATATTAAAGCTCGCCGAAAATGAAAAAAACGACCACCCCGGACCTGTCGTTTTGGCCGAGATCCCGACCCCGAGCGAGCGAGCCCAAACCCACCATTTGGGGTGTGAGCCGCCTCCGGGGTGGCCCACGCTCACTGGAAAAAGCAACTCCGAGGCCGGATTTCATCCTGGAGCTGAGATATTAAAGCTCGCCGAAAATGAAAAAAACGACCACCCCGGACCTGTCGTTTTGGCCGAGATCCCGACCCCGAGCGAGCGAGCCCAAACCCACCATTTGGGGTGTGAGCCGCCTCCGGGGTGGCCCACGCTCACTGGAAAAAGCAATCCCGAGGCCGGATTTCATCCTGGAGCTGAGATATTAAAGCTCGCCGAAAATGAAAAAAACGACCACCCCGGACCTGTCGTTTTGGCCGAGATCCCGACCCCGAGCGAGCGAGCCCAAACCCACCATTTGGGGTGTGAGCCGCCTCCGGGGTGGCCCACGCTCACTGGAAAAAGCAATACCGATGCCGGATTTGATCCTGGAGCTGAGATATTAAAGCTCGCCGAAAGTGAAAAAAACGACAGGTCCGGGGTGGTCGTTTTTTTCACTTTTTTAGTTTCGGCGAGCTTTAATATCTCATCTCCAGGATCATCCTGGAGATGAGATATTAAAGCTCGCCGAAAGGGAAAAAAACGACCACCCCGGACCTGTCGTTTTGGCCGAGATCCCGACCCCGAGCGAGCGAGCCCAAACCCACCATTTGGGGTGTGAGCCGCCTCCGGGGTGGCCCACGCTCACTGGAAAAAGCAATCCCGAGGCCGGATTTCATCCTGGAGCTGAGATATTAAAGCTCACCGAAAATGAAAAAAACGACCACCCCGGAACTGTCGTTTTGGCCGAGATCCCGACCCCGAGCGAGCGAGCCCAAACCCACCATTTGGGGTGTGAGCCGCCTCCGGGGTGGCCCACGCTCACTGGAAAAAGCAATCCCGAGGCCGGATTTCATCCTGGAGCTGAGATATTAAAGCTCGCCGAAAATGAAAAAAACGACCACCCCGGACCTGTCGTTTTGGCCGAGATCCCGACCCCGAGCGAGCGAGCCCAAACCCACCATTTGGGGTGTGAGCCGCCTCCGGGGTGGCCCACGCTCACTGGAAAAAGCAATCCCGAGGCCGGATTTCATCCTGGAGCTGAGATATTAAAGCTCGCCGAAAATGAAAAAAACGACCACCCCGGACCTGTCGTTTTGGCCGAGATCCCGACCCCGAGCGAGCGAGCCCAAACCCACCATTTGGGGTGTGAGCCGCCTCCGGGGTGGCCCACGCTCACTGGAAAAAGCAACCCCGAGGCCGGATTTCATCCTGGAGCTGAGATATTAAAGCTCGCCGAAAATGAAAAAAACGACCACCCCGGACCTGTCGTTTTGGCCGAGATCCCGACCCCGAGCGAGCGAGCCCAAACCCACCATTTGGGGTGTGAGCCGCCTCCGGGGAGGCCCACGCTCACTGGAAAAAGCAACCCCGAGGCCGGATTTCATCCTGGAGCTGAGATATTAAAGCTCGCCGAAAATGAAAAAAACGACCACCCCGGACCTGTCGTTTTGGCCGAGATCCCGACCCCGAGCGAGCGAGCCCAAACCCACCATTTGGGGTGTGAGCCGCCTCCGGGGTGGCCCACGCTCACTGGAAAAAGCAATCCCGAGGCCGGATTTCATCCTGGAGCTGAGATATTAAAGCTCGCCGAAAATGAAAAAAACGACCACCCCGGACCTGTCGTTTTGGCCGAGATCCCGACCCCGAGCGAGCGAGCCCAAACCCACCATTTGGGGTGTGAGCCGCCTCCGGGGTGGCCCACGCTCACTGGAAAAAGCAATCCCGAGGCCGGATTTCATCCTGGAGCTGAGATATTAAAGCTCGCCGAAAATGAAAAAAACGACCACCCCGGACCTGTCGTTTTGGCCGAGATCCCGACCCCGAGCGAGCGAGCCCAAACCCACCATTTGGGGTATGAGCCGCCTCCGGGGTGGCCCACGCTCACTGGAAAAAGCAATCCCGAGGCCGGATTTCATCCTGGAGCTGAGATATTAAAGCTCGCCGAAAATGAAAAAAACGACCACCCCGGACCTGTCGTTTTGGCCGAGATCCCGACCCCGAGCGAGCGAGCCCAAACCCACCATTTGGGGTGTGAGCCGCCTCCGGGGTGGCCCACGCTCACTGGAAAAAGCAATCCCGAGGCCGGATTTCATCCTGGAGCTGAGATATTAAAGCTCGCCGAAAATGAAAAAAACGACCACCCCGGACCTGTCGTTTTGGCCGAGATCCCGACCCCGAGCGAGCGAGCCCAAACCCACCATTTGGGGTGTGAGCCGCCTCCGGGGAGGCCCACGCTCACTGGAAAAAGCAACCCCGAGGCCGGATTTCATCCTGGAGCTGAGATATTAAAGCTCGCCGAAAATGAAAAAAACGACCACCCCGGACCTGTCGTTTTGGCCGAGATCCCGACCCCGAGCGAGCGAGCCCAAACCCACCATTTGGGGTGTGAGCCGCCTCCGGGGTGGCCCACGCTCACTGGAAAAAGCAATCCCGAGGCCGGATTTCATCCTGGAGCTGAGATATTAAAGCTCGCCGAAAATGAAAAAAACGACCACCCCGGACCTGTCGTTTTGGCCGAGATCCCGACCCCGAGCGAGCGAGCCCAAACCCACCATTTGGGGTGTGAGCCGCCTCCGGGGTGGCCCACGCTCACTGGAAAAAGCAATCCCGAGGCCGGATTTCATCCTGGAGCTGAGATATTAAAGCTCGCCGAAAATGAAAAAAACGACCACCCCGGACCTGTCGTTTTGGCCGAGATCCCGACCCCGAGCGAGCGAGCCCAAACCCACCATTTGGGGTGTGAGCCGCCTCCGGGGTGGCCCACGCTCACTGGAAAAAGCAATCCCGAGGCCGGATTTCATCCTGGAGCTGAGATATTAAAGCTCGCCGAAAATGAAAAAAACGACCACCCCGGACCTGTCGTTTTGGCCGAGATCCCGACCCCGAGCGAGCGAGCCCAAACCCACCATTTGGGGTGTGAGCCGCCTCCGGGGTGGCCCACGCTCACTGGAAAAAGCAATCCCGAGGCCGGATTTCATCCTGGAGCTGAGATATTAAAGCTCGCCGAAAATGAAAAAAACGACCACCCCGGACCTGTCGTTTTGGCCGAGATCCCGACCCCGAGCGAGCGAGCCCAAACCCACCATTTGGGGTGTGAGCCGCCTCCGGGGTGGCCCACGCTCACTGGAAAAAGCAATCCCGAGGCTGGATTTCATCCTGGAGCTGAGATATTAAAGCTCGCCGAAAATGAAAAAAACGACCACCCCGGACCTGTCGTTTTGGCCGAGATCCCGACCCCGAGCGAGCGAGCCCAAACCCACCATTTGGGGTGTGAGCCGCCTCCGGGGTGGCCCACGCTCACTGGAAAAAGCAATCCCGAGGCCGGATTTCATCCTGGAGCTGAGATATTAAAGCTCGCCGAAAATGAAAAAAACGACCACCCCGGACCTGTCGTTTTGGCCGAGATCCCGACCCCGAGCGAGCGAGCCCAAACCCACCATTTGGGGTGTGAGCCGCCTCCGGGGTGGCCCACGCTCACTGGAAAAAGCAACCCCGAGGCCGGATTTCATCCTGGAGCTGAGATATTAAAGCTCGCCGAAAATGAAAAAAACGACCACCCCGGACCTGTCGTTTTGGCCGAGATCCCGACCCCGAGCGAGCGAGCCCAAACCCACCATTTGGGGTGTGAGCCGCCTCCGGGGAGGCCCACGCTCACTGGAAAAAGCAACCCCGAGGCCGGATTTCATCCTGGAGCTGAGATATTAAAGCTCGCCGAAAATGAAAAAAACGACCACCCCGGACCTGTCGTTTTGGCCGAGATCCCGACCCCGAGCGAGCGAGCCCAAACCCACCATTTGGGGTGTGAGCCGCCTCCGGGGTGGCCCACGCTCACTGGAAAAAGCAATCCCGAGGCCGGATTTCATCCTGGAGCTGAGATATTAAAGCTCGCCGAAAATGAAAAAAACGACCACCCCGGACCTGTCGTTTTGGCCGAGATCCCGACCCCGAGCGAGCGAGCCCAAACCCACCATTTGGGGTGTGAGCCGCCTCCGGGGTGGCCCACGCTCACTGGAAAAAGCAATCCCGAGGCCGGATTTCATCCTGGAGCTGAGATATTAAAGCTCGCCGAAAATGAAAAAAACGACCACCCCGGACCTGTCGTTTTGGCCGAGATCCCGACCCCGAGCGAGCGAGCCCAAACCCACCATTTGGGGTGTGAGCCGCCTCCGGGGTGGCCCACGCTCACTGGAAAAAGCAATCCCGAGGCCGGATTTCATCCTGGAGCTGAGATATTAAAGCTCGCCGAAAATGAAAAAAACGACCACCCCGGACCTGTCGTTTTGGCCGAGATCCCGACCCCGAGCGAGCGAGCCCAAACCCACCATTTGGGGTGTGAGCCGCCTCCGGGGTGGCCCACGCTCACTGGAAAAAGCAACCCCGAGGCCGGATTTCATCCTGGAGCTGAGATATTAAAGCTCGCCGAAAATGAAAAAAACGACCACCCCGGACCTGTCGTTTTGGCCGAGATCCCGACCCCGAGCGAGCGAGCCCAAACCCACCATTTGGGGTGTGAGCCGCCTCCGGGGTGGCCCACGCTCACTGGAAAAAGCAATCCCGAGGCCGGATTTCATCCTGGAGCTGAGATATTAAAGCTCGCCGAAAATGAAAAAAACGACCACCCCGGACCTGTCGTTTTGGCCGAGATCCCGACCCCGAGCGAGCGAGCCCAAACCCACCATTTGGGGTGTGAGCCGCCTCCGGGGTGGCCCACGCTCACTGGAAAAAGCAACCCCGAGGCCGGATTTCATCCTGGAGCTGAGATATTAAAGCTCGCCGAAAATGAAAAAAACGACCACCCCGGACCTGTCGTTTTGGCCGAGATCCCGACCCCGAGCGAGCGAGCCCAAACCCACCATTTGGGGTGTGAGCCGCCTCCGGGGTGGCCCACGCTCACTGGAAAAAGCAATCCCGAGGCCGGATTTCATCCTGGAGCTGAGATATTAAAGCTCGCCGAAAATGAAAAAAACGACCACCCCGGACCTGTCGTTTTGGCCGAGATCCCGACCCCGAGCGAGCGAGCCCAAACCCACCATTTGGGGTGTGAGCCGCCTCCGGGGTGGCCCACGCTCACTGGAAAAAGCAATCCCGAGGCCGGATTTCATCCTGGAGCTGAGATATTAAAGCTCGCCGAAAATGAAAAAAACGACCACCCCGGACCTGTCGTTTTGGCCGAGATCCCGACCCCGAGCGAGCGAGCCCAAACCCACCATTTGGGGTGTGAGCCGCCTCCGGGGTGGCCCACGCTCACTGGAAAAAGCAATCCCGAGGCCGGATTTCATCCTGGAGCTGAGATATTAAAGCTCGCCGAAAATGAAAAAAACGACCACCCCGGACCTGTCGTTTTGGCCGAGATCCCGACCCCGAGCGAGCGAGCCCAAACCCACCATTTGGGGTGTGAGCCGCCTCCGGGGTGGCCCACGCTCACTGGAAAAAGCAACCCCGAGGCCGGATTTCATCCTGGAGCTGAGATATTAAAGCTCGCCGAAAATGAAAAAAACGACCACCCCGGACCTGTCGTTTTGGCCGAGATCCCGACCCCGAGCGAGCGAGCCCAAACCCACCATTTGGGGTGTGAGCCGCCTCCGGGGTGGCCCACGCTCACTGGAAAAAGCAATCCCGAGGCCGGATTTCATCCTGGAGCTGAGATATTAAAGCTCGCCGAAAATGAAAAAAACGACCACCCCGGACCTGTCGTTTTGGCCGAGATCCCGACCCCGAGCGAGCGAGCCCAAACCCACCATTTGGGGTGTGAGCCGCCTCCGGGGTGGCCCACGCTCACTGGAAAAAGCAATCCCGAGGCCGGATTTCATCCTGGAGCTGAGATATTAAAGCTCGCCGAAAATGAAAAAAACGACCACCCCGGACCTGTCGTTTTGGCCGAGATCCCGACCCCGAGCGAGCGAGCCCAAACCCACCATTTGGGGTGTGAGCCGCCTCCGGGGTGGCCCACGCTCACTGGAAAAAGCAATCCCGAGGCCGGATTTCATCCTGGAGCTGAGATATTAAAGCTCGCCGAAAATGAAAAAAACGACCACCCCGGACCTGTCGTTTTGGCCGAGATCCCGACCCCGAGCGAGCGAGCCCAAACCCACCATTTGGGGTGTGAGCCGCCTCCGGGGTGGCCCACGCTCACTGGAAAAAGCAATCCCGAGGCCGGATTTCATCCTGGAGCTGAGATATTAAAGCTCGCCGAAAATGAAAAAAACGACCACCCCGGACCTGTCGTTTTGGCCGAGATCCCGACCCCGAGCGAGCGAGCCCAAACCCACCATTTGGGGTGTGAGCCGCCTCCGGGGTGGCCCACGCTCACTGGAAAAAGCAACCCCGAGGCCGGATTTCATCCTGGAGCTGAGATATTAAAGCTTGCCGAAAATGAAAAAAACGACCACCCCGGACCTGTCGTTTTGGCCGAGATCCCGACCCCGAGCGAGCGAGCCCAAACCCACCATTTGGGGTGTGAGCCGCCTCCGGGGTGGCCCACGCTCACTGGAAAAAGCAATCCCGAGGCCGGATTTCATCCTGGAGCTGAGATATTAAAGCTCGCCGAAAATGAAAAAAACGACCACCCCGGACCTGTCGTTTTGGCCGAGATCCCGACCCCGAGCGAGCGAGCCCAAACCCACCATTTGGGGTGTGAGCCGCCTCCGGGGTGGCCCACGCTCACTGGAAAAAGCAATCCCGAGGCCGGATTTCATCCTGGAGCTGAGATATTAAAGCTCGCCGAAAATGAAAAAAACGACCACCCCGGACCTGTCGTTTTGGCCGAGATCCCGACCCCGAGCGAGCGAGCCCAAACCCACCATTTGGGGTGTGAGCCGCCTCCGGGGTGGCCCACGCTCACTGGAAAAAGCAATCCCGAGGCCGGATTTCATCCTGGAGCTGAGATATTAAAGCTCGCCGAAAATGAAAAAAACGACCACCCCGGACCTGTCGTTTTGGCCGAGATCCCGACCCCGAGCGAGCGAGCCCAAACCCACCATTTGGGGTGTGAGCCGCCTCCGGGGTGGCCCACGCTCACTGGAAAAAGCAATCCCGAGGCCGGATTTCATCCTGGAGCTGAGATATTAAAGCTCGCCGAAAATGAAAAAAACGACCACCCCGGACCTGTCGTTTTGGCCGAGATCCCGACCCCGAGCGAGCGAGCCCAAACCCACCATTTGGGGTGTGAGCCGCCTCCGGGTTGGCCCACGCTCACTGGAAAAAGCAATCCCGAGGCCGGATTTCATCCTGGAGCTGAGATATTAAAGCTCGCCGAAAATGAAAAAAACGACCACCCCGGACCTGTCGTTTTGGCCGAGATCCCGACCCCGAGCGAGCGAGCCCAAACCCACCATTTGGGGTGTGAGCCGCCTCCGGGGTGGCCCACGCTCACTGGAAAAAGCAATCCCGAGGCCGGATTTCATCCTGGAGCTGAGATATTAAAGCTCGCCGAAAATGAAAAAAACGACCACCCCGGACCTGTCGTTTTGGCCGAGATCCCGACCCCGAGCGAGCGAGCCCAAACCCACCATTTGGGGTGTGAGCCGCCTCCGGGGTGGCCCACGCTCACTGGAAAAAGCAATCCCGAGGCCGGATTTCATCCTGGAGCTGAGATATTAAAGCTCGCCGAAAATGAAAAAAACGACCACCCCGGACCTGTCGTTTTGGCCGAGATCCCGACCCCGAGCGAGCGAGCCCAAACCCACCATTTGGGGTGTGAGCCGCCTCCGGGGTGGCCCACGCTCACTGGAAAAAGCAATCCCGAGGCCGGATTTCATCCTGGAGCTGAGATATTAAAGCTCGCCGAAAATGAAAAAAACGACCACCCCGGACCTGTCGTTTTGGCCGAGATCCCGACCCCGAGCGAGCGAGCCCAAACCCACCATTTGGGGTGTGAGCCGCCTCCGGGGTGGCCCACGCTCACTGGAAAAAGCAATCCCGAGGCCGGATTTCATCCTGGAGCTGAGATATTAAAGCTTGCCGAAAATGAAAAAAACGACCACCCCGGACCTGTCGTTTTGGCCGAGATCCCGACCCCGAGCGAGCGAGCCCAAACCCACCATTTGGGGTGTGAGCCGCCTCCGGGGTGGCCCACGCTCACTGGAAAAAGCAATCCCGATCCCAGGTGTGGTCCCCGGCCTGAGATATTAAAGCTCGCCGAAAGTCAAAAAAACGACCTCTCTGGACCTGTCGTTTTCGGCCGGGATCCCAACCCCGAGCGAGCGAGCCAAAACCCACGATTTTGCGTCTGAGCCGCCTCCGGGAAGCCAACGATCACTGGAATAAACAATCCCGATGCCGGGTGTGGTCCCAGAGCAAAGAAATTAACCCTCGCCGAAAGTGAAAAAAACGACCACCCCGGACCTGTCGTTTTGGCCGAGATCCCGACCCCGAGCGAGCGAGCCCAAACCCACCATTTGGGGTGTGAGCCGCCTCCGGGGTGGCCCACGCTCACTGGAAAAAGCAATCCCGAGGCCGGATTTCATCCTGGAGCTGAGATATTAAAGCTCGCCGAAAATGAAAAAAACGACCACCCCGGACCTGTCGTTTTGGCCGAGATCCCGACCCCGAGCGAGCGAGCCCAAACCCACCATTTGGGGTGTGAGCCGCCTCCGGGGTGGCCCACGCTCACTGGAAAAAGCAACCCCGAGGCCGGATTTCATCCTGGAGCTGAGATATTAAAGCTTGCCGAAAATGAAAAAAACGACCACCCCGGACCTGTCGTTTTGGCCGAGATCCCGACCCCGAGCGAGCGAGCCCAAACCCACCATTTGGGGTGTGAGCCGCCTCCGGGGTGGCCCACGCTCACTGGAAAAAGCAATCCCGAGGCCGGATTTCATCCTGGAGCTGAGATATTAAAGCTCGCCGAAAATGAAAAAAACGACCACCCCGGACCTGTCGTTTTGGCCGAGATCCCGACCCCGAGCGAGCGAGCCCAAACCCACCATTTGGGGTGTGAGCCGCCTCCGGGGTGGCCCACGCTCACTGGAAAAAGCAATCCCGAGGCCGGATTTCATCCTGGAGCTGAGATATTAAAGCTCGCCGAAAATGAAAAAAACGACCACCCCGGACCTGTCGTTTTGGCCGAGATCCCGACCCCGAGCGAGCGAGCCCAAACCCACCATTTGGGGTGTGAGCCGCCTCCGGGGTGGCCCACGCTCACTGGAAAAAGCAATCCCGAGGCCGGATTTCATCCTGGAGCTGAGATATTAAAGCTCGCCGAAAATGAAAAAAACGACCACCCCGGACCTGTCGTTTTGGCCGAGATCCCGACCCCGAGCGAGCGAGCCCAAACCCACCATTTGGGGTGTGAGCCGCCTCCGGGGTGGCCCACGCTCACTGGAAAAAGCAATCCCGAGGCCGGATTTCATCCTGGAGCTGAGATATTAAAGCTCGCCGAAAATGAAAAAAACGACCACCCCGGACCTGTCGTTTTGGCCGAGATCCCGACCCCGAGCGAGCGAGCCCAAACCCACCATTTGGGGTGTGAGCCGCCTCCGGGGTGGCCCACGCTCACTGGAAAAAGCAACCCCGAGGCCGGATTTCATCCTGGAGCTGAGATATTAAAGCTCGCCGAAAATGAAAAAAACGACCACCCCGGACCTGTCGTTTTGGCCGAGATCCCGACCCCGAGCGAGCGAGCCCAAACCCACCATTTGGGGTGTGAGCCGCCTCCGGGGTGGCCCACGCTCACTGGAAAAAGCAATCCCGAGGCCGGATTTCATCCTGGAGCTGAGATATTAAAGCTCGCCGAAAATGAAAAAAACGACCACCCCGGACCTGTCGTTTTGGCCGAGATCCCGACCCCGAGCGAGCGAGCCCAAACCCACCATTTGGGGTGTGAGCCGCCTCCGGGGTGGCCCACGCTCACTGGAAAAAGCAACCCCGAGGCCGGATTTCATCCTGGAGCTGAGATATTAAAGCTTGCCGAAAATGAAAAAAACGACCACCCCGGACCTGTCGTTTTGGCCGAGATCCCGACCCCGAGCGAGCGAGCCCAAACCCACCATTTGGGGTGTGAGCCGCCTCCGGGGTGGCCCACGCTCACTGGAAAAAGCAATCCCGAGGCCGGATTTCATCCTGGAGCTGAGATATTAAAGCTCGCCGAAAATGAAAAAAACGACCACCCCGGACCTGTCGTTTTGGCCGAGATCCCGACCCCGAGCGAGCGAGCCCAAACCCACCATTTGGGGTGTGAGCCGCCTCCGGGGTGGCCCACGCTCACTGGAAAAAGCAATCCCGAGGCCGGATTTCATCCTGGAGCTGAGATATTAAAGCTCGCCGAAAATGAAAAAAACGACCACCCCGGACCTGTCGTTTTGGCCGAGATCCCGACCCCGAGCGAGCGAGCCCAAACCCACCATTTGGGGTGTGAGCCGCCTCCGGGGTGGCCCACGCTCACTGGAAAAAGCAATCCCGAGGCCGGATTTCATCCTGGAGCTGAGATATTAAAGCTCGCCGAAAATGAAAAAAACGACCACCCCGGACCTGTCGTTTTGGCCGAGATCCCGACCCCGAGCGAGCGAGCCCAAACCCACCATTTGGGGTGTGAGCCGCCTCCGGGGTGGCCCACGCTCACTGGAAAAAGCAATCCCGAGGCCGGATTTCATCCTGGAGCTGAGATATTAAAGCTCGCCGAAAATGAAAAAAACGACCACCCCGGACCTGTCGTTTTGGCCGAGATCCCGACCCCGAGCGAGCGAGCCCAAACCCACCATTTGGGGTGTGAGCCGCCTCCGGGGTGGCCCACGCTCACTGGAAAAAGCAACCCCGAGGCCGGATTTCATCCTGGAGCTGAGATATTAAAGCTCGCCGAAAATGAAAAAAACGACCACCCCGGACCTGTCGTTTTGGCCGAGATCCCGACCCCGAGCGAGCGAGCCCAAACCCACCATTTGGGGTGTGAGCCGCCTCCGGGGTGGCCCACGCTCACTGGAAAAAGCAATCCCGAGGCCGGATTTCATCCTGGAGCTGAGATATTAAAGCTCGCCGAAAATGAAAAAAACGACCACCCCGGACCTGTCGTTTTGGCCGAGATCCCGACCCCGAGCGAGCGAGCCCAAACCCACCATTTGGGGTGTGAGCCGCCTCCGGGGTGGCCCACGCTCACTGGAAAAAGCAATCCCGAGGCCGGATTTCATCCTGGAGCTGAGATATTAAAGCTCGCCGAAAATGAAAAAAACGACCACCCCGGACCTGTCGTTTTGGCCGAGATCCCGACCCCGAGCGAGCGAGCCCAAACCCACCATTTGGGGTGTGAGCCGCCTCCGGGGTGGCCCACGCTCACTGGAAAAAGCAATCCCGATCCCAGGTGTGGTCCCCGGCCTGAGATATTAAAGCTCACCGAAAGTCAAAAAAACGACCTCTCTGGACCTGTCGTTTTCGGCCGGGATCCCAACCCCGAGCGAGCGAGCCCAAACCCACGATTTTGCGTCTGAGCCGCCTCCGGGAAGCCAACGATCACTGGAATAAACAATCCCGATGCCGGGTGTGGTCCCAGAGCAAAGAAATTAACCCTCGCCGAAAGTGAAAAAAACGACCACCCCGGACCTGTCGTTTTGGCCGAGATCCCGACCCCGAGCGAGCGAGCCCAAACCCACCATTTGGGGTGTGCGCCGCCTCCGGGGTGGCCCACGCTCACTGGAAAAAGCAACCCCGAGGCCGGATTTCATCCTGGAGCTGAGATATTAAAGCTCGCCGAAAATGAAAAAAACGACCACCCCGGACCTGTCGTTTTGGCCGAGATCCCGACCCCGAGCGAGCGAGCCCAAACCCACCATTTGGGGTGTGAGCCGCCTCCGGGGTGGCCCACGCTCACTGGAAAAAGCAATCCCGAGGCCGGATTTCATCCTGGAGCTGAGATATTAAAGCTCGCCGAAAATGAAAAAAACGACCACCCCGGACCTGTCGTTTTGGCCGAGATCCCGACCCCGAGCGAGCGAGCCCAAACCCACCATTTGGGGTGTGAGCCGCCTCCGGGGTGGCCCACGCTCACTGGAAAAAGCAATCCCGAGGCCGGATTTCATCCTGGAGCTGAGATATTAAAGCTCGCCGAAAGTGAAAAAAACAACCACCCCGGACCTGTCGTTTTGGCCGAGATCCCGACTCCGAGCGAGCGAGCCCAAACCCACCATTTGGGGTGTGAGCCGCCTCCGGGGTGGCCCACGCTCACTGGAAAAAGCAATCCCGAGGCCGGATTTCATCCTGGAGCTGAGATATTAAAGCTCGCCGAAAATGAAAAAAACGACCACCCCGGACCTGTCGTTTTGGCCGAGATCCCGACCCCGAGCGAGCGAGCCCAAACCCACCATTTGGGGTGTGAGCCGCCTCCGGGGTGGCCCACGCTCACTGGAAAAAGCAATCCCGAGGCCGGATTTCATCCTGGAGCTGAGATATTAAAGCTCGCCGAAAATGAAAAAAACGACCACCCCGGACCTGTCGTTTTGGCCGAGATCCCGACCCCGAGCGAGCGAGCCCAAACCCACCATTTGGGGTGTGAGCCGCCTCCGGGGTGGCCCACGCTCACTGGAAAAAGCAACCCCGAGGCCGGATTTCATCCTGGAGCTGAGATATTAAAGCTCGCCGAAAATGAAAAAAACGACCACCCCGGACCTGTCGTTTTGGCCGAGATCCCGACCCCGAGCGAGCGAGCCCAAACCCACCATTTGGGGTGTGAGCCGCCTCCGGGGTGGCCCACGCTCACTGGAAAAAGCAACCCCGAGGCCGGATTTCATCCTGGAGCTGAGATATTAAAGCTCGCCGAAAATGAAAAAAACGACCACCCCGGACCTGTCGTTTTGGCCG
Organism: Karalla daura; assembly: GCA_029224185.1. Classification (NCBI taxonomy): domain Eukaryota; kingdom Metazoa; phylum Chordata; class Actinopteri; order Chaetodontiformes; family Leiognathidae; genus Karalla; species Karalla daura. The sequence continues at coordinate 5,435,869 of CM055194.1, forward strand.
AGATCCCGACCCCGAGCGAGCGAGCCCAAACCCACCATTTGGGGTGTGAGCCGCCTCCGGGGTGGCCCACGCTCACTGGAAAAAGCAATCCCGATCCCAGGTGTGGTCCCCGGCCTGAGATATTAAAGCTCGCCGAAAGTCAAAAAAACGACCTCTCTGGACCTGTCGTTTTCGGCCGGGATCCCAACCCCGAGCGAGCGAGCCCAAACCCACGATTTTGCGTCTGAGCCGCCTCCGGGAAGCCAACGATCACTGGAATAAACAATCCCGATGCCGGGTGTGGTCCCAGAGCAAAGAAATTAACCCTCGCCGAAAGTGAAAAAAACGACCACCCCGGACCTGTCGTTTTGGCCGAGATCCCGACCCCGAGCGAGCGAGCCCAAACCCACCATTTGGGGTGTGAGCCGCCTCCGGGGTGGCCCACGCTCACTGGAAAAAGCAATCCCGAGGCCGGATTTCATCCTGGAGCTGAGATATTAAAGCTTGCCGAAAATGAAAAAAACGACCACCCCGGACCTGTCGTTTTGGCCGAGATCCCGACCCCGAGCGAGCGAGCCCAAACCCACCATTTGGGGTGTGAGCCGCCTCCGGGGTGGCCCACGCTCACTGGAAAAAGCAATCCCGATCCCAGGTGTGGTCCCCGGCCTGAGATATTAAAGCTCGCCGAAAGTCAAAAAAACGACCTCTCTGGACCTGTCGTCTTCGGCCGGGATCCCAACCCCGAGCGAGCGAGCCAAAACCCACGATTTTGCGTCTGAGCCGCCTCCGGGAAGCCAACGATCACTGGAATAAACAATCCCGATGCCGGGTGTGGTCCCAGAGCAAAGAAATTAACCCTCGCCGAAAGTGAAAAAAACGACCACCCCGGACCTGTCGTTTTGGCCGAGATCCCGACCCCGAGCGAGCGAGCCCAAACCCACCATTTGGGGTGTGAGCCGCCTCCGGGGTGGCCCACGCTCACTGGAAAAAGCAATCCCGAGGCCAGATTTCATCCTGGAGCTGAGATATTAAAGCTCGCCGAAAATGAAAAAAACGACCACCCCGGACCTGTCGTTTTGGCCGAGATCCCGACCCCGAGCGAGCGAGCCCAAACCCACCATTTGGGGTGTGAGCCGCCTCCGGGGTGGCCCACGCTCACTGGAAAAAGCAACCCCGAGGCCGGATTTCATCCTGGAGCTGAGATATTAAAGCTCGCCGAAAATGAAAAAAACGACCACCCCGGACCTGTCGTTTTGGCCGAGATCCCGACCCCGAGCGAGCGAGCCCAAACCCACCATTTGGGGTGTGAGCCGCCTCCGGGGTGGCCCACGCTCACTGGAAAAAGCAACCCCGAGGCCGGATTTCATCCTGGAGCTGAGATATTAAAGCTCGCCGAAAATGAAAAAAACGACCACCCCGGACCTGTCGTTTTGGCCGAGATCCCGACCCCGAGCGAGCGAGCCCAAACCCACCATTTGGGGTGTGAGCCGCCTCCGGGGTGGCCCACGCTCACTGGAAAAAGCAATCCCGATCCCAGGTGTGGTCCCCGGCCTGAGATATTAAAGCTCGCCGAAAGTCAAAAAAACGACCTCTCTGGACCTGTCGTTTTCGGCCGGGATCCCAACCCCGAGCGAGCGAGCCCAAACCCACGATTTTGCGTCTGAGCCGCCTCCGGGAAGCCAACGATCACTGGAATAAACAATCCCGATGCCGGGTGTGGTCCCAGAGCAAAGAAATTAACCCTCGCCGAAAGTGAAAAAAACGACCACCCCGGACCTGTCGTTTTGGCCGAGATCCCGACCCCGAGCGAGCGAGCCCAAACCCACCATTTGGGGTGTGAGCCGCCTCCGGGGTGGCCCACGCTCACTGGAAAAAGCAATCCCGATGCCGGATTTGATCCTGGAGCTGAGATATTAAAGCTCGCCGAAAGTGAAAAAAACGACCACCCCGGACCTGTCGTTTTGGCCGAGATCCCGACCCCGAGCGAGCGAGCCCAAACCCACCATTTGGGGTGTGAGCCGCCTCCGGGGTGGCCCACGCTCACTGGAAAAAGCAATCCCGATCCCAGGTGTGGTCCCCGGCCTGAGATATTAAAGCTCGCCGAAAGTCAAAAAAACGACCTCTCTGGACCTGTCGTTTTCGGCCGGGATCCCAACCCCGAGCGAGCGAGCCCAAACCCACGATTTTGCGTCTGAGCCGCCTCCGGGAAGCCAACGATCACTGGAATAAACAATCCCGATGCCGGGTGTGGTCCCAGAGCAAAGAAATTAACCCTCGCCGAAAGTGAAAAAAACGACCACCCCGGACCTGTCGTTTTGGCCGAGATCCCGACCCCGAGCGAGCGAGCCCAAACCCACCATTTGGGGTGTGAGCCGCCTCCGGGGTGGCCCACGCTCACTGGAAAAAGCAATCCCGATGCCGGATTTGATCCTGGAGCTGAGATATTAAAGCTCGCCGAAAGTGAAAAAAACGACCACCCCGGATCTGTCGTTTTGGCCGAGATCCCGACCCCGAGCGAGCGAGCCCAAACCCACCATTTGGGGTGTGAGCCGCCTCCGGGGTGGCCCACGCTCACTGGAAAAAGCAATCCCGATGCCGGATTTGATCCTGGAGCTGAGATATTAAAGCTCGCCGAAAGTGAAATAAAACGACCACCCCGGACCAGTCGTTTTGGCCGAGATCCCGACCCCGAGCGAGCGAGCCCAAACCCACCATTTGGGGTGTGAGCCGCCTCCGGGGTGGCCCACGCTCCCTGGAAAAAGCAATCCCGATGCCGGATTTGATCCTGGAGCTGAGATATTAAAGCTCGCCGAAAATGAAAAAAACGACCACCCCGGACCTGTCGTTTTGGCCGAGATCCCGACCCCGAGCGAGCGAGCCCAAACCCACCATTTGGGGTGTGAGCCGCCTCCGGGGTGGCCCACGCTCACTGGAAAAAGCAATCCCGATCCCAGGTGTGGTCCCCGGCCTGAGATATTAAAGCTCGCCGAAAGTCAAAAAAACGACCTCTCTGGACCTGTCGTTTTCGGCCGGGATCCCAACCCCGAGCGAGCGAGCCCAAACCCACGATTTTGCGTCTGAGCCGCCTCCGGGAAGCCAACGATCACTGGAATAAACAATCCCGATGCCGGGTGTGGTCCCAGAGCAAAGAAATTAACCCTCGCCGAAAGTGAAAAAAACGACCACCCCGGACCTGTCGTTTTGGCCGAGATCCCGACCCCGAGCGAGCGAGCCCAAACCCACCATTTGGGGTGTGAGCCGCCTCCGGGGTGGCCCACGCTCCCTGGAAAAAGCAATCCCGATGCCGGATTTGATCCTGGAGCTGAGATATTAAAGCTCGCCGAAAATGAAAAAAACGACCACCCCGGACCTGTCGTTTTGGCCGAGATCCCGACCCCGAGCGAGCGAGCCCAAACCCACCATTTGGGGTGTGAGCCGCCTCCGGGGTGGCCCACGCTCACTGGAAAAAGCAATCCCGATCCCAGGTGTGGTCCCCGGCCTGAGATATTAAAGCTCGCCGAAAGTCAAAAAAACGACCTCTCTGGACCTGTCGTTTTCGGCCGGGATCCCAACCCCGAGCGAGCGAGCCCAAACCCACGATTTTGCGTCTGAGCCGCCTCCGGGAAGCCAACGATCACTGGAATAAACAATCCCGATGCCGGGTGTGGTCCCAGAGCAAAGAAATTAACCCTCGCCGAAAGTGAAAAAAACGACCACCCCGGACCTGTCGTTTTGGCCGAGATCCCGACCCCGAGCGAGCGAGCCCAAACCCACCATTTGGGGTGTGAGCCGCCTCCGGGGTGGCCCACGCTCACTGGAAAAAGCAATCCCGATGCCGGATTTGATCCTGGAGCTGAGATATTAAAGCTCGCCGAAAGTGAAAAAAACGACCACCCCGGACCTGTCGTTTTGGCCGAGATCCCGACCCCGAGCGAGCGAGCCCAAACCCACCATTTGGGGTGTGAGCCGCCTCCGGGGTGGCCCACGCTCACTGGAAAAAGCAATCCCGATGCCGGATTTGATCCTGGACCTGAGATATTAAAGCTCGCCGAAAGTGAAATAAAACGACCACCCCGGACCAGTCGTTTTGGCCGAGATCCCGACCCCGAGCGAGCGAGCCCAAACCCACCATTTGGGGTGTGAGCCGCCTCCGGGGTGGCCCACGCTCCCTGGAAAAAGCAATCCCGATGCCGGATTTGATCCTGGAGCTGAGATATTAAAGCTCGCCGAAAATGAAAAAAACGACCACCCCGGACCTGTCGTTTTGGCCGAGATCCCGACCCCGAGCGAGCGAGCCCAAACCCACCATTTGGGGTGTGAGCCGCCTCCGGGGTGGCCCACGCTCACTGGAAAAAGCAATCCCGATCCCAGGTGTGGTCCCCGGCCTGAGATATTAAAGCTCGCCGAAAGTCAAAAAAACGACCTCTCTGGACCTGTCGTTTTCGGCCGGGATCCCAACCCCGAGCGAGCGAGCCCAAACCCACGATTTTGCGTCTGAGCCGCCTCCGGGAAGCCAACGATCACTGGAATAAACAATCCCGATGCCGGGTGTGGTCCCAGAGCAAAGAAATTAACCCTCGCCGAAAGTGAAAAAAACGACCACCCCGGACCTGTCGTTTTGGCCGAGATCCCGACCCCGAGCGAGCGAGCCCAAACCCACCATTTGGGGTGTGAGCCGCCTCCGGGGTGGCCCACGCTCACTGGAAAAAGCAATCCCGATGCCGGATTTGATCCTGGACCTGAGATATTAAAGCTCGCCGAAAGTGAAATAAAACGACCACCCCGGACCAGTCGTTTTGGCCGAGATCCCGACCCCGAGCGAGCGAGCCCAAACCCACCATTTGGGGTGTGAGCCGCCTCCGGGGTGGCCCACGCTCCCTGGAAAAAGCAATCCCGATGCCGGATTTGATCCTGGAGCTGAGATATTAAAGCTCGCCGAAAATGAAAAAAACGACCACCCCGGACCTGTCGTTTTGGCCGAGATCCCGACCCCGAGCGAGCGAGCCCAAACCCACCATTTGGGGTGTGAGCCGCCTCCGGGGTGGCCCACGCTCACTGGAAAAAGCAATCCCGATCCCAGGTGTGGTCCCCGGCCTGAGATATTAAAGCTCGCCGAAAGTCAAAAAAACGACCTCTCTGGACCTGTCGTTTTCGGCCGGGATCCCAACCCCGAGCGAGCGAGCCCAAACCCACGATTTTGCATCTGAGCCGCCTCCGGGAAGCCAACGATCACTGGAATAAACAATCCCGATGCCGGGTGTGGTCCCAGAGCAAAGAAATTAACCCTCGCCGAAAGTGAAAAAAACGACCACCCCGGACCTGTCGTTTTGGCCGAGATCCCGACCCCGAGCGAGCGAGCCCAAACCCACCATTTGGGGTGTGAGCCGCCTCCGGGGTGGCCCACGCTCCCTGGAAAAAGCAATCCCGATGCCGGATTTGATCCTGGAGCTGAGATATTAAAGCTCGCCGAAAATGAAAAAAACGACCACCCCGGACCTGTCGTTTTGGCCGAGATCCCGACCCCGAGCGAGCGAGCCCAAACCCACCATTTGGGGTGTGAGCCGCCTCCGGGGTGGCCCACGCTCACTGGAAAAAGCAATCCCGATCCCAGGTGTGGTCCCCGGCCTGAGATATTAAAGCTCGCCGAAAGTCAAAAAAACGACCTCTCTGGACCTGTCGTTTTCGGCCGGGATCCCAACCCCGAGCGAGCGAGCCCAAACCCACGATTTTGCGTCTGAGCCGCCTCCGGGAAGCCAACGATCACTGGAATAAACAATCCCGATGCCGGGTGTGGGGCCAGAGCAAAGAAATTAACCCTCGCCGAAAGTGAAAAAAACGACCACCCCGGACCTGTCGTTTTGGCCGAGATCCCGACCCCGAGCGAGCGAGCCCAAACCCACCATTTGGGGTGTGAGCCGCCTCCGGGGTGGCCCACGCTCACTGGAAAAAGCAATCCCGATGCCGGATTTGATCCTGGAGCTGAGATATTAAAGCTCGCCGAAAGTGAAAAAAACGACCACCCCGGACCTGTCGTTTTGGCCGAGATCCCGACCCCGAGCGAGCGAGCCCAAACCCACCATTTGGGGTGTGAGCCGCCTCCGGGGTGGCCCACGCTCACTGGAAAAAGCAATCCCGATGCCGGATTTGATCCTGGACCTGAGATATTAAAGCTCGCCGAAAGTGAAATAAAACGACCACCCCGGACCAGTCGTTTTGGCCGAGATCCCGACCCCAAGCGAGCGAGCCCAAACCCACCATTTGGGGTGTGAGCCGCCTCCGGGGTGGCCCACGCTCCCTGGAAAAAGCAATCCCGATGCCGGATTTGATCCTGGAGCTGAGATATTAAAGCTCGCCGAAAATGAAAAAAACGACCACCCCGGACCTGTCGTTTTGGCCGAGATCCCGACCCCGAGCGAGCGAGCCCAAACCCACCATTTGGGGTGTGAGCCGCCTCCGGGGTGGCCCACGCTCACTGGAAAAAGCAATCCCGATCCCAGGTGTGGTCCCCGGCCTGAGATATTAAAGCTCGCCGAAAGTCAAAAAAACGACCTCTCTGGACCTGTCGTTTTCGGCCGGGATCCCAACCCCGAGCGAGCGAGCCCAAACCCACGATTTTGCGTCTGAGCCGCCTCCGGGAAGCCAACGATCACTGGAATAAACAATCCCGATGCCGGGTGTGGTCCCAGAGCAAAGAAATTAACCCTCGCCGAAAGTGAAAAAAACGACCACCCCGGACCTGTCGTTTTGGCCGAGATCCCGACCCCGAGCGAGCGAGCCCAAACCCACCATTTGGGGTGTGAGCCGCCTCCGGGGTGGCCCACGCTCCCTGGAAAAAGCAATCCCGATGCCGGATTTGATCCTGGAGCTGAGATATTAAAGCTCGCCGAAAATGAAAAAAACGACCACCCCGGACCTGTCGTTTTGGCCGAGATCCCGACCCCGAGCGAGCGAGCCCAAACCCACCATTTGGGGTGTGAGCCGCCTCCGGGGTGGCCCACGCTCACTGGAAAAAGCAATCCCGATCCCAGGTGTGGTCCCCGGCCTGAGATATTAAAGCTCGCCGAAAGTCAAAAAAACGACCTCTCTGGACCTGTCGTTTTCGGCCGGGATCCCAACCCCGAGCGAGCGAGCCCAAACCCACGATTTTGCGTCTGAGCCGCCTCCGGGAAGCCAACGATCACTGGAATAAACAATCCCGATGCCGGGTGTGGTCCCAGAGCAAAGAAATTAACCCTCGCCGAAAGTGAAAAAAACGACCACCCCGGACCTGTCGTTTTGGCCGAGATCCCGACCCCGAGCGAGCGAGCCCAAACCCACCATTTGGGGTGTGAGCCGCCTCCGGGGTGGCCCACGCTCACTGGAAAAAGCAATCCCGATGCCGGATTTGATCCTGGAGCTGAGATATTAAAGCTCGCCGAAAGTGAAAAAAACGACCACCCCGGACCTGTCGTTTTGGCCGAGATCCCGACCCCGAGCGAGCGAGCCCAAACCCACCATTTGGGGTGTGAGCCGCCTCCGGGGTGGCCCACGCTCACTGGAAAAAGCAATCCCGATGCCGGATTTGATCCTGGACCTGAGATATTAAAGCTCGCCGAAAGTGAAATAAAACGACCACCCCGGACCAGTCGTTTTGGCCGAGATCCCGACCCCGAGCGAGCGAGCCCAAACCCACCATTTGGGGTGTGAGCCGCCTCCGGGGTGGCCCACGCTCCCTGGAAAAAGCAATCCCGATGCCGGATTTGATCCTGGAGCTGAGATATTAAAGCTCGCCGAAAATGAAAAAAACGACCACCCCGGACCTGTCGTTTTGGCCGAGATCCCGACCCCGAGCGAGCGAGCCCAAACCCACCATTTGGGGTGTGAGCCGCCTCCGGGGTGGCCCACGCTCACTGGAAAAAGCAATCCCGATCCCAGGTGTGGTCCCCGGCCTGAGATATTAAAGCTCGCCGAAAGTCAAAAAAACGACCTCTCTGGACCTGTCGTTTTCGGCCGGGATCCCAACCCCGAGCGAGCGAGCCCAAACCCACGATTTTGCGTCTGAGCCGCCTCCGGGAAGCCAACGATCACTGGAATAAACAATCCCGATGCCGGGTGTGGTCCCAGAGCAAAGAAATTAACCCTCGCCGAAAGTGAAAAAAACGACCACCCCGGACTTGTCGTTTTGGCCGAGATCCCGACCCCGAGCGAGCGAGCCCAAACCCACCATTTGGGGTGTGAGCCGCCTCCGGGGTGGCCCACGCTCCCTGGAAAAAGCAATCCCGATGCCGGATTTGATCCTGGAGCTGAGATATTAAAGCTCGCCGAAAATGAAAAAAACGACCACCCCGGACCTGTCGTTTTGGCCGAGATCCCGACCCCGAGCGAGCGAGCCCAAACCCACCATTTGGGGTGTGAGCCGCCTCCGGGGTGGCCCACGCTCACTGGAAAAAGCAATCCCGATCCCAGGTGTGGTCCCCGGCCTGAGATATTAAAGCTCGCCGAAAGTCAAAAAAACGACCTCTCTGGACCTGTCGTTTTCGGCCGGGATCCCAACCCCGAGCGAGCGAGCCCAAACCCACGATTTTGCGTCTGAGCCGCCTCCGGGAAGCCAACGATCACTGGAATAAACAATCCCGATGCCGGGTGTGGTCCCAGAGCAAAGAAATTAACCCTCGCCGAAAGTGAAAAAAACGACCACCCCGGACCTGTCGTTTTGGCCGAGATCCCGACCCCGAGCGAGCGAGCCCAAACCCACCATTTGGGGTGTGAGCCGCCTCCGGGGTGGCCCACGCTCACTGGAAAAAGCAATCCCGATGCCGGATTTGATCCTGGAGCTGAGATATTAAAGCTCGCCGAAAGTGAAAAAAACGACCACCCCGGACCTGTCGTTTTGGCCGAGATCCCGACCCCGAGCGAGCGAGCCCAAACCCACCATTTGGGGTGTGAGCCGCCTCCGGGGTGGCCCACGCTCACTGGAAAAAGCAATCCCGATGCCGGATTTGATCCTGGACCTGAGATATTAAAGCTCGCCGAAAGTGAAATAAAACGACCACCCCGGACCAGTCGTTTTGGCCGAGATCCCGACCCCGAGCGAGCGAGCCCAAACCCACCATTTGGGGTGTGAGCCGCCTCCGGGGTGGCCCACGCTCCCTGGAAAAAGCAATCCCGATGCCGGATTTGATCCTGGAGCTGAGATATTAAAGCTCGCCGAAAATGAAAAAAACGACCACCCCGGACCTGTCGTTTTGGCCGAGATCCCGACCCCGAGCGAGCGAGCCCAAACCCACCATTTGGGGTGTGAGCCGCCTCCGGGGTGGCCCACGCTCACTGGAAAAAGCAATCCCGATCCCAGGTGTGGTCCCCGGCCTGAGATATTAAAGCTCGCCGAAAGTCAAAAAAACGACCTCTCTGGACCTGTCGTTTTCGGCCGGGATCCCAACCCCGAGCGAGCGAGCCCAAACCCACGATTTTGCATCTGAGCCGCCTCCGGGAAGCCAACGATCACTGGAATAAACAATCCCGATGCCGGGTGTGGTCCCAGAGCAAAGAAATTAACCCTCGCCGAAAGTGAAAAAAACGACCACCCCGGACCTGTCGTTTTGGCCGAGATCCCGACCCCGAGCGAGCGAGCCCAAACCCACCATTTGGGGTGTGAGCCGCCTCCGGGGTGGCCCACGCTCCCTGGAAAAAGCAATCCCGATGCCGGATTTGATCCTGGAGCTGAGATATTAAAGCTCGCCGAAAATGAAAAAAACGACCACCCCGGACCTGTCGTTTTGGCCGAGATCCCGACCCCGAGCGAGCGAGCCCAAACCCACCATTTGGGGTGTGAGCCGCCTCCGGGGTGGCCCACGCTCACTGGAAAAAGCAATCCCGATCCCAGGTGTGGTCCCCGGCCTGAGATATTAAAGCTCGCCGAAAGTCAAAAAAACGACCTCTCTGGACCTGTCGTTTTCGGCCGGGATCCCAACCCCGAGCGAGCGAGCCCAAACCCACGATTTTGCGTCTGAGCCGCCTCCGGGAAGCCAACGATCACTGGAATAAACAATCCCGATGCCGGGTGTGGGGCCAGAGCAAAGAAATTAACCCTCGCCGAAAGTGAAAAAAACGACCACCCCGGACCTGTCGTTTTGGCCGAGATCCCGACCCCGAGCGAGCGAGCCCAAACCCACCATTTGGGGTGTGAGCCGCCTCCGGGGTGGCCCACGCTCACTGGAAAAAGCAATCCCGAGGCCGGATTTCATCCTGGAGCTGAGATATTAAAGCTCGCCGAAAGTGAAATAAAACGACCACCCCGGACCAGTCGTTTTGGCCGAGATCCCGACCCCGAGCGAGCGAGCCCAAACCCACCATTTGGGGTGTGAGCCGCCTCCGGGGTGGCCCACGCTCCCTGGAAAAAGCAATCCCGATGCCGGATTTGATCCTGGAGCTGAGATATTAAAGCTCGCCGAAAATGAAAAAAACGACCACCCCGGACCTGTCGTTTTGGCCGAGATCCCGACCCCGAGCGAGCGAGCCCAAACCCACCATTTGGGGTGTGAGCCGCCTCCGGGGTGGCCCACGCTCACTGGAAAAAGCAATCCCGATCCCAGGTGTGGTCCCCGGCCTGAGATATTAAAGCTCGCCGAAAGTCAAAAAAACGACCTCTCTGGACCTGTCGTTTTCGGCCGGGATCCCAACCCCGAGCGAGCGAGCCCAAACCCACGATTTTGCGTCTGAGCCGCCTCCGGGAAGCCAACGATCACTGGAATAAACAATCCCGATGCCGGGTGTGGTCCCAGAGCAAAGAAATTAACCCTCGCCGAAAGTGAAAAAAACGACCACCCCGGACCTGTCGTTTTGGCCGAGATCCCGACCCCGAGCGAGCGAGCCCAAACCCACCATTTGGGGTGTGAGCCGCCTCCGGGGTGGCCCACGCTCCCTGGAAAAAGCAATCCCGATGCCGGATTTGATCCTGGAGCTGAGATATTAAAGCTCGCCGAAAATGAAAAAAACGACCACCCCGGACCTGTCGTTTTGGCCGAGATCCCGACCCCGAGCGAGCGAGCCCAAACCCACCATTTGGGGTGTGAGCCGCCTCCGGGGTGGCCCACGCTCACTGGAAAAAGCAATCCCGATCCCAGGTGTGGTCCCCGGCCTGAGATATTAAAGCTCGCCGAAAGTCAAAAAAACGACCTCTCTGGACCTGTCGTTTTCGGCCGGGATCCCAACCCCGAGCGAGCGAGCCCAAACCCACGATTTTGCGTCTGAGCCGCCTCCGGGAAGCCAACGATCACTGGAATAAACAATCCCGATGCCGGGTGTGGTCCCAGAGCAAAGAAATTAACCCTCGCCGAAAGTGAAAAAAACGACCACCCCGGACCTGTCGTTTTGGCCGAGATCCCGACCCCGAGCGAGCGAGCCCAAACCCACCATTTGGGGTGTGAGCCGCCTCCGGGGTGGCCCACGCTCACTGGAAAAAGCAATCCCGATGCCGGATTTGATCCTGGAGCTGAGATATTAAAGCTCGCCGAAAGTGAAAAAAACGACCACCCCGGACCTGTCGTTTTGGCCGAGATCCCGACCCCGAGCGAGCGAGCCCAAACCCACCATTTGGGGTGTGAGCCGCCTCCGGGGTGGCCCACGCTCACTGGAAAAAGCAATCCCGATGCCGGATTTGATCCTGGACCTGAGATATTAAAGCTCGCCGAAAGTGAAATAAAACGACCACCCCGGACCAGTCGTTTTGGCCGAGATCCCGACCCCGAGCGAGCGAGCCCAAACCCACCATTTGGGGTGTGAGCCGCCTCCGGGGTGGCCCACGCTCCCTGGAAAAAGCAATCCCGATGCCGGATTTGATCCTGGAGCTGAGATATTAAAGCTCGCCGAAAATGAAAAAAACGACCACCCCGGACCTGTCGTTTTGGCCGAGATCCCGACCCCGAGCGAGCGAGCCCAAACCCACCATTTGGGGTGTGAGCCGCCTCCGGGGTGGCCCACGCTCACTGGAAAAAGCAATCCCGATCCCAGGTGTGGTCCCCGGCCTGAGATATTAAAGCTCGCCGAAAGTCAAAAAAACGACCTCTCTGGACCTGTCGTTTTCGGCCGGGATCCCAACCCCGAGCGAGCGAGCCCAAACCCACGATTTTGCGTCTGAGCCGCCTCCGGGAAGCCAACGATCACTGGAATAAACAATCCCGATGCCGGGTGTGGTCCCAGAGCAAAGAAATTAACCCTCGCCGAAAGTGAAAAAAACGACCACCCCGGACTTGTCGTTTTGGCCGAGATCCCGACCCCGAGCGAGCGAGCCCAAACCCACCATTTGGGGTGTGAGCCGCCTCCGGGGTGGCCCACGCTCCCTGGGAAAAGCAATCCCGATGCCGGATTTGATCCTGGAGCTGAGATATTAAAGCTCGCCGAAAATGAAAAAAACGACCACCCCGGACCTGTCGTTTTGGCCGAGATCCCGACCCCGAGCGAGCGAGCCCAAACCCACCATTTGGGGTGTGAGCCGCCTCCGGGGTGGCCCACGCTCACTGGAAAAAGCAATCCCGATCCCAGGTGTGGTCCCCGGCCTGAGATATTAAAGCTCGCCGAAAGTCAAAAAAACGACCTCTCTGGACCTGTCGTTTTCGGCCGGGATCCCAACCCCGAGCGAGCGAGCCCAAACCCACGATTTTGCGTCTGAGCCGCCTCCGGGAAGCCAACGATCACTGGAATAAACAATCCCGATGCCGGGTGTGGTCCCAGAGCAAAGAAATTAACCCTCGCCGAAAGTGAAAAAAACGACCACCCCGGACCTGTCGTTTTGGCCGAGATCCCGACCCCGAGCGAGCGAGCCCAAACCCACCATTTGGGGTGTGAGCCGCCTCCGGGGTGGCCCACGCTCACTGGAAAAAGCAATCCCGATGCCGGATTTGATCCTGGAGCTGAGATATTAAAGCTCGCCGAAAGTGAAAAAAACGACCACCCCGGACCTGTCGTTTTGGCCGAGATCCCGACCCCGAGCGAGCGAGCCCAAACCCACCATTTGGGGTGTGAGCCGCCTCCGGGGTGGCCCACGCTCACTGGAAAAAGCAATCCCGATGCCGGATTTGATCCTGGACCTGAGATATTAAAGCTCGCCGAAAGTGAAATAAAACGACCACCCCGGACCAGTCGTTTTGGCCGAGATCCCGACCCCGAGCGAGCGAGCCCAAACCCACCATTTGGGGTGTGAGCCACCTCCGGGGTGGCCCACGCTCCCTGGAAAAAGCAATCCCGATGCCGGATTTGATCCTGGAGCTGAGATATTAAAGCTCGCCGAAAATGAAAAAAACGACCACCCCGGACCTGTCGTTTTGGCCGAGATCCCGACCCCGAGCGAGCGAGCCCAAACCCACCATTTGGGGTGTGAGCCGCCTCCGGGGTGGCCCACGCTCACTGGAAAAAGCAATCCCGATCCCAGGTGTGGTCCCCGGCCTGAGATATTAAAGCTCGCCGAAAGTCAAAAAAACGACCTCTCTGGACCTGTCGTTTTCGGCCGGGATCCCAACCCCGAGCGAGCGAGCCCAAACCCACGATTTTGCATCTGAGCCGCCTCCGGGAAGCCAACGATCACTGGAATAAACAATCCCGATGCCGGGTGTGGTCCCAGAGCAAAGAAATTAACCCTCGCCGAAAGTGAAAAAAACGACCACCCCGGACCTGTCGTTTTGGCCGAGATCCCGACCCCGAGCGAGCGAGCCCAAACCCACCATTTGGGGTGTGAGCCGCCTCCGGGGTGGCCCACGCTCCCTGGAAAAAGCAATCCCGATGCCGGATTTGATCCTGGAGCTGAGATATTAAAGCTCGCCGAAAATGAAAAAAACGACCACCCCGGACCTGTCGTTTTGGCCGAGATCCCGACCCCGAGCGAGCGAGCCCAAACCCACCATTTGGGGTGTGAGCCGCCTCCGGGGTGGCCCACGCTCACTGGAAAAAGCAATCCCGATCCCAGGTGTGGTCCCCGGCCTGAGATATTAAAGCTCGCCGAAAGTCAAAAAAACGACCTCTCTGGACCTGTCGTTTTCGGCCGGGATCCCAACCCCGAGCGAGCGAGCCCAAACCCACGATTTTGCGTCTGAGCCGCCTCCGGGAAGCCAACGATCACTGGAATAAACAATCCCGATGCCGGGTGTGGGGCCAGAGCAAAGAAATTAACCCTCGCCGAAAGTGAAAAAAACGACCACCCCGGACCTGTCGTTTTGGCCGAGATCCCGACCCCGAGCGAGCGAGCCCAAACCCACCATTTGGGGTGTGAGCCGCCTCCGGGGTGGCCCACGCTCACTGGAAAAAGCAATCCCGATGCCGGATTTGATCCTGGAGCTGAGATATTAAAGCTCGCCGAAAGTGAAAAAAACGACCACCCCGGACCTGTCGTTTTGGCCGAGATCCCGACCCCGAGCGAGCGAGCCCAAACCCACCATTTGGGGTGTGAGCCGCCTCCGGGGTGGCCCACGCTCACTGGAAAAAGCAATCCCGATGCCGGATTTGATCCTGGACCTGAGATATTAAAGCTCGCCGAAAGTGAAATAAAACGACCACCCCGGACCAGTCGTTTTGGCCGAGATCCCGACCCCAAGCGAGCGAGCCCAAACCCACCATTTGGGGTGTGAGCCGCCTCCGGGGTGGCCCACGCTCCCTGGAAAAAGCAATCCCGATGCCGGATTTGATCCTGGAGCTGAGATATTAAAGCTCGCCGAAAATGAAAAAAACGACCACCCCGGACCTGTCGTTTTGGCCGAGATCCCGACCCCGAGCGAGCGAGCCCAAACCCACCATTTGGGGTGTGAGCCGCCTCCGGGGTGGCCCACGCTCACTGGAAAAAGCAATCCCGATCCCAGGTGTGGTCCCCGGCCTGAGATATTAAAGCTCGCCGAAAGTCAAAAAAACGACCTCTCTGGACCTGTCGTTTTCGGCCGGGATCCCAACCCCGAGCGAGCGAGCCCAAACCCACGATTTTGCGTCTGAGCCGCCTCCGGGAAGCCAACGATCACTGGAATAAACAATCCCGATGCCGGGTGTGGTCCCAGAGCAAAGAAATTAACCCTCGCCGAAAGTGAAAAAAACGACCACCCCGGACCTGTCGTTTTGGCCGAGATCCCGACCCCGAGCGAGCGAGCCCAAACCCACCATTTGGGGTGTGAGCCGCCTCCGGGGTGGCCCACGCTCCCTGGAAAAAGCAATCCCGATGCCGGATTTGATCCTGGAGCTGAGATATTAAAGCTCGCCGAAAATGAAAAAAACGACCACCCCGGACCTGTCGTTTTGGCCGAGATCCCGACCCCGAGCGAGCGAGCCCAAACCCACCATTTGGGGTGTGAGCCGCCTCCGGGGTGGCCCACGCTCACTGGAAAAAGCAATCCCGATCCCAGGTGTGGTCCCCGGCCTGAGATATTAAAGCTCGCCGAAAGTCAAAAAAACGACCTCTCTGGACCTGTCGTTTTCGGCCGGGATCCCAACCCCGAGCGAGCGAGCCCAAACCCACGATTTTGCGTCTGAGCCGCCTCCGGGAAGCCAACGATCACTGGAATAAACAATCCCGATGCCGGGTGTGGTCCCAGAGCAAAGAAATTAACCCTCGCCGAAAGTGAAAAAAACGACCACCCCGGACCTGTCGTTTTGGCCGAGATCCCGACCCCGAGCGAGCGAGCCCAAACCCACCATTTGGGGTGTGAGCCGCCTCCGGGGTGGCCCACGCTCACTGGAAAAAGCAATCCCGATGCCGGATTTGATCCTGGAGCTGAGATATTAAAGCTCGCCGAAAGTGAAAAAAACGACCACCCCGGACCTGTCGTTTTGGCCGAGATCCCGACCCCGAGCGAGCGAGCCCAAACCCACCATTTGGGGTGTGAGCCGCCTCCGGGGTGGCCCACGCTCACTGGAAAAAGCAATCCCGATGCCGGATTTGATCCTGGACCTGAGATATTAAAGCTCGCCGAAAGTGAAATAAAACGACCACCCCGGACCAGTCGTTTTGGCCGAGATCCCGACCCCGAGCGAGCGAGCCCAAACCCACCATTTGGGGTGTGAGCCGCCTCCGGGGTGGCCCACGCTCCCTGGAAAAAGCAATCCCGATGCCGGATTTGATCCTGGAGCTGAGATATTAAAGCTCGCCGAAAATGAAAAAAACGACCACCCCGGACCTGTCGTTTTGGCCGAGATCCCGACCCCGAGCGAGCGAGCCCAAACCCACCATTTGGGGTGTGAGCCGCCTCCGGGGTGGCCCACGCTCACTGGAAAAAGCAATCCCGATCCCAGGTGTGGTCCCCGGCCTGAGATATTAAAGCTCGCCGAAAGTCAAAAAAACGACCTCTCTGGACCTGTCGTTTTCGGCCGGGATCCCAACCCCGAGCGAGCGAGCCCAAACCCACGATTTTGCGTCTGAGCCGCCTCCGGGAAGCCAACGATCACTGGAATAAACAATCCCGATGCCGGGTGTGGTCCCAGAGCAAAGAAATTAACCCTCGCCGAAAGTGAAAAAAACGACCACCCCGGACTTGTCGTTTTGGCCGAGATCCCGACCCCGAGCGAGCGAGCCCAAACCCACCATTTGGGGTGTGAGCCGCCTCCGGGGTGGCCCACGCTCCCTGGAAAAAGCAATCCCGATGCCGGATTTGATCCTGGAGCTGAGATATTAAAGCTCGCCGAAAATGAAAAAAACGACCACCCCGGACCTGTCGTTTTGGCCGAGATCCCGACCCCGAGCGAGCGAGCCCAAACCCACCATTTGGGGTGTGAGCCGCCTCCGGGGTGGCCCACGCTCACTGGAAAAAGCAATCCCGATCCCAGGTGTGGTCCCCGGCCTGAGATATTAAAGCTCGCCGAAAGTCAAAAAAACGACCTCTCTGGACCTGTCGTTTTCGGCCGGGATCCCAACCCCGAGCGAGCGAGCCCAAACCCACGATTTTGCGTCTGAGCCGCCTCCGGGAAGCCAACGATCACTGGAATAAACAATCCCGATGCCGGGTGTGGTCCCAGAGCAAAGAAATTAACCCTCGCCGAAAGTGAAAAAAACGACCACCCCGGACCTGTCGTTTTGGCCGAGATCCCGACCCCGAGCGAGCGAGCCCAAACCCACCATTTGGGGTGTGAGCCGCCTCCGGGGTGGCCCACGCTCACTGGAAAAAGCAATCCCGATGCCGGATTTGATCCTGGAGCTGAGATATTAAAGCTCGCCGAAAGTGAAAAAAACGACCACCCCGGACCTGTCGTTTTGGCCGAGATCCCGACCCCGAGCGAGCGAGCCCAAACCCACCATTTGGGGTGTGAGCCGCCTCCGGGGTGGCCCACGCTCACTGGAAAAAGCAATCCCGATGCCGGATTTGATCCTGGACCTGAGATATTAAAGCTCGCCGAAAGTGAAATAAAACGACCACCCCGGACCAGTCGTTTTGGCCGAGATCCCGACCCCGAGCGAGCGAGCCCAAACCCACCATTTGGGGTGTGAGCCGCCTCCGGGGTGGCCCACGCTCCCTGGAAAAAGCAATCCCGATGCCGGATTTGATCCTGGAGCTGAGATATTAAAGCTCGCCGAAAATGAAAAAAACGACCACCCCGGACCTGTCGTTTTGGCCGAGATCCCGACCCCGAGCGAGCGAGCCCAAACCCACCATTTGGGGTGTGAGCCGCCTCCGGGGTGGCCCACGCTCACTGGAAAAAGCAATCCCGATCCCAGGTGTGGTCCCCGGCCTGAGATATTAAAGCTCGCCGAAAGTCAAAAAAACGACCTCTCTGGACCTGTCGTTTTCGGCCGGGATCCCAACCCCGAGCGAGCGAGCCCAAACCCACGATTTTGCATCTGAGCCGCCTCCGGGAAGCCAACGATCACTGGAATAAACAATCCCGATGCCGGGTGTGGTCCCAGAGCAAAGAAATTAACCCTCGCCGAAAGTGAAAAAAACGACCACCCCGGACCTGTCGTTTTGGCCGAGATCCCGACCCCGAGCGAGCGAGCCCAAACCCACCATTTGGGGTGTGAGCCGCCTCCGGGGTGGCCCACGCTCCCTGGAAAAAGCAATCCCGATGCCGGATTTGATCCTGGAGCTGAGATATTAAAGCTCGCCGAAAATGAAAAAAACGACCACCCCGGACCTGTCGTTTTGGCCGAGATCCCGACCCCGAGCGAGCGAGCCCAAACCCACCATTTGGGGTGTGAGCCGCCTCCGGGGTGGCCCACGCTCACTGGAAAAAGCAATCCCGATCCCAGGTGTGGTCCCCGGCCTGAGATATTAAAGCTCGCCGAAAGTCAAAAAAACGACCTCTCTGGACCTGTCGTTTTCGGCCGGGATCCCAACCCCGAGCGAGCGAGCCCAAACCCACGATTTTGCGTCTGAGCCGCCTCCGGGAAGCCAACGATCACTGGAATAAACAATCCCGATGCCGGGTGTGGGGCCAGAGCAAAGAAATTAACCCTCGCCGAAAGTGAAAAAAACGACCACCCCGGACCTGTCGTTTTGGCCGAGATCCCGACCCCGAGCGAGCGAGCCCAAACCCACCATTTGGGGTGTGAGCCGCCTCCGGGGTGGCCCACGCTCACTGGAAAAAGCAATCCCGATGCCGGATTTGATCCTGGAGCTGAGATATTAAAGCTCGCCGAAAGTGAAAAAAACGACCACCCCGGACCTGTCGTTTTGGCCGAGATCCCGACCCCGAGCGAGCGAGCCCAAACCCACCATTTGGGGTGTGAGCCGCCTCCGGGGTGGCCCACGCTCACTGGAAAAAGCAATCCCGATGCCGGATTTGATCCTGGACCTGAGATATTAAAGCTCGCCGAAAGTGAAATAAAACGACCACCCCGGACCAGTCGTTTTGGCCGAGATCCCGACCCCAAGCGAGCGAGCCCAAACCCACCATTTGGGGTGTGAGCCGCCTCCGGGGTGGCCCACGCTCCCTGGAAAAAGCAATCCCGATGCCGGATTTGATCCTGGAGCTGAGATATTAAAGCTCGCCGAAAATGAAAAAAACGACCACCCCGGACCTGTCGTTTTGGCCGAGATCCCGACCCCGAGCGAGCGAGCCCAAACCCACCATTTGGGGTGTGAGCCGCCTCCGGGGTGGCCCACGCTCACTGGAAAAAGCAATCCCGATCCCAGGTGTGGTCCCCGGCCTGAGATATTAAAGCTCGCCGAAAGTCAAAAAAACGACCTCTCTGGACCTGTCGTTTTCGGCCGGGATCCCAACCCCGAGCGAGCGAGCCCAAACCCACGATTTTGCGTCTGAGCCGCCTCCGGGAAGCCAACGATCACTGGAATAAACAATCCCGATGCCGGGTGTGGTCCCAGAGCAAAGAAATTAACCCTCGCCGAAAGTGAAAAAAACGACCACCCCGGACCTGTCGTTTTGGCCGAGATCCCGACCCCGAGCGAGCGAGCCCAAACCCACCATTTGGGGTGTGAGCCGCCTCCGGGGTGGCCCACGCTCCCTGGAAAAAGCAATCCCGATGCCGGATTTGATCCTGGAGCTGAGATATTAAAGCTCGCCGAAAATGAAAAAAACGACCACCCCGGACCTGTCGTTTTGGCCGAGATCCCGACCCCGAGCGAGCGAGCCCAAACCCACCATTTGGGGTGTGAGCCGCCTCCGGGGTGGCCCACGCTCACTGGAAAAAGCAATCCCGATCCCAGGTGTGGTCCCCGGCCTGAGATATTAAAGCTCGCCGAAAGTCAAAAAAACGACCTCTCTGGACCTGTCGTTTTCGGCCGGGATCCCAACCCCGAGCGAGCGAGCCCAAACCCACGATTTTGCGTCTGAGCCGCCTCCGGGAAGCCAACGATCACTGGAATAAACAATCCCGATGCCGGGTGTGGTCCCAGAGCAAAGAAATTAACCCTCGCCGAAAGTGAAATAAAACGACCACCCCGGACCAGTCGTTTTGGCCGAGATCCCGACCCCGAGCGAGCGAGCCCAAACCCACCATTTGGGGTGTGAGCCGCCTCCGGGGTGGCCCACGCTCCCTGGAAAAAGCAATCCCGATGCCGGATTTGATCCTGGAGCTGAGATATTAAAGCTCGCCGAAAATGAAAAAAACGACCACCCCGGACCTGTCGTTTTGGCCGAGATCCCGACCCCGAGCGAGCGAGCCCAAACCCACCATTTGGGGTGTGAGCCGCCTCCGGGGTGGCCCACGCTCACTGGAAAAAGCAATCCCGATGCCGGATTTGATCCTGGACCTGAGATATTAAAGCTCGCCGAAAGTGAAATAAAACGACCACCCCGGACCAGTCGTTTTGGCCGAGATCCCGACCCCGAGCGAGCGAGCCCAAACCCACCATTTGGGGTGTGAGCCGCCTCCGGGGTGGCCCACGCTCCCTGGAAAAAGCAATCCCGATGCCGGATTTGATCCTGGAGCTGAGATATTAAAGCTCGCCGAAAATGAAAAAAACGACCACCCCGGACCTGTCGTTTTGGCCGAGATCCCGACCCCGAGCGAGCGAGCCCAAACCCACCATTTGGGGTGTGAGCCGCCTCCGGGGTGGCCCACGCTCACTGGAAAAAGCAATCCCGATCCCAGGTGTGGTCCCCGGCCTGAGATATTAAAGCTCGCCGAAAGTCAAAAAAACGACCTCTCTGGACCTGTCGTTTTCGGCCGGGATCCCAACCCCGAGCGAGCGAGCCCAAACCCACGATTTTGCGTCTGAGCCGCCTCCGGGAAGCCAACGATCACTGGAATAAACAATCCCGATGCCGGGTGTGGTCCCAGAGCAAAGAAATTAACCCTCGCCGAAAGTGAAAAAAACGACCACCCCGGACCTGTCGTTTTGGCCGAGATCCCGACCCCGAGCGAGCGAGCCCAAACCCACCATTTGGGGTGTGAGCCGCCTCCGGGATGGCCCACGCTCACTGGAAAAAGCAATCCCGATGCCGGATTTGATCCTGGAGCTGAGATATTAAAGCTCGCCGAAAGTGAAAAAAACGACCACCCCGGACCTGTCGTTTTGGCCGAGATCCCGACCCCGAGCGAGCGAGCCCAAACCCACCATTTGGGGTGTGAGCCGCCTCCGGGGTGGCCCACGCTCACTGGAAAAAGCAATCCCGATGCAGGATTTGATCCTGGACCTGAGATATTAAAGCTCGCCGAAAGTGAAATAAAACGACCACCCCGGACCAGTCGTTTTGGCCGAGATCCCGACCCCGAGCGAGCGAGCCCAAACCCACCATTTGGGGTGTGAGCCGCCTCCGGGGTGGCCCACGCTCCCTGGAAAAAGCAATCCCGATGCCGGATTTGATCCTGGAGCTGAGATATTAAAGCTCGCCGAAAGTGAAAAAAACGACCACCCCGGACCTGTCGTTTTGGCTGAGATCCCGACCCCGAGCGAGCGAGCCCAAACCCACCATTTGGGGTGTGAGCCGCCTCCGGGGTGGCCCACGCTCACTGGAAAAAGCAATCCCGAGGCCGGATTTGATCCTGGAGCTGAGATATTGAAGCTCGCCGAAAGTGAAAAAAACGACCACCCCGGACCTGTTGTTTTGGCCGAGATCCCGACCCCGAGCGAGCGAGCCCAAACCCACCATTTGGGGTGTGAGCCGCCTCCGGGGTGGCCCACGCTCACTGGAAAAAGCAATCCCGATCCCAGGTGTGGTCCCCGGCCTGAGATATTAACCTTTGCCGAAAGTCAAAAAAACAACCTCTCTGGACCTGTCGTTTTCGGCCGGGATCCCAACCCCGAGCGAACGAGCCCAAACCCACGATTTTGCGTCTGAGCCGCCTCCGGGAAGCCAACGATCACTGGAATAAACAATCCCGATGCCGGGTGTGGTCCCAGAGCAAAGAAATTAACCCTCGCCGAAAGTGAAAAAAACGACCACCCCGGACCTGTCGTTTTGGCCGAGATCCCGACCCCGAGCGAGCGAGCCCAAACCCACCATTTGGGGTGTGAGCCGCCTCCGGGGTGGCCCACGCTCACTGGAAAAAGCAATCCCGATCCCAGGTGTGGTCCCCGGCCTGAGATATTAAAGCTCGCCGAAAGTCAAAAAAACGACCTCTCTGGACCTGTCGTTTTCGGCCGGGATCCCAACCCCGAGCGAGCGAGCCCAAACCCACGATTTTGCGTCTGAGCCGCCTCCGGGAAGCCAACGATCACTGGAATAAACAATCCCGATGCCGGGTGTGGTCCCAGAGCAAAGAAATTAACCCTCGCCGAAAGTGAAAAAAACGACCACCCCGGACCTGTCGTTTTGGCCGAGATCCCGACCCCGAGCGAGCGAGCCCAAACCCACCATTTGGGGTGTGAGCCGCCTCCGGGGTGGCCCACGCTCACTGGAAAAAGCAATCCCGATGCCGGATTTGATCCTGGAGCTGAGATATTAAAGCTCGCCGAAAGTGAAAAAAACGACCACCCCGGACCTGTCGTTTTGGCCGAGATCCCGACCCCGAGCGAGCGAGCCCAAACCCACCATTTGGGGTGTGAGCCGCCTCCGGGGTGGCCCACGCTCACTGGAAAAAGCAATCCCGATGCCGGATTTGATCCTGGACCTGAGATATTAAAGCTCGCCGAAAGTGAAATAAAACGACCACCCCGGACCAGTCGTTTTGGCCGAGATCCCGACCCCGAGCGAGCGAGCCCAAACCCACCATTTGGGGTGTGAGCCGCCTCCGGGGTGGCCCACGCTCCCTGGAAAAAGCAATCCCGATGCCGGATTTGATCCTGGAGCTGAGATATTAAAGCTCGCCGAAAATGAAAAAAACGACCACCCCGGACCTGTCGTTTTGGCCGAGATCCCGACCCCGAGCGAGCGAGCCCAAACCCACCATTTGGGGTGTGAGCCGCCTCCGGGGTGGCCCACGCTCACTGGAAAAAGCAATCCCGATCCCAGGTGTGGTCCCCGGCCTGAGATATTAAAGCTCGCCGAAAGTCAAAAAAACGACCTCTCTGGACCTGTCGTTTTCGGCCGGGATCCCAACCCCGAGCGAGCGAGCCCAAACCCACGATTTTGCGTCTGAGCCGCCTCCGGGAAGCCAACGATCACTGGAATAAACAATCCCGATGCCGGGTGTGGTCCCAGAGCAAAGAAATTAACCCTCGCCGAAAGTGAAAAAAACGACCACCCCGGACCTGTCGTTTTGGCCGAGATCCCGACCCCGAGCGAGCGAGCCCAAACCCACCATTTGGGGTGTGAGCCGCCTCCGGGGTGGCCCACGCTCACTGGAAATAGCAATCCCGATGCCGGATTTGATCCTGGAGCTGAGATATTAAAGCTCGCCGAAAGTGAAATAAAACGACCACCCCGGACCAGTCGTTTTGGCCGAGATCCCGACCCCGAGCGAGCGAGCCCAAACCCACCATTTGGGGTGTGAGCCGCCTCCGGGGTGGCCCACGCTCCCTGGAAAAAGCAATCCCGATGCCGGATTTGATCCTGGAGCTGAGATATTAAAGCTCGCCGAAAATGAAAAAAACGACCACCCCGGACCTGTCGTTTTGGCCGAGATCCCGACCCCGAGCGAGCGAGCCCAAACCCACCATTTGGGGTGTGAGCCGCCTCCGGGGTGGCCCACGCTCACTGGAAAAAGCAATCCCGATCCCAGGTGTGGTCCCCGGCCTGAGATATTAAAGCTCGCCGAAAGTCAAAAAAACGACCTCTCTGGACCTGTCGTTTTCGGCCGGGATCCCAACCCCGAGCGAGCGAGCCCAAACCCACGATTTTGCGTCTGAGCCGCCTCCGGGAAGCCAACGATCACTGGAATAAACAATCCCGATGCCGGGTGTGGTCCCAGAGCAAAGAAATTAACCCTCGCCGAAAGTGAAAAAAACGACCACCCCGGACCTGTCGTTTTGGCCGAGATCCCGACCCCGAGCGAGCGAGCCCAAACCCACCATTTGGGGTGTGAGCCGCCTCCGGGATGGCCCACGCTCACTGGAAAAAGCAATCCCGATGCCGGATTTGATCCTGGAGCTGAGATATTAAAGCTCGCCGAAAGTGAAAAAAACGACCACCCCGGACCTGTCGTTTTGGCCGAGATCCCGACCCCGAGCGAGCGAGCCCAAACCCACCATTTGGGGTGTGAGCCGCCTCCGGGGTGGCCCACGCTCACTGGAAAAAGCAATCCCGATGCCGGATTTGATCCTGGACCTGAGATATTAAAGCTCGCCGAAAGTGAAATAAAACGACCACCCCGGACCAGTCGTTTTGGCCGAGATCCCGACCCCGAGCGAGCGAGCCCAAACCCACCATTTGGGGTGTGAGCCGCCTCCGGGGTGGCCCACGCTCCCTGGAAAAAGCAATCCCGATGCCGGATTTGATCCTGGAGCTGAGATATTAAAGCTCGCCGAAAGTGAAAAAAACGACCACCCCGGACCTGTCGTTTTGGCTGAGATCCCGACCCCGAGCGAGCGAGCCCAAACCCACCATTTGGGGTGTGAGCCGCCTCCGGGGTGGCCCACGCTCACTGGAAAAAGCAATCCCGAGGCCGGATTTGATCCTGGAGCTGAGATATTGAAGCTCGCCGAAAGTGAAAAAAACGACCACCCCGGACCTGTTGTTTTGGCCGAGATCCCGACCCCGAGCGAGCGAGCCCAAACCCACCATTTGGGGTGTGAGCCGCCTCCGGGGTGGCCCACGCTCACTGGAAAAAGCAATCCCGATCCCAGGTGTGGTCCCCGGCCTGAGATATTAACCTTTGCCGAAAGTCAAAAAAACAACCTCTCTGGACCTGTCGTTTTCGGCCGGGATCCCAACCCCGAGCGAACGAGCCCAAACCCACGATTTTGCGTCTGAGCCGCCTCCGGGAAGCCAACGATCACTGGAATAAACAATCCCGATGCCGGGTGTGGTCCCAGAGCAAAGAAATTAACCCTCGCCGAAAGTGAAAAAAACGACCACCCCGGACCTGTCGTTTTGGCTGAGATCCCGACCCCGAGCGAGCGAGCCCAAACCCACCATTTGGGGTGTGAGCCGCCTCCGGGGTGGCCCACGCTCACTGGAAAAAGCAATCCCGATCCCAGGTGTGGTCCCCGGCCTGAGATATTAAAGCTCGCCGAAAGTCAAAAAAACGACCTCTCTGGACCTGTCGCTTTCGGCCGGGATCCCAACCCCGAGCGAGCGAGCCCAAACCCACGATTTTGCGTCTGAGCTGCCTCCGGGAAGCCAACGATCACTGGAATAAACAATCCCGATGCCGGGTGTGGTCCCAGAGCAAAGAAATTAACCCTCGCCGAAAGTGAAAAAAACGACCACCCCGGACCTGTCGTTTTGGCCGAGATCCCGACCCCGAGCGAGCGAGCCCAAACCCACCATTTGGGGTGTGAGCCGCCTCCGGGGTGGCCCACGCTCACTGGAAAAAGCAATCCCGATACCGGATTTGATCCTGGAGCTGAGATATTAAAGCTCGCCGAAAGTGAAAAAAACGACCACCCCGGACCTGTCGTTTTGGCCGAGATCCCGACCCCGAGCGAGCGAGCCCAAACCCACCATTTGGGGTGTGAGCCGCCTCCGGGGTGGCCCACGCTCACTGGAAAAAGCAATCCCGATGCCGGATTTGATCCTGGACCTGAGATATTA
Source organism: Karalla daura (assembly GCA_029224185.1). Lineage (NCBI taxonomy): Eukaryota > Metazoa > Chordata > Actinopteri > Chaetodontiformes > Leiognathidae > Karalla > Karalla daura. Next base: position 5,461,324 of record CM055194.1, read on the forward strand.
AAGCTCGCCGAAAGTGAAATAAAACGACCACCCCGGACCAGTCGTTTTGGCCGAGATCCCGACCCCGAGCGAGCGAGCCCAAACCCACCATTTGGGGTGTGAGCCGCCTCCGGGGTGGCCCACGCTCCCTGGAAAAAGCAATCCCGATGCCGGATTTGATCCTGGAGCTGAGATATTAAAGCTCGCCGAAAATGAAAAAAACGACCACCCCGGACCTGTCGTTTTGGCCGAGATCCCGACCCCGAGCGAGCGAGCCCAAACCCACCATTTGGGGTGTGAGCCGCCTCCGGGGTGGCCCACGCTCACTGGAAAAAGCAATCCCGATCCCAGGTGTGGTCCCCGGCCTGAGATATTAAAGCTCGCCGAAAGTCAAAAAAACGACCTCTCTGGACCTGTCGTTTTCGGCCGGGATCCCAACCCCGAGCGAGCGAGCCCAAACCCACGATTTTGCGTCTGAGCCGCCTCCGGGAAGCCAACGATCACTGGAATAAACAATCCCGATGCCGGGTGTGGTCCCAGAGCAAAGAAATTAACCCTCGCCGAAAGTGAAAAAAACGACCACCCCGGACCTGTCGTTTTGGCCGAGATCCCGACCCCGAGCGAGCGAGCCCAAACCCACCATTTGGGGTGTGAGCCGCCTCCGGGGTGGCCCACGCTCACTGGAAATAGCAATCCCGATGCCGGATTTGATCCTGGAGCTGAGATATTAAAGCTCGCCGAAAGTGAAATAAAACGACCACCCCGGACCAGTCGTTTTGGCCGAGATCCCGACCCCGAGCGAGCGAGCCCAAACCCACCATTTGGGGTGTGAGCCGCCTCCGGGGTGGCCCACGCTCCCTGGAAAAAGCAATCCCGATGCCGGATTTGATCCTGGAGCTGAGATATTAAAGCTCGCCGAAAGTGAAAAAAACGACCACCCCGGACCTGTCGTTTTGGCTGAGATCCCGACCCCGAGCGAGCGAGCCCAAACCCACCATTTGGGGTGTGAGCCGCCTCCGGGGTGGCCCACGCTCACTGGAAAAAGCAATCCCGAGGCCGGATTTGATCCTGGAGCTGAGATATTGAAGCTCGCCGAAAGTGAAAAAAACGACCACCCCGGACCTGTTGTTTTGGCCGAGATCCCGACCCCGAGCGAGCGAGCCCAAACCCACCATTTGGGGTGTGAGCCGCCTCCGGGGTGGCCCACGCTCACTGGAAAAAGCAATCCCGATCCCAGGTGTGGTCCCCGGCCTGAGATATTAACCTTTGCCGAAAGTCAAAAAAACGACCTCTCTGGACCTGTCGTTTTCGGCCGGGATCCCAACCCCGAGCGAACGAGCCCAAACCCACGATTTTGCGTCTGAGCCGCCTCCGGGAAGCCAACGATCACTGGAATAAACAATCCCGATGCCGGGTGTGGTCCCAGAGCAAAGAAATTAACCCTCACCGAAAATGAAAAAAACGACCACCCCGGACCTGTCGTTTTGGCCGAGATCCCGACCCCGAGCGAGCGAGCCCAAACCCACCATTTGGGGTGTGAGCCGCCTCCGGGGTGGCCCACGCTCACTGGAAAAAGCAATCCCGATCCCAGGTGTGGTCCCCGGCCTGAGATATTAAAGCTCGCCGAAAGTCAAAAAAACGACCTCTCTGGACCTGTCGTTTTCGGCCGGGATCCCAACCCCGAGCGAGCGAGCCCAAACCCACGATTTTGCGTCTGAGCCGCCTCCGGGAAGCCAACGATCACTGGAATAAACAATCCCGATGCCGGGTGTGGTCCCAGAGCAAAGAAATTAACCCTCGCCGAAAGTGAAAAAAACGACCACCCCGGACCTGTCGTTTTGGCCGAGATCCCGACCCCGAGCGAGCGAGCCCAAACCCACCATTTGGGGTGTGAGCCGCCTCCGGGGTGGCCCACGCTCACTGGAAAAAGCAATCCCGATGCCGGATTTGATCCTGGAGCTGAGATATTAAAGCTCGCCGAAAGTGAAAAAAACGACCACCCCGGACCTGTCGTTTTGGCCGAGATCCCGACCCCGAGCGAGCGAACCCAAACCCACCATTTGGGGTGTGAGCCGCCTCCGGGGTGGCCCACGCTCACTGGAAAAAGCAATCCCGATGCCGGATTTGATCCTGGAGCTGAGATATTAAAGCTCGCCGAAAGTGAAATAAAACGACCACCCCGGACCAGTCGTTTTGGCCGAGATCCCGACCCCGAGCGAGCGAGCCCAAACCCACCATTTGGGGTGTGAGCCGCCTCCGGGGTGGCCCACGCTCCCTGGAAAAAGCAATCCCGATGCCGGATTTGATCCTGGAGCTGAGATATTGAAGCTCGCCGAAAGTGAAAAAAACGACCACCCCGGACCTGTTGTTTTGGCCGAGATCCCGACCCCGAGCGAGCGAGCCCAAACCCACCATTTGGGGTGTGAGCCGCCTCCGGGGTGGCCCACGCTCCCTGGAAAAAGCAATCCCGATGCCGGATTTGATCCTGGAGCTGAGATATGAAAGCTCGCCGAAAGTGAAAAAAACGACCACCCCGGACCTGTCGTTTTGGCTGAGATCCCGACCCCGAGCGAGCGAGCCCAAACCCACCATTTGGGGTGTGAGCCGCCTCCGGGGTGGCCCACGCTCACTGGAAAAAGCAATCCCGAGGCCGGATTTGATCCTGGAGCTGAGATATTGAAGCTCGCCGAAAGTGAAAAAAACGACCACCCCGGACCTGTCGTTTTGGCCGAGATCCCGACTCCGAGCGAGCGAGCCCAAACCCACCATTTGGGGTGTGAGCCGCCTCCGGGGTGGCCCACGCTCACTGGAAAAAGCAATCCCGATCCCAGGTGTGGTCCCCGGCCTGAGATATTAACCTTTGCCGAAAGTCAAAAAAACGACCTCTCTGGACCTGTCGTTTTCGGCCGGGATCCCAACCCCGAGCGAACGAGCCCAAACCCACGATTTTGCGTCTGAGTCGCCTCCGGGAAGCCAACGATCACTGGAATAAACAATCCCGATGCCGGGTGTGGTCCCAGAGCAAAGAAATTAACCCTCGCCGAAAGTGAAAAAAACGACCACCCCGGACCAGTCGTTTTGGCCGAGATCCCGACCCCGAGCGAGCGAGCCCAAACCCACCATTTGGGGTGTGAGCCGCCTCCGGGGTGGCCCACGCTCCCTGGAAAAAGCAATCCCGATGCCGGATTTGATCCTGGAGCTGAGATATTAAAGCTCGCCGAAAGTGAAAAAAACGACCACCCCGGACCTGTCGTTTTGGCTGAGATCCCGACCCCGAGCGAGCGAGCCCAAACCCACCATTTGGGGTGTGAGCCGCCTCCGGGGTGGCCCACGCTCACTGGAAAAAGCAATCCCGAGGCCGGATTTGATCCTGGAGCTGAGATATTGAAGCTCGCCGAAAGTGAAAAAAACGACCACCCCGGACCTGTTGTTTTGGCCGAGATCCCGACCCCGAGCGAGCGAGCCCAAACCCACCATTTGGGGTGTGAGCCGCCTCCGGGGTGGCCCACGCTCACTGGAAAAAGCAATCCCGATCCCAGGTGTGGTCCCCGGCCTGAGATATTAACCTTTGCCGAAAGTCAAAAAAACGACCTCTCTGGACCTGTCGTTTTCGGCCGGGATCCCAACCCCGAGCGAACGAGCCCAAACCCACGATTTTGCGTCTGAGCCGCCTCCGGGAAGCCAACGATCACTGGAATAAACAATCCCGATGCCGGGTGTGGTCCCAGAGCAAAGAAATTAACCCTCACCGAAAATGAAAAAAACGACCACCCCGGACCTGTCGTTTTGGCCGAGATCCCGACCCCGAGCGAGCGAGCCCAAACCCACCATTTGGGGTGTGAGCCGCCTCCGGGGTGGCCCACGCTCACTGGAAAAAGCAATCCCGATGCCGGATTTGATCCTGGAGCTGAGATATTAAAGCTCGCCGAAAGTGAATAAAACGACCACCCCGGACCTGTCGTTTTGGCTGAGATCCCGACCCCGAGCGAGCGAGCCCAAACCCACCATTTGGGGTGTGAGCCGCCTCCGGGGTGGCCCACGCTCACTGGAAAAAGCAATCCCGAGGCCGGATTTCATCCTGGAGCTGAGATATTGAAGCTCGCCGAAAGTGAAAAAAACGACCACCCCGGACCTGTCGTTTTGGCCGAGATCCCGACCCCGAGCGAGCGAGCCCAAACCCACCATTTGGGGTGTGAGCCGCCTCCGGGGTGGCCCACGCTCACTGGAAAAAGCAATCCCGATCCCAGGTGTGGTCCCCGGCCTGAGATATTAAAGCTCGCCGAAAGTCAAAAAAACGACCTCTCTGGACCTGTCGTTTTCGGCCGGGATCCCAACCCCGAGCGAGCGAGCCCAAACCCACGATTTTGCGTCTGAGCCGCCTCCGGGAAGCCAACGATCACTGGAATAAACAATCCCGATGCCGGGTGTGGTCCCAGAGCAAAGAAATTAACCCTCGCCGAAAGTGAAAAAAACGACCACCCCGGACCTGTCGTTTTGGCCGAGATCCCGACCCCGAGCGAGCGAGCCCAAACCCACCATTTGGGGTGTGAGCCGCCTCCGGGATGGCCCACGCTCACTGGAAAAAGCAATCCCGATGCCGGATTTGATCCTGGAGCTGAGATATTAAAGCTCGCCGAAAGTGAAAAAAACGACCACCCCGGACCTGTCGTTTTGGCCGAGATCCCGACCCCGAGCGAGCGAGCCCAAACCCACCATTTGGGGTGTGAGCCGCCTCCGGGGTGGCCCACGCTCACTGGAAAAAGCAATCCCGATGCCGGATTTGATCCTGGACCTGAGATATTAAAGCTCGCCGAAAGTGAAATAAAACGACCACCCCGGACCAGTCGTTTTGGCCGAGATCCCGACCCCGAGCGAGCGAGCCCAAACCCACCATTTGGGGTGTGAGCCGCCTCCGGGGTGGCCCACGCTCCCTGGAAAAAGCAATCCCGATGCCGGATTTGATCCTGGAGCTGAGATATTAAAGCTCGCCGAAAGTGAAAAAAACGACCACCCCGGACCTGTCGTTTTGGCTGAGATCCCGACCCCGAGCGAGCGAGCCCAAACCCACCATTTGGGGTGTGAGCCGCCTCCGGGGTGGCCCACGCTCACTGGAAAAAGCAATCCCGAGGCCGGATTTGATCCTGGAGCTGAGATATTGAAGCTCGCCGAAAGTGAAAAAAACGACCACCCCGGACCTGTTGTTTTGGCCGAGATCCCGACCCCGAGCGAGCGAGCCCAAACCCACCATTTGGGGTGTGAGCCGCCTCCGGGGTGGCCCACGCTCACTGGAAAAAGCAATCCCGATCCCAGGTGTGGTCCCCGGCCTGAGATATTAACCTTTGCCGAAAGTCAAAAAAACAACCTCTCTGGACCTGTCGTTTTCGGCCGGGATCCCAACCCCGAGCGAACGAGCCCAAACCCACGATTTTGCGTCTGAGCCGCCTCCGGGAAGCCAACGATCACTGGAATAAACAATCCCGATGCCGGGTGTGGTCCCAGAGCAAAGAAATTAACCCTCGCCGAAAGTGAAAAAAACGACCACCCCGGACCTGTCGTTTTGGCTGAGATCCCGACCCCGAGCGAGCGAGCCCAAACCCACCATTTGGGGTGTGAGCTGCCTCCGGGGTGGCCCACGCTCACTGGAAAAAGCAATCCCGATCCCAGGTGTGGTCCCCGGCCTGAGATATTAAAGCTCGCCGAAAGTCAAAAAAACGACCTCTCTGGACCTGTCGTTTTCGGCCGGGATCCCAACCCCGAGCGAGCGAGCCCAAACCCACGATTTTGCGTCTGAGCTGCCTCCGGGAAGCCAACGATCACTGGAATAAACAATCCCGATGCCGGGTGTGGTCCCAGAGCAAAGAAATTAACCCTCGCCGAAAGTGAAAAAAACGACCACCCCGGACCTGTCGTTTTGGCCGAGATCCCGACCCCGAGCGAGCGAGCCCAAACCCACCATTTGGGGTGTGAGCCGCCTCCGGGGTGGCCCACGCTCACTGGAAAAAGCAATCCTGATGCCGGATTTGATCCTGGAGCTGAGATATTAAAGCTCGCCGAAAGTGAAAAAAACGACCACCCCGGACCTGTCGTTTTGGCCGAGATCCCGACCCCGAGCGAGCGAGCCCAAACCCACCATTTGGGGTGTGAGCCGCCTCCGGGGTGGCCCACGCTCACTGGAAAAAGCAATCCCGATGCCGGATTTGATCCTGGACCTGAGATATTAAAGCTCGCCGAAAGTGAAATAAAACGACCACCCCGGACCAGTCGTTTTGGCCGAGATCCCGACCCCGAGCGAGCGAGCCCAAACCCACCATTTGGGGTGTGAGCCGCCTCCGGGGTGGCCCACGCTCCCTGGAAAAAGCAATCCCGATGCCGGATTTGATCCTGGAGCTGAGATATTAAAGCTCGCCGAAAATGAAAAAAACGACCACCCCGGACCTGTCGTTTTGGCCGAGATCCCGACCCCGAGCGAGCGAGCCCAAACCCACCATTTGGGGTGTGAGCCGCCTCCGGGGTGGCCCACGCTCACTGGAAAAAGCAATCCCGATCCCAGGTGTGGTCCCCGGCCTGAGATATTAAAGCTCGCCGAAAGTCAAAAAAACGACCTCTCTGGACCTGTCGTTTTCGGCCGGGATCCCAACCCCGAGCGAGCGAGCCCAAACCCACGATTTTGCGTCTGAGCCGCCTCCGGGAAGCCAACGATCACTGGAATAAACAATCCCGATGCCGGGTGTGGTCCCAGAGCAAAGAAATTAACCCTCGCCGAAAGTGAAAAAAACGACCACCCCGGACCTGTCGTTTTGGCCGAGATCCCGACCCCGAGCGAGCGAGCCCAAACCCACCATTTGGGGTGTGAGCCGCCTCCGGGGTGGCCCACGCTCACTGGAAATAGCAATCCCGATGCCGGATTTGATCCTGGAGCTGAGATATTAAAGCTCGCCGAAAGTGAAATAAAACGACCACCCCGGACCAGTCGTTTTGGCCGAGATCCCGACCCCGAGCGAGCGAGCCCAAACCCACCATTTGGGGTGTGAGCCGCCTCCGGGGTGGCCCACGCTCCCTGGAAAAAGCAATCCCGATGCCGGATTTGATCCTGGAGCTGAGATATTAAAGCTCGCCGAAAGTGAAAAAAACGACCACCCCGGACCTGTCGTTTTGGCTGAGATCCCGACCCCGAGCGAGCGAGCCCAAACCCACCATTTGGGGTGTGAGCCGCCTCCGGGGTGGCCCACGCTCACTGGAAAAAGCAATCCCGAGGCCGGATTTGATCCTGGAGCTGAGATATTGAAGCTCGCCGAAAGTGAAAAAAACGACCACCCCGGACCTGTTGTTTTGGCCGAGATCCCGACCCCGAGCGAGCGAGCCCAAACCCACCATTTGGGGTGTGAGCCGCCTCCGGGGTGGCCCACGCTCACTGGAAAAAGCAATCCCGATCCCAGGTGTGGTCCCCGGCCTGAGATATTAACCTTTGCCGAAAGTCAAAAAAACGACCTCTCTGGACCTGTCGTTTTCGGCCGGGATCCCAACCCCGAGCGAACGAGCCCAAACCCACGATTTTGCGTCTGAGCCGCCTCCGGGAAGCCAACGATCACTGGAATAAACAATCCCGATGCCGGGTGTGGTCCCAGAGCAAAGAAATTAACCCTCACCGAAAATGAAAAAAACGACCACCCCGGACCTGTCGTTTTGGCCGAGATCCCGACCCCGAGCGAGCGAGCCCAAACCCACCATTTGGGGTGTGAGCCGCCTCCGGGGTGGCCCACGCTCCCTGGAAAAAGCAATCCCGATGCCGGATTTGATCCTGGAGCTGAGATATTAAAGCTCGCCGAAAATGAAAAAAACGACCACCCCGGACCTGTCGTTTTGGCCGAGATCCCGACCCCGAGCGAGCGAGCCCAAACCCACCATTTGGGGTGTGAGCCGCCTCCGGGGTGGCCCACGCTCACTGGAAAAAGCAATCCCGATCCCAGGTGTGGTCCCCGGCCTGAGATATTAAAGCTCGCCGAAAGTCAAAAAAACGACCTCTCTGGACCTGTCGTTTTCGGCCGGGATCCCAACCCCGAGCGAGCGAGCCCAAACCCACGATTTTGCGTCTGAGCCGCCTCCGGGAAGCCAACGATCACTGGAATAAACAATCCCGATGCCGGGTGTGGTCCCAGAGCAAAGAAATTAACCCTCGCCGAAAGTGAAAAAAACGACCACCCCGGACCTGTCGTTTTGGCCGAGATCCCGACCCCGAGCGAGCGAGCCCAAACCCACCATTTGGGGTGTGAGCCGCCTCCGGGGTGGCCCACGCTCACTGGAAAAAGCAATCCCGATGCCGGATTTGATCCTGGAGCTGAGATATTAAAGCTCGCCGAAAGTGAAAAAAACGACCACCCCGGACCTGTCGTTTTGGCCGAGATCCCGACCCCGAGCGAGCGAACCCAAACCCACCATTTGGGGTGTGAGCCGCCTCCGGGGTGGCCCACGCTCACTGGAAAAAGCAATCCCGATGCCGGATTTGATCCTGGAGCTGAGATATTAAAGCTCGCCGAAAGTGAAATAAAACGACCACCCCGGACCAGTCGTTTTGGCCGAGATCCCGACCCCGAGCGAGCGAGCCCAAACCCACCATTTGGGGTGTGAGCCGCCTCCGGGGTGGCCCACGCTCCCTGGAAAAAGCAATCCCGATGCCGGATTTGATCCTGGAGCTGAGATATTGAAGCTCGCCGAAAGTGAAAAAAACGACCACCCCGGACCTGTTGTTTTGGCCGAGATCCCGACCCCGAGCGAGCGAGCCCAAACCCACCATTTGGGGTGTGAGCCGCCTCCGGGGTGGCCCACGCTCCCTGGAAAAAGCAATCCCGATGCCGGATTTGATCCTGGAGCTGAGATATGAAAGCTCGCCGAAAGTGAAAAAAACGACCACCCCGGACCTGTCGTTTTGGCTGAGATCCCGACCCCGAGCGAGCGAGCCCAAACCCACCATTTGGGGTGTGAGCCGCCTCCGGGGTGGCCCACGCTCACTGGAAAAAGCAATCCCGAGGCCGGATTTGATCCTGGAGCTGAGATATTGAAGCTCGCCGAAAGTGAAAAAAACGACCACCCCGGACCTGTCGTTTTGGCCGAGATCCCGACTCCGAGCGAGCGAGCCCAAACCCACCATTTGGGGTGTGAGCCGCCTCCGGGGTGGCCCACGCTCACTGGAAAAAGCAATCCCGATCCCAGGTGTGGTCCCCGGCCTGAGATATTAACCTTTGCCGAAAGTCAAAAAAACGACCTCTCTGGACCTGTCGTTTTCGGCCGGGATCCCAACCCCGAGCGAACGAGCCCAAACCCACGATTTTGCGTCTGAGCCGCCTCCGGGAAGCCAACGATCACTGGAATAAACAATCCCGATGCCGGGTGTGGTCCCAGAGCAAAGAAATTAACCCTCGCCGAAAGTGAAAAAAACGACCACCCCGGACCAGTCGTTTTGGCCGAGATCCCGACCCCGAGCGAGCGAGCCCAAACCCACCATTTGGGGTGTGAGCCGCCTCCGGGGTGGCCCACGCTCCCTGGAAAAAGCAATCCCGATGCCGGATTTGATCCTGGAGCTGAGATATTAAAGCTCGCCGAAAGTGAAAAAAACGACCACCCCGGACCTGTCGTTTTGGCTGAGATCCCGACCCCGAGCGAGCGAGCCCAAACCCACCATTTGGGGTGTGAGCCGCCTCCGGGGTGGCCCACGCTCACTGGAAAAAGCAATCCCGAGGCCGGATTTGATCCTGGAGCTGAGATATTGAAGCTCGCCGAAAGTGAAAAAAACGACCACCCCGGACCTGTTGTTTTGGCCGAGATCCCGACCCCGAGCGAGCGAGCCCAAACCCACCATTTGGGGTGTGAGCCGCCTCCGGGGTGGCCCACGCTCACTGGAAAAAGCAATCCCGATCCCAGGTGTGGTCCCCGGCCTGAGATATTAACCTTTGCCGAAAGTCAAAAAAACGACCTCTCTGGACCTGTCGTTTTCGGCCGGGATCCCAACCCCGAGCGAACGAGCCCAAACCCACGATTTTGCGTCTGAGCCGCCTCCGGGAAGCCAACGATCACTGGAATAAACAATCCCGATGCCGGGTGTGGTCCCAGAGCAAAGAAATTAACCCTCACCGAAAATGAAAAAAACGACCACCCCGGACCTGTCGTTTTGGCCGAGATCCCGACCCCGAGCGAGCGAGCCCAAACCCACCATTTGGGGTGTGAGCCGCCTCCGGGGTGGCCCACGCTCACTGGAAAAAGCAATCCCGATGCCGGATTTGATCCTGGAGCTGAGATATTAAAGCTCGCCGAAAGTGAATAAAACGACCACCCCGGACCTGTCGTTTTGGCTGAGATCCCGACCCCGAGCGAGCGAGCCCAAACCCACCATTTGGGGTGTGAGCCGCCTCCGGGGTGGCCCACGCTCACTGGAAAAAGCAATCCCGAGGCCGGATTTCATCCTGGAGCTGAGATATTGAAGCTCGCCGAAAGTGAAAAAAACGACCACCCCGGACCTGTCGTTTTGGCCGAGATCCCGACCCCGAGCGAGCGAGCCCAAACCCACCATTTGGGGTGTGAGCCGCCTCCGGGGTGGCCCACGCTCACTGGAAAAAGCAATCCCGATCCCAGGTGTGGTCCCCGGCCTGAGATATTAACCTTTGCCGAAAGTCAAAAAAACGACCTCTCTGGACCTGTCGTTTTCGGCCGGGATCCCAACCCCGAGCGAACGAGCCCAAACCCACGATTTTGCGTCTGAGCCGCCTCCGGGAAGCCAACGATCACTGGAATAAACAATCCCGATGCTGGGTGTGGTCCCAGAGCAAAGAAATTAACCCTCACCGAAAATGAAAAAAACGACCACCCCGGACCTGTCGTTTTGGCCGAGATCCCGACCCCGAGCGAGCGAGCCCAAACCCACCATTTGGGGTGTGAGCCGCCTCCGGGGTGGCCCACGCTCACTGGAAAAAGCAATCCCGAGGCCGGATTTCATCCTGGAGCTGAGATATTAAAGCTCGCCGAAAATGAAAAAAACGACCACCCCGGACCTGTCGTTTTGGCCGAGATCCCGACCCCGAGCGAGCGAGCCCAAACCCACCATTTGGGGTGTGAGCCGCCTCCGGGGTGGCCCACGCTCACTGGAAAAAGCAATCCCGAGGCCGGATTTCATCCTGGAGCTGAGATATTAAAGCTCGCCGAAAATGAAAAAAACGACCACCCCGGACCTGTCGTTTTGGCCGAGATCCCGACCCCGAGCGAGCGAGCCCAAACCCACCATTTGGGGTGTGAGCCGCCTCCGGGGTGGCCCACGCTCACTGGAAAAAGCAATCCCGATGCCGGATTTGATCCTGGACCTGAGATATTAAAGCTCGCCGAAAGTGAAATAAAACGACCACCCCGGACCAGTCGTTTTGGCCGAGATCCCGACCCCGAGCGAGCGAGCCCAAACCCACCATTTGGGGTGTGAGCCGCCTCCGGGGTGGCCCACGCTCCCTGGAAAAAGCAATCCCGATGCCGGATTTGATCCTGGAGTTGAGATATGAAAGCTCGCCGAAAGTGATAAAAACGACCACCCCGGACCTGTCGTTTTGGCTGAGATCCCGACCCCGAGCGAGCGAGCCCAAACCCACCATTTGGGGTGTGAGCCGCCTCCGGGGTGGCCCACGCTCACTGGAAAAAGCAATCCCGAGGCCGGATTTGATCCTGGAGCTGAGATATTGAAGCTCGCCGAAAGTGAAAAAAACGACCACCCCGGACCTGTCGTTTTGGCCGAGATCCCGACCCCGAGCGAGCGAGCCCAAACCCACCATTTGGGGTGTGAGCCGCCTCCGGGGTGGCCCACGCTCACTGGAAAAAGCAATCCCGATCCCAGGTGTGGTCCCCGGCCTGAGATATTAACCTTTGCCGAAAGTCAAAAAAACGACCTCTCTGGACCTGTCGTTTTCGGCCGGGATCCCAACCCCGAGCGAACGAGCCCAAACCCACGATTTTGCGTCTGAGCCGCCTCCGGGAAGCCAACGATCACTGGAATAAACAATCCCGATGCCGGGTGTGGTCCCAGAGCAAAGAAATTAACCCTCGCCGAAAGTGAAAAAAACGACCACCCCGGACCTGTCGTTTTGGCCGAGATCCCGACCCCGAGCGAGCGAGCCCAAACCCACCATTTGGGGTGTGAGCCGCCTCCGGGGTGGCCCACGCTCACTGGAAAAAGCAATCCCGATGCCGGATTTGATCCTGGAGCTGAGATATTAAAGCTCGCCGAAAGTGAATAAAACGACCACCCCGGACCTGTCGTTTTGGCTGAGATCCCGACCCCGAGCGAGCGAGCCCAAACCCACCATTTGGGGTGTGAGCCGCCTCCGGGGTGGCCCACGCTCACTGGAAAAAGCAATCCCGAGGCCGGATTTCATCCTGGAGCTGAGATATTGAAGCTCGCCGAAAGTGAAAAAAACGACCACCCCGGACCTGTCGTTTTGGCCGAGATCCCGACCCCGAGCGAGCGAGCCCAAACCCACCATTTGGGGTGTGAGCCGCCTCCGGGGTGGCCCACGCTCACTGGAAATAGCAATCCCGATGCCGGATTTGATCCTGGAGCTGAGATATTAAAGCTCGCCGAAAGTGAAATAAAACGACCACCCCGGACCAGTCGTTTTGGCCGAGATCCCGACCCCGAGCGAGCGAGCCCAAACCCACCATTTGGGGTGTGAGCCGCCTCCGGGGTGGCCCACGCTCCCTGGAAAAAGCAATCCCGATGCCGGATTTGATCCTGGAGCTGAGATATTAAAGCTCGCCGAAAGTGAAAAAAACGACCACCCCGGACCTGTCGTTTTGGCTGAGATCCCGACCCCGAGCGAGCGAGCCCAAACCCACCATTTGGGGTGTGAGCCGCCTCCGGGGTGGCCCACGCTCACTGGAAAAAGCAATCCCGAGGCCGGATTTGATCCTGGAGCTGAGATATTGAAGCTCGCCGAAAGTGAAAAAAACGACCACCCCGGACCTGTTGTTTTGGCCGAGATCCCGACCCCGAGCGAGCGAGCCCAAACCCACCATTTGGGGTGTGAGCCGCCTCCGGGGTGGCCCACGCTCACTGGAAAAAGCAATCCCGATCCCAGGTGTGGTCCCCGGCCTGAGATATTAACCTTTGCCGAAAGTCAAAAAAACGACCTCTCTGGACCTGTCGTTTTCGGCCGGGATCCCAACCCCGAGCGAACGAGCCCAAACCCACGATTTTGCGTCTGAGCCGCCTCCGGGAAGCCAACGATCACTGGAATAAACAATCCCGATGCCGGGTGTGGTCCCAGAGCAAAGAAATTAACCCTCACCGAAAATGAAAAAAACGACCACCCCGGACCTGTCGTTTTGGCCGAGATCCCGACCCCGAGCGAGCGAGCCCAAACGCACGATTTGGGGTGTGAGCCACCTACGGGAAGGCCAACGCTCACTGGATTAAGTAATCCCGATGCCGGGTGTGGTCCCCGAGCCGAGATATTAACCCTCGCCGAATGTGAAATAAAAGACCACCCCGCACCTGTCGTTTTCGGCCGGGATGCCATCCCCGAGCGAGCGAGCCCAAACCTGCGATTTGGGGTGTGAGCCACCTCCGGGAAGGCCAACGCTTACTGGAGTTAAAGATGCAAGCAGGTGTGAGCGGGTCCGAGCCTCTGCGCCTGTCGTGGTACAGGCAACCGCAGGGTTAATATCGGTCCTTGGCCATCCCCAAGCTCCTCTTTTTGTAGCTCACTTTGAAAAGGAATCTGTGCTGAACTGAGCAGCATACTTTACGGCATGCCATACAGTGATTATGAACACTCTTTATAGTTATGCTCTACATGCAGTCTGAAATATTCATTTCAGTATCTTTACAGACACAAAAGTACAATGTCAAAAAAAAAAAACTAAAATCCAACCTGACACAACGTTATGCATACATGTTCAATGTTAATTCGTCAGCAAATACACTGTCAAAATACTTTTTGAAATATTAAACGTTTTTATTGCAGTCACACACAAATATTATAAGATAGATAGATAGATAGATAGATAGATAGATAGATAGATAGATAGATAGATAGATAGATAGATAGATAGATAGATAGATAGATAGATAGATAGATAGATAGATAGATAATATCAATTATGAATGCAGTATTAACTGTTGCTCCTAGTTTTTTGTTTAACTAGAGACTGGCTCCGTTTGCTGATGTCACTCTAGACAGACACACAGTCAGTCATCCAAACAGACAGAGAACAAAGGTGAACATGTGCAAAGACTGATGTTTGATGTCAAATAACACCTTTGCATAAATGTGGTGTATTTTGTATTTTGAAACAGCGGCCATTTGTCGACTAATACATCCATGACAACCAACAACAAACTGCTTCTGAAATGTCTTTGGATAGGGTTTAGACCATGCCACGTCTGAAAGTTTGGCTTATGCTGTCATGAATAGCCCCATACACTCAGTTCAAAAGTCACATCTACAGTGACAATTACAATTACAATTATTGCCTTTATCTTCATATCACTAATGATGGCAGATGACAGTGTGATGATTATCTTAACATGCTTCTGTTTCTGATGTTTCTGACTCGTGTCTCCTCATGGTTTTGGGTTAGGGTTAGCTCCCGTGCTAATCGCGCTGCTAACTTTGCAAGATGCAAGAGACTTTTTTGTGTGTCTGGACAAAGTCTATCAAAATTTCATTTCATCATTTCATGTCAAAATTTCATCATTCTATTCCATAAAAACCCTCATGTGGAGGGTCATTTAAAAATTTCTAGTTGGCGCTGTAGAAACATTTAGCCACGCCCAATGACAAGGCCATTACCTGGTTGTTCAGGCATACAATGCAAATATGTTCAGCAAATTTGAATTTTCTGCCAACATCTGCCTACAAGATCATTTCAAAATTTTGATGAAAAATAGCCAAACTTTGTCATGCGCTAGTGGCCAAGCCGTTTGAGAAAATCAAATTCCGTACATATTCCGCACATAATTATGTGCGCCAAATTTGAAGCCAATTGGGTTAACCCCCTCGGAGGAGATGTTTTTGAAATCAAATGGCCGCCTTCCTGTCGGGTTATAGTCATCATGTCAAGAGACTTTTTTGTGTATCTCTTTATGATGCATTAACATACTCATTTTCAGATTTCAAGGTGGTACTATAGCGCAATTTTGCCACGTGCACTTTGAACAACTTGAAATGAAAAATAAAAATACTAATAGAAATAAAAAAACAATATTAAATAAAATAGATGTGCATACAAATTCAAATTATGAATAATTAAAATGAATCTTCACATAGGTTTACATGACTACATGACTATGCAATTTTAGTGAAGTAAAAATTATTTAAAAATGCTTAAAATAAACATTAATATCAGTGGCGTCAAAATTATCCACAATTATTACTCAAGTAAAAGAGTAGATACTAAGGTTTTGAAATATTTTAAGTATCAACTGAGGCTTTTTACTCAAGTAAAAGTAAAAAATGTACTGGTTCTTAAACTAATTAAAGTATAAAAGTAAAAGTAATGAAAGGAAAAAAAACGCCATTGAGGACCAAAGTGCAGCCTATAGTACCTATATATATAACCACATATGTGTACTACTAACCATTAACGTGTTTCATAGAGCTGAAGATGTGATGACTAGGACCCTATACGTATTGTAATTGTGTCAAATTTCAGGAGTCAGAAGCATTTTATCAATAACCTTTATTGATAAATGATTAATCGATAAACAAGTTAGAAACTAGTACACACAGCATTTACTTCATGGACTATGAATGTAAGGAGTAGAAAGTACAGAAAATTGCATATAAAGTAGTAGTAGAAGTGTAGAAGTGAAAAGTAGGTTGAAAAATGATTATTCAAGTTAAGTATAGATAAATTTCTATTTAAGTAAGGCAACAAAGTATTTGTCATACAGTCTTTAAATTCATATCAAAAACAGTTTGGGTTAGGGTTGATAAAAATGTGCTTTTTAATATTAAATTACTCTTCTAATGTTGTGATGTTTAATACTGAGTCAAAATTACATCAACTCTGTGTTAAGTGAATTGAAATTGATATCCATCTGGGGTTTCCTCTCTGTGTCCATGTCCCTCAAACGCTCAGCCAAAGATTCCCTTCTTCTTAGCTGTCAAAGACAAGCAATCATGTTTAGGCACCAGCACTCTCGAAATCCTCTCTCGAACCGACTTTCTGTCAGTCTGTTCCCTTACGTTTTTCGGTGACCGTATACATCGCCTCCATTCCTGCTTTAATGTGGTCGGTGACGTGACAGTGGAGCAGCCAGGTCCCGGGATACTCAGTACGCATCTTTACTGTCTGAACATGAAGAAGGCAAGTTTTTTATTCATGTTAGATCAGACCATCAACTGATTGGGGAGTGTCATTTTACTAAATTTAAAATGGGCAAAAATGGGCAAAAAATTTACTGCTTAATATAGGTAGGACTTTCAAAGAAACATTTGTGCATCTCACAATTTCAACATGGCCAGATTAATTTATGTATTTTTATTTGAAGGGATGTGGAATATATTTGAATTTAATTATTTCATTAATATAATCTGCACTTAATATTTTCATTGTTTTTATTATATCTGTATCTTCAGTTTTTTTATCTTTGTATTTCATTTACCTTGTTAGAAGAAATTGTTTGTGAAGAGGATTTTAAAGTTACACTAATGAGAATTTATTGGCTTCAGCATGCAAGACCCTGATTCAGCAAAATGCATTCATTGTGAGCTTGTTTAGTGGTCTCACCTGGAAGGAGGCAGGAAACAGCTCATACACATCAGTGCGGTGAGGACCTCCACCCACCTGAGTAGAGGGAAGAGTTATTACAAACACATTTTTGCACAGTTTACGAGGGTACAGACACTCGTAATGTTTTGCATACCTTGTATTCCACACTGTGTCCATGCCAGTGTGCAGTGTGTATGTCCACATCAGTGCCCATTGCCATCAGGTACCAGTATACCTTATCACCCACCTCCATGTTCAAACCCTTTACATTTGCATACATTAGACCATTGATGCCTGAAAAGTACACAGACATTTATTTGAAATAATGCAGAGAAATCAATATCATTTGATCAATTTATTTTGTGTGTAACTTTATCTCACCATGCATCTTGTTGCTCTCTATAAAGGTTTCATCATCCTTCAAGTTTGCACGAGGGGTCCTTATGTGGGTTCTGATATTCTCATCAAGATACCTGTCATGATAGAAATAATAGGTAAGTAATAATCATAAGAGTAATCATTTAGTGCAAGGGTTCTCAGCTGGTCTCACTCTGGGACCCACATTTTCCCATGGTCAAGACCCGTTTCTATAGAATTCAAACCAAGCAACTGTTTTTTTTGTTTTTTCAGTTTTGATGGTTCCATGCTCCCATTTGCCAGCACTTCACCACATACAACACACTGGGGTCTCTGGCCCTTATTATCCTCAATATGCTAAAATCCACACTTTAAATACCCCAGGTCAAATTTACGCTTTGTTTTCACAAACTTGAAGTGAGCATCAATCAAATTGTAGTGACCATGAATGCCGGCTGAACTCTGACTTGTGCATTTCAAAATGAGTTATTTTTCAAAATGAAAGACAAAATGTCCAACAACAGATTATTTTCTTTTTTTTTAACCAGCTGTCCACGACCCATCCAGAACTGGTCCGTGACCCATTTTTGGGTCACGACCCACAAGTTGACAACCACTGATTTAGTGTACATATAATACCAAATAATAAGCATGCAGCTAATTTTTCCTACAAATGATGTAACATCATTCGGTACGAGCCATCATTTTTACCGTTTTTTTACCTTTTGTTTTACCATTTTTACCATTTTTTCACCATTTTTCTTTTTCATTTTTTCATCCATCATTTTTTACCATCCATCCCATAGATCACGCACCACTCACTCTGACACGAACACCTAGCAGCAATTTAGACCCCCGACCATGTAAATTTTACATGCAGAATATGCAATTTTACATGCAATGAAGAATCTGGAGACACAGTGAGTGTTGTGTCTTGTAAAATATGGAGATTTTTCATTTTTACTTTTGCCAAATGGCTTAATATCACAGCACTTTACTTACCAACTCTCATTCTCATCGAAAACCATGAAAAGCAGGGCAAACTCTTCAATTTCTTTCTTCAAGCCTAAAGACCTGGAAACAGTTTAGCAAAATATACATTAGCAGTGAGGTATGTTTGTTGTGTCTTGAAATACCAAGTTAACACATCTTAAAATCCTCTACTTGCCTTGGAATATTGTATCAACTATTGATGTTTGATCAATGTATAAAACGTAGAAGCACTCACCTGGCCCAGCTACGACGACAGATCACCAGTGGACCAATGAGACCACTGTACAGGTCCTGGCAGGAAAAAATAGTAGAGCATAGGTACGTACATGGGGCGTGTGTGTGTGTGTATGTGTTTGTGTGTGTCTACATACCTTGACCACATCAACTGTAGAATAGTATGCTGACACTGAGCACTCTTCTTGCTCTGCCGTGGGTCCTGTATTCTTTGTGACATACCAGTGGTAGGTGTGAGTCTGACCTGGGAAAGATGTGGGAGATTTGAAGTTTGATGTAATGGAGACACATCGTAACACAAAACAGAATGGTGTGTGTCTATACCAGGTTGGGTTTGGTAGACATCAGGGGTCTCTGTCTTGACTCCGTTAGCATGGATAGAATAAGGCCTGGACGCCATGTTCTTAAAAACCACATTTACCTTGTCTCCTACATCAGCATGGATCATTGGACCTGGGGCGGTGGGAAAGTATTCTAATTATCAAAGCCATGTATGGTTTGCGTTAAGTTAGGTTATATACACAAAACAACCCATAATATTTCAGTAAAATATTGTACCTTGGTAACGCCTTAGAATTAGAATCACAGTTTTAACATCTATGCTGCCTACCCATGATGCCAAGATGTTCCATATCACGTGCTCTTTCCACCTGCTTGGTGAACTTGTCATTGGTGAACTGGCGGTAGACCACTTTCTTGTATTGGGAACCAATAAACCCTCCCTGCTTGTCCAGGAACACTGGGGCAGGACTGCAAAAGTACAGAGACAAACCATTTTTACAGAATAAAATAGTAAATGTATTTCTGTTCGTTTTTACTTTTACTCCCATGTCCTCCTATTTCCATGGACTGTAAATGCATCTTAGTACCAATCTGTGTTTCCATAGTTAAGATAAAACTACATATTGTATAATATGCAATATTTACATAATGGTCTCATTAGTTGTGCAGATGAAGGTCAAGGTCCTACTAAAAGTTGAGGGTCAGAGTTATTTAACTTCTGACTGACAACCAATTCCGTGAAAAATCACAAGAAACAACAGTCACCCTGATGTCAAGCTGGTGCACACAATGGATTTTCAGAAATGTAATGTCTATTTTCCAAGCTAGCATACAATTTCTTGAACAACATACAATATGACTGTTCCAGGAAAAGTGGGAAATAACTGGTTTATACTGTAATTCGTAAAAATCCAATAGATTCAACTTTACAGAGAAAAAGAAATTCATCAAGCCTGCACACACACTCATTCAAGTGCAGATGGGAATGTACCTCTCCTGGCCACGGAACATTTCAGCCTCCCAGGTACGATTCGGGGCGTAGTCCCAGTCCATTTCCATAGCAGCAATGTAAAAGGTTTTTGAGTGGCGCATAAACTCGCCTTGACGCTGAAGGAAGCTGCACTTCTGCACGGTGTAGTTGGCTCTCATTCCCCCACGGTAATGGTTCACTGTGGGTGACACCACTTCAAACTGACCTGAAACATAAGTCCAGAATAAACATATGAACATGTCAGACTTGATATTATCCTCTTAAGAGAAATGCATACCCATGCTGTCTGGTTGCATAGTGACAGTGTGTGAGATGTGAGGGAAGACACTGATGGAGTCCCGTCTGTTCTGGCGATAGATGAAGCGATTTCCCTGGAAATAAAGGCTGTTGATGTCTGTCTCTGAACCCAGCCCTGATAGGTGCCACGTTATTTTCTCCCCATAGCACATGCTCAGGCCTGGTAGGTTCCTGTATACAAATCCATTGATGGCTGAGGGAGACAAAACCAAACAAACAGTGAATATCTCAGAACGGAAAACAAACTTTTTTTTCCATTTTGAAAAGAACACATCTTTAGTGTGTAGCTGTGGACTAATGATCAGTTTGTGTGTGTTTCCCCCTCACAGTGCATCTTGTTGCTTTCAATGAAGCCCTCATCCTCTTTATTGATGGTGGAGGGAGCTGTGGAAAAGGTCCTGATGTTGTCATCAAGGTACCAGCTCAGGTTCTCATCAAACACTGTGGCCATGAGGTGGAACTCTTTGTCATAGTTTTTCTACATCAGTTGGAAAAGACAGAAAAACAGTTTGTAGTATGTTCTTGTAGTCTCAGTGTATGTTTTAAATAAGCACATCGAGAATGAAGCTCGACTTTGAGAACCACATGTCCTGCTAATATCCGACAACTGTTAATTCAGATCACATTCAACTAGATGTGACCTCTATGTGGCAAAATAAAAATCCAAGTCACAACTAATGTTGTCTGAGGTCTTCCAACCTGAACTCCCTTTTTCAGAGATCCTTGTCGGCAGACGAGGAGAGGCCCCACCAATCCAGAATTGGTGTCTTTGACAGGGTCCACAGCAGAGTAGTACATATAGGTCAGACAGTCCGCCTCACCCTGCACCGGACCTGCACCTATAGGAACCATCCACTCGTAGGTATGCACCGATCCCGGCCTAACCAGAGCAGCTGGGGGAGGGGTCACTATTTCTGAGGACACAGGAGATTTTTTTCTATCAATTGTCATTGAAAACAACTTGGACAACAGAAACACAGGATGTAGACCTACTTGGTAATCTTTTAAGCTCCCGCAGTCTCTTTTCTGTGTGGGACTCTGAGGAGAGGAAAGGTGGACACATGAATGAAGATCTGAAAACTCTTCTTGTAAAATACTGATGACAATATGTGTCTATGTGCATGCACGGACCTTCCAGTTCATTGTAATAGAGTGTCCCATCCTGCTCTATATTGTATTGAACACCATGTGGTTCTATACTGTATGGCCGGCTGGCTTTGTTCTTAAACACCACTCTGATGGTGTCCTTTTCTTCAGCACGCAACACTGGACCTGGAGGCATGAACAGAACCGAAGCACAGACATGATGTGTTAGATGACCAGAGTACTATCAATGGATCAGGTCACTGTTTAAGCAACTGATGAAATGATTACTAAAATGGCTGCAGAATTAAGTTTGGTTAATGAAACAATTTATCTAAATGCAGTGATGAGATAATGATGAAATGGGATGATATCATGTCAAGAGTTTGACATGACAGCTTTCTATCTTTCTCTAAATATCCACTACAACAGCACAATCCTACTTTAATACGTAAATAGAGTTCAATGATGTCCCCATGAAGTGATACATACAATCTGAGGATTTTTTTATCTTAACATAGTTTTACTTAAGTATCAACTTTAGTGCTGCTCTGGATCTTGACGTGATATTATCACTTTTACTCCCATAAAAGATCTGCATTTTTTCTCCATCACTGTATCTGACTCTGAAAAAAAAAACACCTACCCAGAAGTCCGAGGTGCTGCTCTTCTGGGGCACGCAGCATCTTCGTCATGAAGGTGTTGTCAGTGTATTCCACGTAGTGAACCTTCTTGTAGCGACTTCCAATGCGGTTCCGACCCTTGGTTACATAAATGTCAGCCTCACTGCACACAAAGACAAAGAAAAATTAGTTATTAATATTGTTATCTCTGACTGTATGTATTTGTGTGTATGTGTACAGTAACTGACCCATCGGTGGGTGGTGTGGGGGCGTAATCCCACACGTCCTCTTCAGCAGCAATGAAGAACTGTCTGAGCTCACCATGTGGTCGGGGTTTATGAACGTTGGGGAAACACTTCTTGATCTCAAATATAGCCTGCATTCCAGCTGTAAAAAAAACATTTAACAAAGGAAATCATACAGCTGTGGGATAAAAACATCTCTGTGACCACTTGATCATCTTGAGCCTGAGAGAGGAGGACACAAGCTCACCCATGAAATGGTCATTGACAGTGCAGGTCAGCAGCCAGTTCCCGGTATTGTCAGCCACCATCTCTGCAGTAGCGCTGGAGGCGGGGAATAGACTGACTGTGTCCGTGTGGTGGTTCTGTGTGGTCAGGATCTGGCCGTGGAAGTGAACTGAATGCATGTCCACCTGTTGTATTGAAACTGGATTAAAACCAATGGCATGTAGCTGACACACAAGATCATAAAATTGATTCAAAAGATTTTCAATTCAATTTTGTTTATGTTGGCTATTTGAATTGACTGCAAAAGCCTGAGCATTACAGCAATAATTTTAAAGAATCCCACAGGCATTCCGGTTGGGAAAATAATAATATAGTTACCTCGTTTCCTAAGGCAAATATATGCCAGTGGATTTTGTTGCCTTGACACATGCTCAGTCCCGGCAGGTTACCGTACAGGAAACCGTTTATACCTGCAACCCACAGTCTGTTAAGTTACAGGGTTGAGGGGAATTTGACTTGCATGACTGGAATTATAAGTGGATGTGCACGCTGGCTCTCACCATGCATTTTGTTGCTCTCAATGAAACCCTCATCATCCTTCAGGTCTCTGGCAGGGTTTGTGATGTGCGCCCTAATGTTGTCATCCAGGTACCAGCTGAAGTTCTCATCCGTGACCATGAACAGCAGAGCGTACAGGTAGTCTCCTGACCTATCTCCATGTATGTCCAGAGTGCCTACAGAGAAGAGAAGAAGATGTTAGATTTCACGATATATAGTTAAGTAAGTGAAATTGACAATGAGATAAATTGATTAATCACATGAATTGACTCAAACAGATGTATTTCAGTCTTTGAGTTTAGTGTTGTGTTTACTAAAGTAAACCTTGGTTTCACCACTGGATTCTGGTACCTCTCTTGCAGATGATAAGGGGGCCTATCAGGCCCGAGTTGATGTCTTTGGGTGCGGAGACGTGAGAGTGGTAGAATCTGGTTATACAGTTGCTGTCTTCTGACGTTGGGCTGTGGTTCTGTGGGAGTGTCCACTCATATGTCACTATCCTGCCTGGATTCACTGCGTCATCACGCTTCAGCTCTGGACCGGTACCATCCGGGTACAAGGCTCCTGAGGAGTCAAACGTGAACACATCAACCACAGACTTCCAGCATCTGATGGCCTGTGAGCTCTGTTCATGAACTGCTGCGTACACTCACCCTCATTGCCTTTGCTGTAGTTCAGCCCATGTGGGTGGATGCTGTAAGGCCTGGATGCTGCATTCTTCAGGTGAATAATCACTGTGTCTCCCTCCTCAGCACTCAGAAGAGGTCCTAGGTAGCCCATCCAGTTTGGCTTCTCCACCTCTGTCCTGTAGGAGGAGTCAGTGTACTGCTTATAGATGGCCTTCTTGTAGATGGAGCCAATGCGCTGGGGACCTTTCTTCAAAAATACTGAGGCTTCTCTGTAGAGATAGCGAAAGAGAAAAGAGAGAGAGGTAAGTATACATATTTATATGTGCAGACATAATAGTTTTCCAATTAATATCAAGACATATATCACACACACATTATTACATATTAATGGAAGGCGGTTTGAGGGAGGGGTCTGACAAAAAAAAAATCTGGTACACTATTGAATAATGGCATTTTTGAGTGCCACAGAAGACGTTTTGAAAGACTGCCAGAGATAAAACACATGCATTAGAATCAGTTTCAACTGCTTTGCTCTGATGTGCCAAAAACGGCCTTGAAACTAAAGATCAAAACACAATTCAGCCTTTGCTTATCTCTTCATTTGATTGAGTCACAGGACAATGTTGATTTTGGCAAATATTTCAGCTGACGTCCACTGCCATATTGATTATCTCTACTCAAATTTATTACGGTTTTTCATTTTCATTGTATTTACTACTATTTAATGTAATTTTTTTTTAGTGTAACCAAGATTAAGACTTGTAATTTGCTCTGTGTACAGAATGACAATTAAAGCTTTCTAGATCCTTGATCTTTGCTTCATTGTTATTCCTTTAAGGTTCTTAGTAAAAATAAAAAAAAAAGCATGTGAAAACACATCAGACTGAAAATTTGCAACAATAGAAGACTTGAAGATGAACACTCGGATTTAGATTCTAATTATAAGAATTAAATGTAGTATAATGACCACTTAGCAGGCCTGGAGCATACGTGTGGGATGGTTAGAATTATGGAGCATCAAATATATGACAATCAAATAAACGTAAAGTAATCAAATCACTGCTTGATGAATAAAACTTGAAAAATTTGACACTCAAAGATTAAAAGGGAGGACAACACAGATGGTATCTTGTGTTAGTGGTGTTGTATTGTTGGTGAGCTCCAGCACAACACAATCAGCGGCTGGTACTCACTCATCGTCCTGCAATGTGCGGTTCTGAATGACGTTCATCCCAGTGGGAGCATAGTTCCAAGACACTTCCTCGATTCTGAGGAAGTATTCTCTCCTCATTCCAGACACACACGCTGCTGCACAACACAGCAGCAAGACACTCCTTAAAATCAACCGGTGCATTTTGGAGAGGTACAACCACCCGGCAACCGCAAGTCAGTTGACAGACGGTCTGTCTGGTGATCCAGGAGACGATGGTGACGAAGACAAGAAGTCCAGACACAGGTTTATCAATCAGCCTGTGTGAGAGACTTTGCACCCTGCATGAACCTTTATATACTGACAAAGAGGGGGTGAGGGGTGGTCGTCAGCAGACGGTCTGAGCTAACCAGTCTATTTGTTTTCAAGGTTAGAATTGCATAAGCACTGAAAATATTCACTCTGGGTCATCCCTGGTTGTCCCAACATCTCACATGCTGATTGTGTCATTTCAGCTGCAATATAACAAAAATACCACATCTCACCCATAGCCTCACTTCAGTTTAACCTGAAAACACAAAGTAATAGCGTCTTTAGAATGACACTGCTATCGAGTGTCTCATTGCAACAGAGTGCATAAAAGAGCAACTGCTGATTTCCTCACTGAAGTTTGTCTTCCTGTGTTGAACTGATTGAACCCACCAAAATGTAAATCAGTCTCTAATTACTTTATTACGTTTCATTTACCTTACTCCTGTTTACCTCTTAAACAAACAGGGTAAAATGGCTGTGCTTTCAAGACCAGTCTATTACGGTTGTAATTAAGTGGTTGGGACATAAAAGAAAACCTTCCCCTCTAAGGCTTTTAATCAGTTGCTGAAAACTAGACACTGAGCTCGTCTCCCAGGGTCACAGGGTCAGAGGCCTTGTGTGCTCAGCTCGGGACCTGATGCAAATCATGTGTGGGAAACTCCAGGATGAATACAGGAATTGATTATGTAACGCTGACCAAACTGCATACATAAAGTTCTGTTTAAAAAAAAACAAAAAAATTGGGGTGGGGTCAAAGGTGAATATCTCATCAGTCATTAAATAACCAAATGTAAATCGTCTTTTGGATGATTGAGGGAGGCCTGGAGGGATATGCAACACATGCAGTTTATTGAGTAGAGCTCAGGTATGTCAGAGCATACCTACATTGAGAGTTTAGAAACATCCCATATAATGTTCAACGTGTTTTCAAGATTAACAAGAACTTACAACAGAAGTAGGTTTTTTTTATTCAAGGCAGCACAAACATACAAACATTATAAAAATATGTCACTAAAATATATATATAAAATGTCCATTGCAACACTGATCTAGAATCCAGAAAAAAATAACAAAATGTTCTGAAAATGAAAACAAATATACGAACAAATACATACATACACACACACACACACACACACACACACACACACACACACACACACACACACACACACACACACACATCACTGCTCATAACACTTCAATGTTCCACAGTGTATAAAATGTTGGAACCCCAACAGTAAAACTGGACTTAAAGGACATTCAGCAAAGGTGATGATGAGAAAACTGAATTAATAGAAATTACTTTTCACAATTATTCCATCAACAAAAACAGTTCTTAGACAGTCATTTCCAACATTCCAACACTGTTCTACTTCATCTCTATAATTTGCAGATATTGGCCCTCTTAAACTTGTTGCAGGTATCAGTTACAGTTAATATGACCATTATATTGGATGCGTTAGGGTGTTTATTGTACATGGGAAGGTTGTATCTTACTTTCTCACACATGCACATGTGCATACACAGCTGAGTAATTAGGCGTTTTATCCAGATGTCAATTAATGTCCCGTATGTGTGCATATGCATAAACATCAGCTCTGTGAATCGCTGTGTGTGCACATGCTGTTAATGTCTCTGACGGTGGTGTGTGCTTGTGATTATCTAAGCGTTAAGACTATATTCCTGCTTGTAGCAGCAGGGCCGGCACACAGCATTGACCAAACCATTGATCAGCTGTAGAAGGCAGATGATGAATTCCAGCACAGCCAGGCCCAGTAAGACACACAGCAGAGTCACATTCCACTCCACAATATGAGCTGGTTGGAGACACTGTGACCATGTCTCGGGCTGTAAGAGATACCTGAAACACACAGAAGGAGATGAGTGGATGGTAGGTCACAGTGATAGGTACATGATGCAAAAGGCTGAAATACTCAGAACAACTCATTATTTTTTTGTTTACGAAACTGTTGTGTTATTACATTCACATACACATACACAGACATCTGTCTGTCTGTCTGTCTGTCTGTCTGTCTGTCTGTCTGTCTGTCTGTGTGTCTGTCTGTCTGTCTGTCTGTCTGTCTGTCTGTCTGTCTGTCATTTCCTCTTCCTCTAATTCTTATTTAGATAAACCAAGTAAATTCACATGGGGCTCTGGGAATCATTTTCTGTCATTCAATATACTAAATACAGTTAACACGAAATAAGAAAATTCAGATCATTAGGGCATGCAGTTCTAAAAGACATACAAATTTATGCAGATTATGCATGTGTGCATGTTCACTTGTGTAGTATATCCTTACCTGCCCCGCTGGTCTGCAAAGGGGTAGGACCAGCCAAAAGAGGTGAAGCACTGAGGACCCTGCACCAGACCAAACCCTGACATGACGAAACAGTAGCTGGATCCCAGCAAGCCGACCACAGCTGCCAGCACTGAGCCGCACATCTGGAGGGTGACATTCAGAGAAAGCAGTTTTAGAGGGACATACTCAGGTCTCACTTGCTTTGTAAATTTCTGAGTGGCTAAAAGTTGATATAATTCCATATGTCCTTTTCATAGATACAGTTACAGAGACAGCTGCTACATAAACACATACACACACAGACACAGAAACACTCACACCAACCTAGCACACACACACACAAACGCAGCTGTGCATGTGTCTTGAGTGGAGTGAGCCAAGCTTACTGTGCTGGGTGTTAACCAACAATGGGACCCTTGTTACATTGTCATAGCTGGATTAGCATTAGCATTCCACTTCATAAGGACACAGTGTTAGCTGGCTTCATGACAACTGTCCCGTATTATTCTCCAGGCTGTGAGGGAAAAAAAGAGCTGGATAACAGGGGCACTATGAAAGGTTACAATGGGTGCAAGAGTTTTGGGCAACCAAATAGACTTTTTGAAGTCTGAGGGAGAGGCCATGCTGGAAAACAAACAGAAATATTTGAACATAATATTTGAGCCTAAGTGGGGAATGATGACTGACATCTAAATGAACACTGTGGTATGTTTCAGCATTCGCACTAGCATTAGTGTTATCATTAGCAAAGACATAAACTTTGCTCAGCGAGTCACTTACCATCAAGCTCTCATTCCAGCAGCAGCCACATTTCCCCAGAGTGATGAAAACCACTGCTGGAACCAACATCTGCAAGCACAACCAAGATTATTGTTTAATGTTTGTTTGTTTTACCACGGTTAGTTAGTTTTGTCAAGACAGCAAAATCTCAAAAGTCTACACAGAAGCTGCACTGCATCCCATTTTGTTACGACGACAAATTATTGCTGCTACTTCTCTTGGCTCAGGATCACAGCGTCCAGATTAACTTCCCACCCAGCACCAAGCCCTGTACCAGGGGCACCACCCATATCACTGTCAGGTTAATGCAAGTCAGACTTATGTCTGCAAGTGCGAAGTGACACAAGCAATGTGAGACTAGAATGTTGGGTGGGTTAACACAGAAGATCAAGTTGGTGCAGGGTGTTGGGCGTGGAAGGTCAAGTTGAATTTCTGTTTTTGATCATCTTAGACACATTCAGATTTAAATGCCAACTTTTGCTGAACTTCCAGTGCCAAGAGGTATTTTTTCTGCAGCAGCTGTGCTGTGGGTCTAGCAAAGTGCAGCATATCAAATCACATGACAAAGACTAATAGTACACTATACAATAAAGATGAAGTTATTCTGGATACAACTGAACTATAGTCTTCAAGGAAATGTTGACCTCCGACAGGGGACCAAGCTGTCCTTTGGGGACCATTAAAGTCTTTGGCAAACATGATGAAAAGTAATCTGATAGATGTCAAAATATTTTAGTCTGGACATTGACGAGACAAATTGAAATGTGATTAGTGATGCAAACAGTACAGCACTGGCCTTATACTATACACAGTCCTCAATGCTCAATATAGCTGTTATAACAGTTTAATCAGTTTACAGACAGCAATAGAAGAAAATACTGTTTCTGTTTGTTTTAAATATGTGTTTTTTTTCTATCCCTCCCTCCCCTTTTTCCTCTCCCCTCCTTCCTGTGCTGTCATGTCCCAGCGGTCGAGGACTTTACAACACACTCTCATGGTGGGAGGGAAGTGTTCTCAAGGTTTCACACACACACACACACACACACACACACACACACACACACACACACACACACACACACACACACACACACACACACACACACACACACACACACACACACACACACACACACACACACACACACACAAGGCTATCGGTATTGTAACATACACATCCTGGATGTCCTCCTCAAGGCTGTCTTTGAGCAAAGGCATGGACTGAGAGAGGCAGACAGACAGACACATACAGAGGGAGAGAGAGAAAGAGAGATGTGCACAGCAAGAGGAAAGAAGGAAGAGTGGGAAAGAGGAAGGGAGGGAGCTAAAGATAGATTTCTCTCAGAGGGGTTTAGTTGTCTCTTTCAGTCTTTGGTCTGTTATTTCCACAAAAACAGGAAAGACGAGCCTTGAGAGGAGAAATAAGGATATTAAGGATAAAGTTAATTGTAATGGTAACCCTTCAGCTGTTCACACAAGGAATAACAATCTCATTTGAACTGTGGGATCTCTGTAAAAAAAAGTATCTCTCAGAGTGTGAAAGGAACAAGGCCCTTCATGTTCTGTTAAGCTTGATGTTCTGTTTCCACACTGAATCATCAGCTCTATAATGTATGATGTATTAAATGTCCACACCCTTTTGCACATTTTGCTTGATTTGCTGGTTGAAGTTTTGCATGTCTTCTCTGTGAGAGTCAACTATTAGGAAATCACTATTTTCAACTGTTTAGATCTCTGATTATAGTGGACTTACTACCCTCACATTTCCTCAATACATGCTGCAAGCACTGTGTTTATTCCGTCTATTTTAACACCTGCAACTGAACAAAGCACTAAAGGATCTAAATATTATGGGAGGGAAGCCTGATACCCCGACACGAGTGCCACTCAACAAGGTTAATCTTGTATGGAAAAGCACAATCTCCCCTCTGTACTTACTCTAAACCAAGCTAAAAGAACAGCTCCTTTCTACTCACTCAGAGCATAAACCCACCAGATAAGCAGCATGTAGAGCAGAGGGATTAACTGTGAATTCACACAACGCTCCATTGTTCTTCACAAAAACCTGCAAAAAACTATCCACATTTGATAATCATTTGAAGTGAAATCATGTTTCCTGTAGTCTACCTCTCATTCAGTGTACAATTATCAACAAATCTGAAGAGTACAGTGTACAAACTACCACACGCTACATCCATCATGTACCAGCGCCAGGAAGGAAGGGGTTCAGTGAATTTGGCTTTAAAAGCAGTACTCAGTGTCACATGGCTCAAACAGTGTCAAAGAATCCCATTCATGTTTTAATATCAAGTGGCAAAGATGATTATTTGCTTTGGTTTCAGAAGAATAAATGCCATCACTATTCTGGTGCCCATGAACGTTTTACTGGGAATTGGCTGGCAGGATGTGAACCACATGGAAAGAGGCCTCGTGTTTTGTAGTTCTAAAACAGCTGGATTGGAGCAATTTTAATGCTTTAAAAGTTTTGAAGCCACATACCATCTCATACCAGCAATAACACTAAATGTATACAGTCGACATGAAGAATAAATAAAAATGGAGATAATAGAGACAGGAGAACCACAGTGGCCCAAATTGAAATAGTGATGTCAGAACAGGAATAACGGTAAAATTTTCTCTTAAGGACCATAGAGTGGTTGTTTAACTTTTAAATCAAGTAATCAGTTCAGATGTTAGCATTCAGTGAAACTTGTTGATGTGACCAAAAAATCAAATTTAACAGTAACCATGAAACTTAAATAACCTGAACATTTTGTGATCTAGTTTTTACTCACCAGCAGTCCCCCTCCTCCTAGTCCACCAAAGTACCAGATGTAGCTGGCCAGACGGTCTTGTTCAATGTAGGTGATCTCTCCCATTGGAAACAGCAGCAGCAGGTTGGCCACTATACAGCAGAGGGCCAGGGGCAGCAGGGCCAGACCCAGAGACCTGGCAAAACCCACCGAACAACACATCGCTTGGCCAGAAATATTCACAACCACCGGGAGGAGAGGAGTGAACTGGAATGGACCAGAGAGAGCAGGGAGATGAAGAAGAAGAGAGAGGGGAGAAGGAGAAGAGGGGAGGGGAGGGAAGGGTTAGAGCAGCTGGGGAGCCAGGAAACAAAATGTGTGTGTGTGTGTGTGTGTGTGTGTGTGTGTGTGTGTGTGTGTGTGTGTGTGTGTGTGTGTGTGTGTGTGTGTGTGTGTCAGTTTCTCCATCCTTACAGAGTGAATACTGCAATGACACAATGAGCACCAGGAAGGTTGACCAATGGTTACATAGAGTTCAGCCAGAAATATTAAAAGTCCCACAAGCGAGAGAAGGTATTTGAGGATTGTTTGTGTGTGTGTGTGCACGCGCATGCATGTGTGTCTTAGCGTCTTAGCCAGCAGGGCCTAACTCTGACTGCACTCTAAAGAATTAATTTCCCTGAGTGACTGAGTGACTATAGCAGGTTGACCAGTATTTATTCCCAAGCCCCCCTTTCTCGACATGGTAACACATTTGTGCAACAAATGTGCCCTAGTATGAATTATTGTTTATATGATAATATTAAGGAAGAATATTAAGAATGTTAAGGAAGTTACAATTAAGCAACCAACTCTGTTTGCTGTTTTCCAACAGTCTCCAGAACAAAATTTTCTCATGATGACCAGAAGGACTGATTATGTATCAAAGGCATCCACTTAATCCACAGTAGTACCCCAGCATTTTATCAGTATGTGAATGTTCTACGTGAGATAGAAAAACTTATGTTATTTCATTATATTGAAATAACAAAGACAAAATGAACAAATCTGGATTTAAGTATAACTGTCCTAATCATTTAAAGTGTGTCTCAATCACCCATATATAGCTTTATGAATGCCAGTCTGCTCTAAATTGTTTCATAGATACTTGTTTAACAGGGCTCCCCTTTTCTAGGTCAGGATGGTTCAATAACTCTGCCGGTCTATATGGGGCAATAGGGCATAACATGACTCCTCATTGTGCTGTGTCAAACAGACTGTTTATTCCCATCTGTCTTTGAGGGGCCCAACAGGTTGTGAGCTACCGTATTATCCAGCTGGAATGCACCACATCCAGATAAACTGCACTGTAAGCTTAAAGTAGCCACTAGCAATCAGTTTGAAGCTGTGTTAATTAAGGCCGATTATGTAAAACAGTGTGTTTGGGTGATACAACACATTGCATTTAACGGAAGCACCAAGCTTGTACCATGTGGGGTTTGGAGCTGTAAGGAGATCAACAGAGAACCAAAGTCCAATGGAGTGTTTTCTCCATCCAGATTTCTGCTGAAGTGAAGTCATGTTTGAGCTGCTTGTTCCGAGCATATAAGCAGTCTACAAATTGTTTACCAACTTCAACATTCTTTTGAGCTACTGCATAAACTGTAATGTACATGATCCAGTCTGTCACCATGGTAAGCTGAGGGTCCACCATCCAGTCTCTAAACATCCTGAGTTTGGCAGGTGGGAAAGGCCATCACAGTTTAAACACTTAGAAAGATGAATGTTTATCTTAATGTGCATGATAAACAGTGCAGTCATCAAGTGGAATGACAGAGAAAGTACTGAACATTCTAGCTCCTTTCTGCATACATTCATAATATGTGCATTCACTTGTCTCATGCACACTGTGTGCTGACATCGCATGACCTAGGGCACTGACATCTTCAATTTTTTGGTGGAGCATCTGAGGAAGTGATAGAAATAACTGCCTACGTGCAGTAGCCACTTCTTAAGAAAATGGGATGCATTACAAGTCATAACCCGTCAGCGGTACCACATTTTGAGTACATATAAAGACAGTAATTTTCCACTACATCTCACCCTTTTGATTATATATTAATCACAATGGAAAGGGTGCATGAGAAAAATCCTTTCATTCACAGAGAACTTTCCAGGGACATCAGAAGGAAAAGTGTCTTAAAGGTAGCGGCTCTAGGCTCTCACTTCCATATTCGAGGACATCAAACTCCGTTCCTCTCAGTTCCTCTTTATGGTTTCAGGGGTGAGTTCATCGGGGTTACTTCGGTAGACTGGCAGAAAGAGTGATATCCTTGCAATGGCTGGTGTCTATCCAAGTGGCCCCCTCAACAACCAGAGCCCTGCGCATGGTGAGCAGGACCTGCAACAGACCTTGCCACCGCCCTCCCCAGGTTCATGGGTAGGGCCGCGTTCACCTGTTAGGAGAATCTCTTCAAGGATAGCCCTGATCCAGTAGGTCCCCATCCCTGTTTCTCCTGCATCCATCAGGCAGCCGAGCATCAGCCACCAGAGCAGAGGATGGCTGTAGGACAATCCATGCAACACCTGGAAGGGTTCTTGTCATCTGATCTTTCTCTTTTCTTTTTTTCTACTCTTTCTCTCAGTCTTCACCCCCTCTTTTTCTTTACAAGAGGTGTCAAGTAACAAAGAACAAATACTTTGTTACCTTACTGAAGTAGAAATTTTGGTTATCTATACTTGAGTGGAGTAATTATTTTTCAACCTACTTTTTCCTTCTACTACTACTTGCATTTTCACGCATTTACCTGTACGTTCGATCCTTATGTTTATAAATGTAAGGAGTAGAAGTAAAGCAGATGCATGCATTTGTGTGTACTAGTTTCTAACTTGTTTTTTGATGAATTCTTTATTAATGAAGGCTCTTGCTAATATACTTCTGAGGTCTGAAGTTTTACACCATTAAAATACTTATAGGCAACTAGTCATCACATCCTCCGCTCCATGAAATACATGCTAATGGTCCGTAGTACACGTATGTGGTTATATACACATGAATATATAGTGTACTATAGGCTACGCTTTGGTCCTTAATGGCATTGTTGTCTTTCCAATATTCATTTCACCAGTACACGTTTTACTTTTACTTGAGTCAAAAGCTTCAGTTGACACTTCAACTTCTACAGAAGTATTTCTAAACCCTAGTAAACCCTAGTGTCTATATTTCAACTTTAGTAAAAAATGTGGATACTTTTGACACCACTGGTCGTTTACCTTTACTTTTTCACCTGCATCACCAGTGTGTGGGATGGTTCTGTGGCTAGGTATAGATTAGCCTCTTTTATCTGCTTGTGTGTGTGTGTGTGTGTGTGTGTGTGTGTGTGTGTGTGTGTGTGTGTGTGTGTATACAAAGTACACAAAAACACAAATTTAGCTCCTCATAGGGCAGAGTTCAGCTTATACAAGACGAGTCAAAGCATCACTTCAGTAAGTAATTTAATTTATTTATCATTTGTAAACATATTAAAAATCCTGAGTAGACCAAACATTTCTCATTCTACCAGTTCATACCTGAATGCCATATTTTTTTAGGTTTCCTCCCGAGCACTGCATTCCTCCCAAGAACGTCATTTGGCATTACAAGGCAATCACTGAAATAAAAAAAAATCCTTCTCTCCCCATCTTTTTATCTTTCAACCCAAAATATGGCCTTCTGTTACACTGTAAGCACGAATGCTGTCCCTCAATTGTAAGTCACTTTGGATAAAAGCGTCTGTCAAATGAGTGATTGTTAATGTAAATGATTCCCAACAATACAGAATTTCTTACATATATATACCTTTTAAGGTCCAGTTGAACTGTATAAAGTTGAGAGGAAGAAATACAATGATTTGATTCGATTAGATAGAAATCACAACACCTTCATGATAAAATCTTTGAACTTGGTCACCTAGTCTCGAGGTATCAGCACCATTTATTAAAGACAGAGGGTCCATCCCTACATTCATCCATTTGTAGTAGTATTGCAGGGGTCTGTTGGAGTCTACTTCCAGTGTACATAAGAGGAAGGCGGGAAAGGTGACACTGTTGTGTTGCTGACATCCGTCACATATGCACATATTTATAAGGACGTACATATACCTATACATATATAGGACGTACATATTTATGAGGACGTATCTTCTGTGTGTTTGCACTTCTCACGTGTTTATTTCATGCTTAACGTGTTGCTAAGATACTGTACTATGACTGTGTCATAGAGGTTTGGTGACGTTTCTAACCTGCAGTAAACTAAATCAGCTAATTAATACAGTCAATA
Source organism: Karalla daura (assembly GCA_029224185.1). Classification (NCBI taxonomy): domain Eukaryota; kingdom Metazoa; phylum Chordata; class Actinopteri; order Chaetodontiformes; family Leiognathidae; genus Karalla; species Karalla daura. The sequence goes on from CM055194.1 coordinate 5,496,161, forward strand.
TTTGCTGTGTTACATCACAGCCAACCGTTCACAGCACATGTGGTGTTCTTCCCATATGTAGTCATTTGTTTTAAGAAAGCGTTGTGATCAATCGATCTCCCAGGAGGACGAGTGTGGGGCCACATCCTGTATGTCTAGTACCCATGAGCACATCCGTCCCCTCTGGGGTCTGATCCTGCCCACAGCACGCTGGATGGACGATCAGCCTGACTGACAGGCTGCTTCCACCAGTCTCCCACTGTGATGATCTGTCCCCGTCCAAACTGAGACCTCTGGTGGCCTGTGTTCGAATGAGAAAAGAAGTTATATATATATATATATATATATATATATATATATATATATAATATATGCTTGCTCTTCTTAATTTGGTGAAAGGTGCTACATATTAGTATGGATAATATTGAAATGTCAAATGCAACAGTGCATTTGAGGTTTCATGACAGAAAATGGTTTCAAAAAGTTCACAGTGGATGGTGGGCAGTGCAAGAAGTGTGGTGGAACAAAAATGGAACGAAAAGCCAGAGAGAAAGTTAAATTGCCCTAGGATAACGCTGGGGCAGGGAGGAGGATGAACATCCTGTTTGCAACAACAGGAAAGACCTGAAGTGGGAACTACGGCCAGATTGGTGCCACTTGTAGCAGCGAAAAGGTTTCTGCAGGACTTAAATGTGATCAAGCGGAAACAATAATACGTAAATAAAAGCTAGGTTTAAAGGTGCTGAAAACGAACTACTCGCAGACATCTTTTCTTTGTCTACTTCCAGAGTGTGTGACACCTTTACCCTGTGTCACACACTCTTTCACTGTGTACCTGTGACTGGCCAGTTGACTATGTGTCCTCGTCTCCTCAGCTCCTCGGCTACCTCCTGGTCGATCCCCTCCTCCAGATTGATGGACCATTGATCGGCTAGATGCAAACACACACACAGGCTCGCCAGAATTAGGTTTTGATCTTGCAAATAGATGCCTCAGATGAGAAGGGCCGACGCAAACACTGTCTAGTTTCACAAAATCCATACTGTATGCACCTCATGGAACAGTGATGTGAACACTGATACGCGTTGATACTGATGAGGGACAGAGCTACTCCTCTCTTTGCTCATCAGAGAGAAACAGTGGAGACCAAGCTATTGCCAACATAAGTTAGGCACCACATAGTTGGACTCCACAGAAAGTGTTTGGGTGGGGGACTTACTTTTTTGGTCATAGTGAACATAAACTCGTGGCGCATCCAAAGCTTGTTGAGGGTTCATTCCAAACTCCAACATGTTTAGCAACACCTGAAGCCGGCAGATTATCCATCCGTCACATGAGACAGTCAGCAGCAATCAGTCCACACATGGTCGCAATGGATTTCCTAAACAAAGAGGGGAGCTCTACCAGTTCCGGCTTACCTGGACGTGTCCCTGTGGTTGCATGAAGGCTCCCATCACCCCCAGCGCCGCCAGGAGTCGTGGTTTTTGCGAGTCGCCCGCGGCGTCGGTGAGGAGGGCAGGCATTATAGTGTGATACGGCCTCTTCCCTCCGCCGACACAGTTCAAGTGGCCGTGACGCAGGGAGAAGTTGGCGCCGCGATTCTGTGAGATTTCAGGAAATGGCGCAGACAACGCATTTGCACGTTATCGTCATTAAATCATATGATCACACTACTGCCGCAATCTTTCCATGTGAGCACACGCGTGCAAAGCGCAAGGTGACGCGATTTGTGACTTTTTTTTATGCCTGTCGAATGTGTTTACATTTCCACGCAGGCGCACGGCCTGTCCTTAGGTACTTCCACACGTTCTCCGCTCTGAGCCACACAGGGCTTGAACTCTTATTCATTAAATCCACAGTCGTTGCTACTTACTCAGCAGCGACTGGTTTTATATATATATATACATGGATACAGTAGCTCACGTGCACCCACACACACACACAGTCGTGGCCTTTTTCTGAGCCGCTCACACCTGCAGCGAGAATCCACAGTCCTCGGGGACCAGTCCACTTCCGAACCCCATGTAGGTGCTGTTGACGAACGAGCAGGCGTTGCCTTGGCTGTCCACCACGCAGAAATAGACGGTGTCGCTTCCTGTCACGAGGCCAGGCTTTGGCACCTCCGTAGCCCTGCGGGCACACAAGCGGCACGGAAAAGCGAAAGGATGGGGGGGAAAAAAAACACGATCGCTACTGAGGTTTTGATCACACGGCCATGCGTAGAAGCTCAGAGCCAGCAGCCAATCAGCTTATTTTACTGCACCAATTAAAAAAAAAACTGGAAGTAGAGGGGAAATATCCAATGTTCAGTTTAGTCAAGCAACTGGACTTCTTCTGGGGTTTGAAGACGTTTCGTCCTTCATCCGAAGGATTTAAATCCTGGCTTTGCCCAAACCAACCAGAACTGAAGAAGCCCTTCGGATGAAGGACGAAACGTCTTCAAACCCCAGAAGAAGTCCAGTTGCTTGACTAACTGAACATTGGATACCATGACCTGGATGAATGAGAATCTCCACAGACGTAGAGGGGAAATACAAAAACCAGAGTGGGTTTGCAGTACACACACAAATGTGACATCAGTTTTGCATATTGAGCACTGATAAGAGAAAAAACACGCATAAAAATGTTTCACAATTTTGACACAAGGACTAACGCTGTCGCCTCACAGCAAAGAGATCCAGGGCTTGACTCCCAGTCAGATGGAGGGCCCAGATTTCTGTCTCAGATTCCTCTGACAGCCTTAAAGTGGTTGCTCACACAATGGATAGATGGAAAACACCAACCGACAAAAAATAAGGTGAGGGGCAGCTACTTTTTCAAATGTATAAATAAAGGTCCGAACTGGACGCCACTGGAAGCACTGGCCATCACGTAGATGATCTTTATAACTGTGTACTTTCTCACCCCCTGCTAGTCTGGGCCAAACAGACTTTTAAAGCTCTTTATCCCAGAGTGCCATATATCCCCAATAAACCACCGCGCCTTGGTTGAAAATGATCCCGGGGTGTCGGCTGAGAAACCCTGCATGTTAACACAGCTGTCATGGTAACCAGGTTATGGCACTGCCTTTCGACGCAACATCCAATTCCCCGCTGCGGCCACACTTCTCTCAGCTGGCTGCCTTCGTATGCACGTCAGCATAATGTCCAGACAAATAGACGATTTCCTGAGGCGAGCAGCTTTACTTTTGTGCTCTACTTTTGCCGATCAATGAGAGATTGCTTATTACGTTCACATTTAATCAACCGAAGGTGTACGTTTCCCTTCTTATTTTTGTGCGCAACTCTGCTCCAGCACACAATACCGTTGCGCTATAAAGCAAAAGTAGCATTTCATATCCGCGTATTTGTGTGTCTGTGCCCTAACCTGAAGAGGTCACGGTGCTGTTTTGCACATGTATTATCTGTTTGTCCTCTTACAAGCTGATAAAACCCTGAGCTCAAAGTCTACGATGAATACAAGTTGTCAATACACACACAGACGGTCACAAACACACATTTAGCCGCACGGCAGGCCCTGCGTGGCATGAAGTAATTGAGGCAGAGGGGAAGCAAAGCTCTAGTCCCATCCAAAGTCAATAAAGCGCGACTGGTGCACAGTGGCGCCTACAGACGCACATGCACTCCCGACACACACAGAATTGCACACACCTGTCCAGGCTTATGCGCTGCGCTTGCTTCTGGCTGTAGCCCTTGTCCAGTAGCTCCTGCAGGGGGATGGTCACGTGGTCCGGGTCGCTCAGGTGATGCAGAGCGTCCGTTAGAGCCAGGCGCACAGCCTCCACCAGCACATGGATGTAGTGGGGGCTGTTGTGGCCGTCAGCTGCACACAAACACACGCAGCGAGGAGCAACCGAGTTTCAAACATCGGTGTTAGTGATTTAGCTGTCACACTGACATAACATGGACAAGTGCCGTCGTTGCACTTGGCTCAAGGTTAAGGGGATTTCTGGTCCAAGGTGAGTCAGTTTGAGATTTGCGTCTGATTCATGTCCACACCACGCAGAGGCTGAGTCCCTGTCTCCGTCACCTGACTGAAGTCCTGAGTGAGGGCTCTCCCCGTTTCTCATTCTGAGCCATTGCATCAACGTCAACAACAGTGCATTTGTGATAATACCATGAGGACTACACAAAAATGGTCTCCTGACACCATGCTTTCCAATAACTATGACTACAACCTCTTGTGTGGGGGAAGCACTGCCTTTCTTTTTCCATTCAGATAATATATCCTCGGCCCAATTCCTGTGCAGAACAAGCACTCTCATCCCATTTCCATGTGAGGCCTCAAGAGACTTTGCAACAGCAAACTTGGCTCACATTCTCACTGACATCCAAATGCAGTGACAGGATTATTTCTTGTGTCTGAAAATCTTGAAAGCTTTGGACTATGCACCCGATGTGAGAGAGTGAGAGGAAGGAAATACATCCTGGGCAGGTCAAAAACACATCATTCACTCTTACCCTCACACCTAGGGGCAATTTAGAGTCCCAGGTCAACGTACACATGCATGTGTTTGGACTGTGGATGGAAACCGGAGTCCACTGAGCTCTCAGTCTGACCCGTGGAAGGATCACGATCCTTCTTGCTGTGAAGCTACAGAGACTGCCCAGAGACTCGCCAAGCTGAGCTCCCCGATGGAGACGGGATTTTCAATAAACAAACATGATTTAGATTTCACAAACAAAATCCCATTCAGATCTGTTGAAATGGAGTCGAGTTTACTCTGGGAAAAACATTTCGGCTCAGTATGACACTTTTCTCACCAAAACGCTGGTGAATACCTTTTAAATGGAAGTTCTCCAGGATGTTGAGTAGCAACAGAGCAGCCAATCCCTGACTGTTGGGCGGGGGCTCCCACAGACGGACACCCTGGACACAATGGAGTCATTCCTGCAGCTGGACGTGTTATCCAAACAAAGATACAATGCATGACTGGCTGCTGACCACTCTCTCACCTTGTATTCTGTGCTTATGGGGGTGATGACCTCACTGTCATGGCTGCTCAGGTCATCCAAGGTCATGACTCCTCCATTCTGCTGAATGACGTCAACGATGGCTTGAGCCACTCGGCCCTGGTAGAAAGCCGGTTTGCCATGCTCACCCAGCTCCTGTCAACACAACATCATCATCTTCATATTATCACTCAATCACTCAATCAATGAGTCGATGTTCCCTGCACTATGCCAAATATGATAGAATGTAATATATGTGTGTAAAACATCCATGATGTACAGTGCTGCTTAGGAGCATGTGAACCCCTTCAGCAGTTTAGATGTTTCTGTTGTTTTCATCATGATTTTCTCATTTCATCATCAAAACATCCATGATGTACAGTGCTGCTTAGGAGCATGTGAACCCCTTCAGCAGTTTAGATGTTTCTGTTGTTTTCATCATGATTTTCTCATTTCATCATCAAAACATCCATGATGTACAGTGCTGCTTAGGAGCATGTGAACCCCTTCAGCAGTTTAGATGTTTCTGTTGTTTTCATCATGATTTTCTCATTTCATCATCACCTGTTTTTGTGTATGAAATGTCAGATATATGTTTTATCAATTGCATGTACTTGTTTAGTGGAACTTGTTTAAGTAGCCCACAAACTACATTAAACAGGGAATTAGCGTATGTGCAAAAGTAAGTGAGCCTCCAGCTGCATTGGTGCAGATACGAGCAGATGCGAGAGACTGGTAAGGTTACAGAAGACGTTTGGTTGAAGTAAAGGATGTTTCAAATCTTCTGTTTCTGTGAAATAAACCACATTTGCCGAGTTAAATAATGAAAGAATATCTCTTTTTGTGTGCTTGTCCAGTATTTCTGGATAAGTCTGCTTTACAAATTCGGATTTGGACGTCTGTTAAATAAGGTTCTTTTAATGTTTTTTACAGAAAAAAGTGACCTCGGCTGAAAGGTTCACATAGTTTCAAGCAGCAACGTCCATCTAAAAATCCAGTGAATGTTATCAGGCCAGCAGGATGCTGGGTGTGAATGTGTGATTTTTCGTCGCAGCGACAGACAGTCATCGCAGGGGAATGACCGTTCTGTTGCCATGGAAAACATTCATCAATGAGACTGAGGTCACAGCAATTGTTTCTACTGTTACAGAGTGACGGAGGGGGTGTGTGTGTGTGTGTAAATCATTTCTGAAAACTGGGTGGTTCCTGATACAGTTAGAAGAGCATTGATTGGGGCATTCTTTAATAATGAGACTCAAGCACGGAAATGCAGACACACACGCACATGTGCAGACATACACATACACGCGCACCATTTTTGAGTGTCACTGGCAGGAAGCGACACAGTGAGTGTGGTTTCTGAATATCGTATTGTACAGAAACACACAAATAAACAATGTTGATCACAGGCTCAAGTACATTGAACGGGAAAGCAAAACATTTGCCATCTGAAGCACTTTTACTACCTTGAACTTTTTTAGAGAGCTTTTTCAAAACTAGTAACACACACGTGGCCCTGTGGTTACAACAGGAGCTTGTTCAGAATTACTGATATACTTTGCTAAATTTCCAATGGATATAGACTCGTCTCACAGTTTTTTTATTGAATATTGCAATCTCTATACTCTAATACTTAGAATGCACTTTTGTATTACATTTGAACATTGTATTACAATTTAGTATAATATAAATATTTTTCTTCTTTCTTTGATGACATTCTTTCCCTGTCTTTCCTTTTACCCGATGACCTTTGCCTTCCTATTTTTTGTCCTTCCATTTCCTCCTTTTAACCCCTGCCCTGCCCCACTCCCTACCCTTCCCTCCTTAACCAGACTTCCTACCCTGCCCTCCCTAGCACAATTTGTACTCATCTCTACATACTATGCATCTATTTCCCCGGCGTTTCACATTGTTCTGTTTCCTGCTTGTCGAAATAACAGATCAGCACTTACGAATGTGTTTTTTTTTTGCTTTACCTTCAGTGAATTACCTTCAGGGTTTGGGACAATGCAGGGTTTCTGAATACTTGTCCACACTTGGGTGCATGACCATCAATCAACAGGTCTCCACCTAGTCCCTTCCCATCAGCCCTCAGAGCAGCGACCCATTTCGCCCAGTGGTGGGCTGCCACCTCGGCGACTGGAAACCCCACCTCTGCCAGCTCCACTGCCCTACTCAACACCTCCTGCAAAGATAGCTAGGGAAACACAGAGGAAACACATGTGCATGACCTCAGTGGAAACCTCCATAGCCAGGAAGTGTGAGTCATTGTTTTGAAATGAAATATGCGTAGAGTAAAACAGGTTTGCAGTTTCCTCCTCATTTCCAGAAAGAGGAACAACCAGTGTTCTGGACGACTGAAAGAGAGCGAGACACTTTCTCATGTGCCACTGCATAATTACCCATTACTTGTATTTCATTTTTCCATTCATAACACTTTTCCACCTGTGGTAACGCATAACAAACTGGTGAACCTTAAATGAACTTTTCTCATTTACTCATGCGGGTGTGAGTCGGCACAGTACTTTTAATGTTGTAGTAAAGTAATTTCAGATTGAGGAAAGGTGAGTCTGCTGCATTCTGGACTTTCAGATCTGATTGTCTGTTTTCTAATTATTGAATGATGTTTGAAAAAATTTTGTTTATCTCATCGTATTAACAATGTGATTTTAGTCTGATTAAACATGGCAAGTAGAGTCTTGACTTGAGACAAAGGCATTCACTAATTTACCATGTTTCTTTCAAAAGTTGTTCTTATATCAAAAACGCTACAAAGACAGAGGGATTTGTATTTGTAATTGTACAACGCTAAAGAATGTTTATGTTTTATTCATGGACCTGAAGAAGCTAAACGGAATATGACCAACCAAATATGACCAACCAAAGTTGTTTATATTTCCTAGACCCACCTTCAACAACACTGTTTAAACAGGAGTCAAGAGCCCAGAATTCAGGCATATTTCTGATAGTGGTGGATGTCAATATGGTTCCTTTTTCAGAGTACCTTAGGTTGTTTAATGGCATGTAAATACACAGCATCTCACGCAGTTTAGTAACATACAGACAGAATCAAACCTTGTGACTACCGAACAGCTGCACGGTATCACACCAGCACGCTGGGGCCCCTGGCACTGTGATATTCAAGGCATCAAAGGGTGAAGGAGGAGCCTCTGCTGTGTAGCCTCGTCCTTCTAAGAGATCCAGGGTCTGAGCTCTGGGTGAACGACCACTGAGCACAGGGAGAGAAGGTCAGGAAATGACTGTCTTCTGAGGACCACGGCCACAGTACGAGTGAAGTGTCTCCACCTGCCGTTGATTCCTCTGATTTCTCCAGTGCTTCCATTGTAAAACAAGCAGAACGCATCTCCACCAGGACCGGTGCTGCAGGGCTCTGTGACCGCCAGCGCTGCAGCCATGGCGACCGCAGCATCTGCGGCATTACCTCCGCGCTTCAGGATGTCTGGACAGAGACAAATGCCGATGTCAGATGAATGAATAAACCGAACATTACACACCAATTGTTGAGAATTGTTGCCCACAGACTCTTCCCCACAGACTCGTGGCGGCCACTGCAGCCTGTGTGTCTCAGCATGGGATAGTGGATGGCGGGACAAATGATGGTTTACATCATTGACAACTTTTCTAACTGTATTTATTTGGTGGTCGGAAAGTTTTTCTTTACAGATTGCTCATATGTGGGATTTGTTGCTATGTTTTTTGTTTACATTTAGTAGCAAGTTTGATGCAATGGCTTTGGGCTATTCAGCGTCTTGAGATAACATTGCACACTTTCGTGGCACTTTAAATAACTATAAATTGAAATTAAATAAGTTGACAACCCACAGTGAATGTGGTCCAAAAGAAGTCCAAAGACAAAGATAAACAGGATTTGTTCTAACATCTTGAGAAACTTAAATTAAACATAAAAGACAAAGGAAACTGAATGGACAGTTTCCCATTTGGGGTACCTTTAACTTTTCAGCATGGCGGAGAAGCTGCCCTTGTGCTTAATTTACACTGTGATCCTCATGCATATGTAGCGGGGAACTAGCCTTTCATTTCGCTTTCCCGACAAAGCGGGCTTCCCTGTATGTTCTCTCAAAGAAAAATACCCTTCGAAATTACTTCTGAGTGAGTAAAAAGCACGGCAGTAGACCGTTGGGCTACCAGCTGTCGCGCTCTCCATAGCAACGGTCACTCACCCAGTCCTACCCCGGAAGCCAGCGGCTGGCTGGACGCTGCACAGCCGTGCACACACACCACAGGAGAGCGACGAGAGCAGAAAGACAAGTCTGTGTCCATCCTGCTCCGACGGCCACCGGCTGAGGGAGAAACACAGACAGGGTTAGGGTTTCTGTGTTTCTCCACACACAGACGGACCGCAAAACTACTGTGCGATCAACTTCGAGTCGATCACTCGGGCATCGACTGCTCGTGTCTTAACCCGCCTGTTGTGTTCCGGTCAAATCTGCCTGCAATTTGATTCCTTCAACTGAAGAAATGTGCAGTAAACCACAGGGACAATGACTAGGCTCAAATATGGCACCTGGACACATATTTTTCACAGAAGTTCATGTGTTTTAGGGAATAAATGACCAGCCATCGAAAATGAATAGGCAACTAGTTAGGACGGCAGAGATGGCCAGAAGATGACAGATAACATGAACATGGATTGATGCAGAAAGGTGTAGAGCCAAAATATGCAAAATATGTGTGTGTGTGTGTGTGTGTGTGTGTGTGTGTGTGTGTGTGTGTGTGTGTGTGTGTGTGTGTGTGTGTGTGTGTGTGTGTTGAAACATATCGGTATCACCTGCAGACAATTACACATGCTGTAAAATAGCATGGGCAGGCATGGAGGATTCATTTCATATCATTTTATGATACTGGAGGCTTGTTCGGCCTATCTATATATGAGTGGCTGATTTCGGTACTCATATTTGGTCCTTGTATTGCACTCAGAGCAAATAGGTTATAAACCTCTCCATTTTTTATGATTTATTCTTTTATTTTCCCTTTAAGTAGCATGTGTTAAATGGTCACCAAGCAGGTTTTTGGTCAGATGACTTCAGTGTGTTCTTTATTTGTTTTGATTAATGAAAGTTTCCAACGTCAGGTCTGTCAGCCTGCATCATGTAGTGATTTATGGATAGTGTTGAGGGCTCTATTGTTCAAACATTAATAGCTATTATTGTCATGTGCAAAATATGCAGTGTATCGTAAATCATTAACACCCATCTTCACTGCTGTGTGCGTGTGGCTCTGGGTGTGTACATGTTTGCATGTCACCTGCATGTTCCTGTCCATGTACGTGTCATTGTGTGTCTGGTCCTGGTTAATGAAAAAATGAGGCAGTGAGATCAATGAGAGAGACAGTGGGTGGGGTGGGGTGGATGTATAAAGGGTGCTCAACCACAGCATCAAGCATCACAAGTAACAGGATAGGTGAGGAAGACAAGGTCACTCCGGTGATTCAGCAAGAAGGACAGAAGTTTTAAAAAGAGACTTTGGAGTTATATTCGTCTGCATCCCAAATTGACCTGACCTGAGGAGTGGACCAAGTCTCACCTTCAGTTTCAGAACAAAGATAGTCCTTGCTTTGTCTTCTTGACAAAATTCAACTGAAACCTGTACTTACTTGGGCTTCAGAAGAAATCAAGACCAGCATCAGGATGAGTTCAGGAAACTTTGCCAAGTGTCTGGGGGTCTCTCTGATCCCTCTGTCGATTGTGTCTATGCTATGCAACATCCTGCTCTTTTTCCCCCATGGACAGCATGTGCCGAGTGAGCACATCACGGAGCAAGTCTGGTATTTTGGAGGCATTCTGGGATCAGGGGTGCTGGTGAGTATATGTCACAGCAATATCAGCTACAACTCACACTACCACTATCAAATCTCATTTATCATAGAATTAATGATGCATGCTGTCTCATATCAGAAGTTTAAAATTGCCTATAGTTTTTGAAACTATATAATGACCTTGCAATTTCTCAAATTATAATCTCACAACATAGACGTAGTATGTTTCATCATTATGATAGAGGATCTAGAGCTCGACTTGGGATAATCTTTGTACAAATTCAATTGCCATGTATTTCTTTTATTAATTGGTAAATGGTCTATTCCTTTAAGAAGTTGAAACTGGATCATTTTTTGCTGTCACTGCCACAGCCCTAGAAGAAAAAAAATGATCTCATTAGAGGATGGATGATTTAGTGAGCTCACTTGTGAAATATTAATAAAAGAACAGAAGAGAATAAATGGAATAATAAACAGATAAATGGAACAATAAATGGAATCAGTATTTAATTGTTAAGGTGACACATTGGCACCTTCATTTCCTCTTGCAAACAGTAGATCATCTACTCAGCGCCTCATTTCCCTCTGTGTGTGCATGTGTGTGTGTGCCTGTGTGTGTGTGCCTTCATGTGTGTGTGGGCGTGCGTGTATGTGTGTGTTTGAACTTGATCAACAGATGATCTTCCCAATTATGGTTTTTCTGGGCCTGAAGAATTGTGACTGCCTCGGATGCTGTGGAAATGAAAGCTGTGGGCGGAGATTTGCGGTGAGGAAAGGTTTCACTGTTTGTTCACTGTTTAACTTGACACCACGATGAAAAGATTAGAGCTGTCGCTTTCAAATGGCAGGGAAAAGGCTGAAGATCACAATCGTTCTACACAAAAGTCTCATTTTCTCATTTTAAACATGCAAGTGTCAAGGTGGGTGCAGTAAAACAGAAAATTAGAGGTTAGGCATGTGTGTGTATATATTTAAAAAATCAAAGTTTGATATTTAAGATTGTTAGGACAGAGGGGCTGGAGCTGAATCAATGAAATATTATTAGTGTTGTGTTTTAAGCATTAAGCATATCTGAAATACATTTCCTTAGCTTATAGTCTGCTCTCTCAATATTTACAAATTTAATTTGAATTGATGTCTCTTTGAACATGAACATGACATGTAGCTGTGCAAAATTTGACCAAAACCCTTTCTTGTCTTCAAAAAAGGTAATGTATCAAGTCTTGAATGCTGAATATGATTCAGCATACGGCTGTATATTTCCACCAAACACTCACACAATCAAACGAACACATCCACAAAGACAGGAGGTTTGGATCAGTGCGACAAGAATTCCCTCTGATGGGAGTTTCACATGACTTCAGCACACAGAACTGACTTTGTTCTGGTTCGGGCACACATATTGATCGATACTTCAGGAATGTGTAGGTGTGCCAGTGTGAGTGGGATCCAGAAATGGATTGGCAAACAAATGTCTGTCAGTTAACTGCACATTCATGCACACACGCACACGCACACGCACACGCACTCACACACGCACTCACACACACACACACACACACACTCACAGACATACTGCTCTTGCCTGCTCTCTGCACACTGAGAGAATAACTTCATTGTCACAAAATCAAAGCAAGGTTGTCAACAGTATTGATTCCCAATATGCATCTCTGTTCTCTGTCTCTCACAGATGCTGAGCTCCACTCTGTTTGCTGCCCTTGGAGTTTTTGGTGCTGGCTACTCAGTTATAGTTTCTGCTGTGGCCATGAACCGTGGACCTGAGTGTGTGATTCGCAAAAATGGCACAGATGTATGGGGCACTCCCTTTTCAAATGGGTGAGAAACTGTTGGGTATTGGAAAGAGAAACATCTCATTTGCATGGTCATCAGTGCAAAAGATTTTTCTATACGCCTATAAAAAATACTGTGCACAACTAGTCAAACTAGTCCCGTTCTGTATAATCATAATAATAATAATAAGAAGAAGAATGTGCAACGTGCAATGTGCGACTTTTTGGAGGACTAAAACATTATTTAAGTGTTAAAATAGATCACATTTAACTGCTAAACATATAATATAGGCATCAGAAACTGTGTTGTGCTCAAGATGATGGAGAAATCTGACATATTTGTTTTTACATTCATGTGAGCCAGCCCCAACAAATTGAGGTTTACTGCATTTGTACAAACTGCATTTTTGCAAAAAAGAAGCAAGCCGGCCTTTATTGATGTTGCATAAACAACATACAAGCAAAATCTCAAAATAAATCAATCATCAATATAATTATTTTTACATGAGAAAAAATCCTTTTTAAGTTCTGTCTTTAACATTTAACTTTAACATTTTCCACTTTGGCTGTTTCCTTGGAGGCTTTTTTCAGGACTAAGTCTCTGCTTTTGATGTTGCTCTCTCACATCAAATAACTACAGTACTAAAACATAGGACAGCAACTGTAAACTACTGTTCAAACTCGTTTAGCAACATGATCATTACCATTGTAAAATCCCGCCTCGTGTTTCCCTTTCCAGTGACTACCTGTCCAACAAAACGTTGTGGTCGAATTGTCTGGAGCCTCATGGGATTGTGTCCTGGCACATCTCCCTGTTCTCTGTGCTGCTGGCCATGGGTTTAATCCAGATGATACTGTGTGCAGCACAAATGGTGAACGGTGTGTTGGGAGCTCTGTGTGGAGACTGCTGTGACTGCTGTGGAGGGGTCAGTGATTAAACTATTACCATTATTATTGTTGTTGACACACAGTAATTATTTGCTCATAGGAAAATTGTAGTATAATGTAGCCCATTAAATTCACTTATGTAAAAGAAATAGGTGAGGTGGGGACTCAGGTCAGTTCATGAGTTAAAGTCTCATGGGTTTGTGTTAGAGCTTTAGAAGTGATGCTAACAGAACTGTTTCATGGTTATGGAATGAAAAAAACAGTGATCCTTCTCTTTCAGAGTGATGGAAGCGCCTGAACACAAATATGAAGATGGCCACTCCCTGTATTTATTCTGAAGACCGGAGTACTCTCTCCCCATGCTCCATTGCTCTTTTATCTTTGCATGGGAGCTGATCCAGAGTTCATTGATGCCACTGTGTCCTGACACTGGTAGAAATGACAGAGCTCTGCTTTCAAAGGGTTCCCACTCTATGCTAAACTCTAATGATATTTCGGCTTCTCTCTGCCAAGGATTCTGTTGCATGATTGCCCCCCTGTGGGCATTTTGGTGTCAAACATAGGTCTGGTGGAGGTCAAAATGGGATGGAAATGGTCGTATCTTCAACATCCCGTTTCTTCTTATGGGGACATGATAAATGTGCCATTTTTTGTGGCATTACTCACTGTATGTCTAAATGTAACTATCACTGGGTTCCTTGATACATACTGACATGTGTGGGCCTTCTCACAAGGCACTAACTTGTCTGATGTGTTAATAAAGTCTGACTTTCTCTATGCCTATTATTGAATGTAGTCCCTTGCTCTTCATACTTTACTGAAGGATCAGTTGTTTTGCCAACATCATCAACCAAAAGCAGCTACACTGCTGTCAGCTCATGGCTGTTTTAAATCAGTAGGTTAAACACTGATCCAGTGTGAATCAATTGAGCATTTTACAAACATTACTGTCTCATTATTATGATTTTCACCTGACTAGGGCCTCAGTGAAAGACTTGAAGTGTTATGTCGAACCAAAGCAATATTAAAACAGTTGTGTCATGGGATAAAATCACTTGAGAACTTTAAACTGTATTGTGATGTCAGTGCTATATTGATGCACACTGGTTCAATAATTATCCCAGATCGAGTGAATAAAAAAAAAATGCTGCTTATTGACATTTCAAAGGCTTATTTGACCATTTGTTAAGTTAATACCCGCACTTAGGATGCATGACAAGTAGTCACTGCCTGGCTAAATATTCTCCCTCATTGTTATTGTAATATTTGTATCAGTATTACTGTCTATCTATCTATCTATCTATCTATCTATCTATCTATCTATCTATCTATCTATCTAGCTATCTATCTATCTATCTATCTATCTAGACAGTCTATCTGTCTAGTATTCTATAAAATGTACTATAAAAGACGAAAAGCAAGATGAAATTCTAAACAATTCAAAAAATTCTAGCGATTCTAAACAATTCAACTGATGGTTATAAATGAAGATAAAAGATGCCGAGTGTAACTATACATGTGTATTTCTGGGACATGCTATTAGAACGAGTTCCGGGTGGAACTATCGTTCAACGTTGCTCCGCGAGAGCACGGAAGGAACACGCCGCGTACCAACATATCCCATCACCTGCGCGGTGACCCAGAGGAGAATCGACCTGTAACGCTGGTCACTCTGGAGAATGAGGCGATAAACCAGGGAGAGAGGTAACACCAATTGTCCGGTCTGTGCTCAGGTGATGATGGGGCTTCCTACCGGACCTAACGCTCAGACTGAATCCATCTGTGTGGCCGCTGTGTGCAGAGCACAGACATGTCAGTCTAGCAGTCCTGACTGTAACAGTGTGAGACTATGCGCAACGTTTGAGCTGTTTTGCACCAAACTACTTATTAAGCATGACGCCGTGTACTCCAAATGATAATCAGAAAGTATTCAACATGCTTGTAAGCATATTTTTGAGAGATTTTGAGGAGATTTCATGTCAGAATTCTCGGATCCCAGCATCTTAAATATGAATATTTTCTGGTTTCTTAAGTCTATTCTGGCATAGTCTTCTATGACAGAAAATTCAACGTCTTTGAGGCGAGAACAAAAAACGGCGTCTAAAGATCGTCAGAGCCTTTGTGAAACATGCTCTAACACTCATGACAGTTTTTGCACAATTTTGTGATCCAAACAAATAATAGACTAACTGGAAAAGTAATCAACAGATTAATTGACCACAAAATAATCGTTTGTTGCAGACTTCATTATTTGTGTTCCATTTTGCATTAATTTTTTAAATGTGAATGAAAAAAATTCCTCAGTCCTGCTCAGCCTAACCTGACCTCTTCTTTTCATCAGATGTTCTCTGTTATACTTAGAGGAAGCTCTTCCACAGCCCAAAAGGTAATAACCATTATTGATTTTGCCAAATCTTATTTTTAAAACAAGATTGCATTTTAAATGTCAATGTGAATGTCTTTTTAGGTGAGACCTTGGGCAGGTCCTTCACTGAGATGCTGGCCCTCGGCCCTGACTGGAGCTTCTGATGGTGCAACCAGCTCCCTGCAGACCTGCTGGGTCTGCACAAACAGGCCTTTTTTAGAAAAGAATAATGAACGAGCCAAAGCTCCTGCCCCTTTTGGTTTTGGAAGGCTTGACCTCGCTTGCAGGACCCTGAATCACGCTATTCCACTTTCACTAAGGAACCAACATTTCCATTCGTCTTCTGTGAGGCTGAAGAAGCGGCCAAAGCCTGAACCTCCTCCCAGAGAGCTGGATCTGCTGCGCTATGACATGAAGCACCTTTGGGATGGCCCCAAACCTGCTCTGTATCTGGGTTTTGCCGGCCTGATCCCATTTGTTGTCCCCACACTCTTTATGGGTGCGACTGAGAGCTACTATCCAGAGTTAGCCTATGCTCAGTTAGCTTATGGAGCCTCCATCATCTCCTTTTTGGGTGGAGCTCGCTGGGGCTTTGCACTTCCTGAGAGCAGCCCAGCCAAGCCTGACTGGTTCAACCTGGGCAACAGCGTGGTTCCTTCCCTATTTGCCTGGGGCGCGATGCTGTTGAGCGACAGCATCATTCCTGCAGCCACTTTGGTCATCATGGGACTTGGAGTCTCACTGCACTATGATCTTGGTTTGCTGCCTACCTACCCCAGCTGGCTCAAAGCACTGCGCTCCGTCCTGACCGTGGTAGCATTTTTTTCTCTCGTTGGGACTCTCATGATGAATGGATCGTTCCCAGAAAAAAAGATTTTCTTAGATTGAATGGTATGAAAATTATTAAAAAAGTCTTGAGTTTCCATGCTGTTTTCGTCACAAGTCTTTCTGGTCCTGATCTGTATTTTTGGAGAAGTTGTTTCATGCCAGAAAATAGTCTCACATTTCACCAATGTCCAAGAACGTATGCTGAGAATATTGATTGTTGTTGGAGTCAAAAATCTCACAATTGTGACACTAGCCCAGTGATCTTCTGTAATTTACTACACTTAATAGATTTTTAAGAAATAATTTTTAAAAAGTAATGGGAGTAATGGGTTTTTGCAGGTAGAAAACACCCAGACATCCCTAGAGTGTTGTAATTCAGCAGGGTCATTGATGCCCTGTCCTTTGACGTGTCAGGGATCAGACGGCTAAAGTCAGAAGTGTGAAACATCACTGGAGAGAAGGTATTACGTAAGTTCTCAAATGGAGTAATCTGTACTTAAAGCCGCAGGGTCAAATGCACACCATCAAGTGGCTCAACACACAAGGTTGAAATGTGGTCTTGTCCCCAGGCTGGAACAGACCGTGGTAGCCGAGCAGGTTTTCAAATTTAAGACGTTTTGGGAGCAGCTCATTTACAATTTTAACACAGACGTCAAAAGGTTTCCTTCACACACAGTTTCCTCCTCTACCACAGTCAAGTGACGACACAAAAAGTCCTGTTTTGTATTAAAATGCTTTTAATATTGTAAACACCAGCATCTTACTAACCAAGTATTGAAAAGAGAGGCAAGTATAAGGGGTTTGAGAAGTCCCCACCTGTCTGACAGAGAGGGCATAAGGCACATTTGTCCCTATCTAAACTCACAGACACTGTGCAATGTATTACTTCCTAATAGCCAATAACATTTGTAACCCATTCCCGAAAACACACTTTTATCTCAAATATAACCCAATGTGAGCTACAAAAGGGTTAACACAGTATTGCACTTAAAGAATTGAAACAGGCCCCCCTGACATTCACAAGGGACATTTTAAATTAGCTTTAGGGTAATTATAAGATGACTCTCTGTAAATCAAATGAAGCAATGTAAATGATCAACTTGAGAATATGACATTTCTGGTGCATACTGAAAATGACTGATATAAAAAAGGACATTTCTACGCGAAGCAACAAAACAAAGATGTGTTACAATAAAATGTACCCTGTAACCACCCCTTTTCCTTGGTTTAGTGTTTAATATCCACCCCTTTGGTTGGTTAAGTCAAATAACCCGACTTTGAGCCCTGAGTGTATCATGGATGCATCGTAAATGCAGCCAGGACAGACAACACGCAGTTGGATACATACTAGAAGCCTAATCAGTTGTTACCAGCCCTGTGTGCGCTATGGGATTTAGTAGACAATTTATTTCAAAGGGAAAAAAAGAAAAAGGCTCGAAGCTCTTTAGAAAACTCTGCGATGGCTCTATTGGCAGCCGCGAGTCCAGACTTTGGTGCCCGACAGGTAAACAAGTTCTTTACATGACATTTCAAGATATGACAAACCACAGCTTGTGCTCTTATACTCTCGAGGACGCACACACTGCCAAACATGATAACGATGATGACTGATGCCTACTTCTGAATACCCAGGCCAGATCGCATGTACTCATATACCACGTAACTGATGCTGACCGCCGGGATGACCTTCATGAAATTAGGCAGGATGCCACGGTAAAGTCCAAAGAAGCCTTCCTTTTCCATAATCTTCTTCACCATCAGGTTCATAGGCAGCTGCTCTGAGCCCTCCACTGAAGCTGAGAAAACAAATGTAAAAGTTATATTTTCATAAATATTTACTTTAACTATCAGAGAGTCTGTGAATTAAAATGATTGCCACTTGGGGCCAGGAGAAGCAAGGTCCTTTTATTAAGGTTTATTTACACTTTAAGTCCAACATCACTATATTGAAATGTGATAGATCTTTGCGTCTTTGGATCTTTTTGATCTTTTGAGGTTGGGTTC
This sequence comes from Karalla daura, assembly GCA_029224185.1. Taxonomy (NCBI): domain Eukaryota; kingdom Metazoa; phylum Chordata; class Actinopteri; order Chaetodontiformes; family Leiognathidae; genus Karalla; species Karalla daura. The sequence continues at coordinate 5,514,764 of CM055194.1, forward strand.
TCCATACCTTGTGCCTGCATCCTGGTGCGGATCAGGGCCAGGGGGTAACTGGCCAGCTGGCCACACGTGCTGGATATGGTCCCGCAGCCAAGCAGCACAAGAATGCCGGGGTTGGCTGTGTCTTTGGCATATTGAGACAGCCAGAAGTTTTTCAAGGTCTAATGAAGATAGGAAGCATTAAATTTCACAGTACACCAAGAGGAATTCCTTGTTTTTAACAGCAGGAGAGAATGTATCCAGATTGACCATCACTCACCTCGTACACTGCCAGGTCTATGCCTGCATAGGGGATAATGCCCAAAATATTGGGGACATAGCCCTTGTAAAAGGCCTTCACTCCCTCCTTCTGCAGGATTTTTTTGGCACAGTCAGCCATTCCTGAGTACTGACCGGTCTTCCTCAGGGTCAGACGGGTTTTCATGACCTGAGAGGATGCATGTGTCAGAGAGGTGTTGACAAAGCCGCTTTATTTCTAACAATGAGCTAAAAGTTTTGACCTTGAACATCACACCTTATTTTGCTTATTTCTCCACTCAGGTCAAAAAATAAAAACATTTTGACTTATCCTTTTGCAGATTAGCTTCATCAAAATATAACAAAATGTACATTGTACATGTACAAAATTATACATTCAAAATGTATGATGCTTGCTTAGGATCATTTACGTGATCTTTCAGTTTCAGGTTTCTATCCTCAGTGTTTCACAAATGAGAAAATAAATTAGCTCTTAATTTAGAAAACATTGGGATCAACTTTGGATAAAAAAAACTGGGTTCACCTCCATGGGGTAGATGGCAGTTTGCGCAGTGGCTCCAGCCAGGGATCCAGCTATGAACCTCTCATGAGACTTGATCTTCCCTGGTTCACTGGACAACAGCTTCTTATACTGATTGAACAAAACAAAACTCAGGGATCAGCGAAGGCCACTACAATACTCTACTGTGAGATATTATGGAGCTGCATCAACAGCAACCTGCTGCAGAAAGCTGCTTTGCATCGACATATTTCCAGCACCAGGCCTGAGGACGTCATCGTAGGGAGTGAAACACATTTACCTGCTCATAGGCCATAAACTTAATGGCAGTCTCAGGAGCAATCTTCAGCACGTTGACACCATTCCCTCTCCACAGCGATGTCGCGCCTCCTTCTTTTAACATTTGCTTAAAACCGCCAACCAGACTAATCTTATTGCTCTTGGACGCATGGACCTGTAATTAAAAAAAAGCAAGAGCAAGATATTCAAAAAGTAAATACATCATTGCTATATTGTAGTCAGCACAGAAAAACACAATAAACAGCTTAAATTATTTTCACTGCTGCCACATCACCTGTTCTGTTAAGTTAAACCATGAGAATGCTGAATAGTCCCATTTTAATGGCAAATCCTACTGCATATCACTATACAATTACCACAACGTTTCAGTATATTTGCCAATGGTTGCTTTATTAAAGTGGACCTAGAAGAACCCTCAGACCCTCACAACCCTCAGATTATGAGACTGACACACTACCAACTGTGTGAACAAGGATCTACATCACACCCTTGTTCATGTAGAAATTTCATATATTGAAACGGAAATGAAAATAGTATTGCTCAAGTTTACACCTCACTGAGCTTTGTTGTTTAGCCAGGAACACAAAGCCACATGACATTTTGTTTAAGATGAGTGGCAGTCAGATCTGCACATGGAAGGACTGTAATATCCTCACACCAAATACTGGACTGTAAAAGGCCTTGGAAAATAGTATAACTAAATAATCTGGCTCCCCTTTAGAGCATCATTCATTTGGTCTGGAAGTTATGTCAACTTTTAAGGAGTAAATGTAACGTAAATGTAAACCAAACGTTCAGTATTATTCTAAATGAGGTTCCTTAAGACACAACCAGTGAAGCATTGAAACCAATGAAACCCTCACCTGCATGAAGACCTTCATACGGTCCAGTGGGGCAGTTCCTGTGCGGGACACAGCTCCTGCCACGGCCCCCGCCGTCAGCTGCTTCCACCACAGACCGGTCGTCTTCTCCTCCTCTGTGAACTCGTCCGGGATGGTGAGGCTGTCTCCGATGTCCAGCACCTACGGGACAACACAATGCGATTAAATCACGGGAAATACGTCACTGCCACCTTTACTGAGGATCATGGCATCAGTTCCAAATCCACAAACCATTCACAACTTCGCCTCTGGCTTAGTGCCTGGCAGCATCACACTCATCCTTGACTAAAATCTTATGTAACCACAGCTCCATGCAGTGAGATCAGTTACATCACTGCACGGCACATTATAAAACTGGTTGCAAGTGAAATAATATCAGGCATTGTTCTCCTCAATAAACAGACCTAGTTAAATGTAAAGAGGGGAGGAGTCACCATATGAAACTGGTATCAGTGGTTCTTTATTTATGTATCTTGTGCACAGATAGATAAAACTAAAGGGCTTCACATTATTATTTTAGTAATCAATTATTTCATTGATGAATCGAAAAGATACTGTATTAAAATTAAAAGTGAAGTGGTGAAGGACAAAAAAAGACGTCTTTGAAGATGTTTCATCTTGTTTCCTTGATTTAGCATTAGCATTAGCATCATAACAACTTTCTGAACTCACTGTTACTAATAACCACAGTGATACCAGTTTTTACTGGTGTCCATCTGGATTAGCTAACACATTTAATAAACATGTTTGTGTTTCACTGCTTTACTTGTGTCCTGACACTGCATCTTGTACCAGCTAGCCCTACTGTCCGTCAGTGATTTAGGTCCGTGTAAAACACAAACGCAGCAGGTTAGACATTGCAATACCTTATTAAACGAAGCTTTCGATTCATGAAAATGTGCCTCTGATTTTTTTAGTCGAGTTATAAGAATAATTTAAGTAATCTTGGGAAACCCAACTCATCAAGCATTTTGTTTGCTGACAGCATTAATCAATGGTGTCAGGTTGCAGTTGTTTCGAAAAAGCAACATATCAACCTGTTTACCATTTCAGTCATAAATCTCCTGCATTTTCAAGGCCAACTTTGCAACTCCACTTCCTGTTGCATGTTGCTGGCACATGATTGTATATAATGGTACAAAACATGAGTGCATGTATTGTAATCTTGTTATATTCTTGTTTTACAATGATAGAAAAACAGCACATATAAGCAAGATCCCAGTTGTTTGCATGTATCTAAATTCAGGTACCAGCCCATAGAATAATGACTGATGCATCTGTGCTATTTGCACACATGAACCAGCTATTTCCTCACGACCAGGTACAAGCCGGGACCTACCATGTCCACCTCCACCTCGTAGATCCCTCCATCATCTTCAAAGTCAATGAAAAACCATTTTGCCTGCTGCTGCTGCTGGGGCTGCAGCAGAGCCATGGCCATCTCAGGCCTTTGATAAAGCTGTTGTTCCAGCACGGTTTAACAAAGACTCTCCTGAACTTTAATCCAAACACGCAGTTCCAGTGAGGTGCCCAGTAAGAGGCTGAGGGTCTGCAGATCCGGTCCGGCCCAGGAAGAGAAACTCTGCGACCATGGATGTGATCTCCGGAGCTGCTGGGAAGCTCTCACTTCCATAGATGTTCCTACCACTATGTCCTGTGAGCTCCCTCGATCGTGCGCTCCCCTACTCTCACTTCCTCCCTCACCGTCCTGTCCAAATCCCAACGAGATAACTAATCCTCCGTGAGGTCAGACTGAAATTAGCTTATCTCTGCCTCGGTTTAGCAGCCAAGGGTTTATTTAACCTCTGAGGCTGCGCCAGAGAGAAACAGCAAACGTCAGAGATTAGCCATTGACTGGAACTGGCTGTAACCATGGCACATGTTTTCTGAATGACCATGAACATGAAAGACAATTAAAAAGGCAGACATTCCACTTGGATTTTTTTGGGGGAGTTGATTCTTCGTTTTTTTAACTAATTTAATGATTAAATGACAGTTAATTGCATAACTAGAAAGGTCAGGAGTGAAATATTGTTTTAAATGGGACTTTGTTTCATGAACTTTGTTTCATGAAGACTGAAAACAATAGTGCAGTCGATGGTGTGATAAAGAGTCTGACTTGTGCAATGTTGTTTACTTGCCTTTGAAGAAAAGCTCATCATGTTACAAACTCCATCTCTTTCTCCCTGCACTTTCTCCTGTGATCTCCCTGCTTTTCTCGCCTCTTCTCAATGAGCCTAATCCGTTCAGTCTCCCTACGTCATTAATTGACACTTGGATCTCAACAAAAAGAATCTGCCTCAAGTTAAAACTTAAGTTAAATGTAATGTCTTTGGGGCTTCATCCTTGGTTGTAATTGGTAAATATTTATGTCTGTGACTCGTGTGTAACTGTGGCTTCATCTTTCTCACTAACACACACACACACACACACACACACAGGACGACAGTGGAGTTCTCACTGTGCTGTGCTTCCAGTAGCGGATAATCTCCTGCAGGTTGGTGGCTGGGTTAAACAGGAAGTGCTCCCTCCATTCATTCCAGTCCACTGTCATGGTTCCATCCGCATCCATGCTGTGAGACAGAAAAAGACAGAAGGTACTTTTTGTGACTCCTTATGTCATGTTAGTCTGAATTCTGAGCCTCAACCGTCTCAAAAATATTTATCTCATGGGATTTCGTAGTTAAATAAAAGATTGAAACAATTTATGACACAAATTTATTGAACTTCTTAATGGCTTGTATTAGTTAAAAATGATTTATGTGTTGAATCAATATAGACTTTTCTTTGCCCAACAGAAAGAACTATGCACACAAAGAAAGGCAAACAAAGAGTAGAAAAGATGATAAATTATTTGTTCATCTACAATTTACAAAAGGAAATTATGGTCCCAACTAATGTGTCACCTTAATAATTAAATACTGATCACATTTATTCTTCCATTCATCCATTTGTTATTCCATTTAATCTTTTTGTTCCTTTATCAATATTTCACGCACGAGCTCGCTAAATCATCCATGCTCTAATGAGATTATTTGGACAATAACTGGACAATGTTGAATTTTTCTGATTTTTTTTCCCCCTTCTTACTGGACTAAAATATGCAAGCGACTCCAAGGGCCTGGAGGCGGCGAGAGATGTGGAGTGGCAGCTGGACTCCCTCTGGGGACTGTGATTACATGATCACAGTTACATTACATGACTGCAGGATAAATATAGCAAGAGTCTAATCTAACCAGAGGGATAACCAACACAGCAAAATACAGTCCCTAAACCAGTTTTAACAACAAATCCACTTTTAGAGTAAAGTTTTTTTTAAAAGTGATTTTTTGTGCATATTCTGACACATTGAAAACAGAGAACTTGATTGGTCATTCAGTTCCTTCCTCAACGATACTGGCAGAGGACCCCTGGCTGGTTGCTGCTTTTCTGACAAGAATCACTCATCTGACTCATTAACTGCCTCTTAGGTATAATAGCGTGCATCTTCTGCATCCATTTCCAACAGAATGTAAGGATGTGAAGGATTTCTTGTGTGTGTGCCTGAACGTCATTAAAGAAAGTATTGATTCATAAGAGTCCAGCAAATGCATTGCGAGCCTCATCATCCTGAAACTGGACGTGATTCAGAGCTGGAACTGTTTGCGCATAAACGTCCCCATTCTCTGATTCACACAAGTATGAGGTGACTCTGACACAATCCAATTCTCCCAGCGACTGGTGATGGCATTTGAAGGAAAGTGTCAGGGTGAGAGCCAATCAGAGGGCGAGCAGGGGAGAGTAGGGGTGGGAACCTAGCACCCAACAAGCCAATCAGTCGTGACAAATTGGCCAAATTAAAGGAGTGCGTGAGAAACTAAAACATCACGAATATATTCAGGGGTATGGCCATTAAGGACCTTAACATTACATATAAAATGTAATATTGGATAATACACTGTAGGCATTTTGTATAATAATATTAACAATTACATGTTGTGATTAATATTAATAAACTAAATAAGAATCCTTTTAGGATTTCAAGAAGGTTCCATGCATTGTGCAGACATGTTGAGCCAAAATATCCAATTACTTAAAACATGTGTGGAATGGATCTTTTAACTGGACTCTAAGTTCATTTGCACATAGTCATATACAAAAAGAAGGAACAAAGTTTCTTTGATAACATATAACAGTTTTACCCAACAATGAGAAATAGATTTGTTTGCTATTAAGCATGAGGGAGTGAGACATCTTGCCAGCCCTTTATCATGGTCCTTCAGCCCAGTTTGCAGGCAAAACACAGTCTGAACTGGTTATCAGTCTCTCACACTGGTCCCCACCTTCAGCTCTGGTCCTCCAGTCAGAGGATACTCTGCTAACTGTTCAGAGCAGAGGAGCAACATAACAACTGCTGAACAATGAGAAGGTATACCTCTGAAGGATCTTCTGTGCCTCCTCTTTGCTGATCTCCAGCCCCAGATCAGCAAGCGACTGCTTGATCTCCATGAAGTCGACTCGACCTGTCAAGAATGAACAGTCTTGAGACTTCTCACATAAAGGCAGAGAAAATTCACTTCAGCTAGAGGAAGACTATCGAGATGCGTGAGATATTTTCAGCACAAACCATCGTTGTTTTTGTCCAGGCTCTTGAAGGTGAGCCGCAGCTTCTTCTCATGCTCCTTTAGGTATCTGGTGAACTCGCTGAAGTCAAGTCCCTCGTCCTTGTCTGTGTCCCCAGAGGAAACTATTTTCTATGAACAAAAAAAAAGCAAACAAAACACGATATCAATTGAGGTCTGCATGCTGTCCACATGATAACATGAGTCTGGAGGCTGAAAGGGCAGAGCAAAGGTCTTCTTTCACTTTCCCTTCCCAATCTGCCACTTGGTGGCAGAATAATGCTCATTTGCTTCATCTGACCTCACTTTCTGTTTACGCTCCCTTAATTGATCTAATTACCTGGCTGTTCTGTTGCTGGCAATTTCAGCGGTAGAGGGGTTGGGTTTACATCACATTTGGGTTTTACTTCACATTCTGCCTTTGTGCAGATTCATCTTTTTTTATTTAATCGCAATACCTGAACTTTAAAAATGAATAAGCATAAATCTTAAGCCAGAAATGAACTGTTGTTATCCAACGGAACCCAGATATTTCACTTTAGCTCCCTTTACCTGCTTTATTTACTACAGATCGGATATCATTCACTTTTAAAAGGTGTCATGTCAACGCAAAGTCCATGTCTGTCCTTCGTCCTGACTGAGGCGACAGTTGCATGAATGAGGCTGTTTACAAGGCAACTAGGGCACATTTATAACCTTTTTATCATATTATAATCATGTCACTGCAAAGCCGTTTTACAACACCTGCCAGCACACAGCATTGACCTCTCCTTCCCTCGTTTTCCTGAGTCATGCCCACCACAGTCTTACTAATGAGGAATGCTGAGATTATTTGATCAGCATAGGTGCGAACTTCCACTGCAGGTCACAGCCCACCATAAAAGCTCAACTTGAACTTTGAAACACTTTTGGGTGTGCTGGTGCAACCACCCTGCTCAGTCACCAAACCTGTGACTGCTGTTATTTCTGTAAAACGGCTGATTTGATTTGAAGCCAAATCATTGAAGCCATAAGGAAATGAGACTTGTACTGAGGTTTTGAAACTCTCTGATAATGAAGCAATTTCGCAAACTGTCTCAAACATATTCTTGTGTCTGTGGCCTTAGATCACACATTGGTTTAAGGCATTCGGGCCAAATGTGTGGATGAACATAAGAAACCATTAGTACAGTCTTCTTGTCACACATCCTAATCATTATTATCTAATTTCAGTTTAGATTTGTGTCACCTGGAACAGCACGCACTCAGGGTAAAGTGCTTTGCTCGAGGGGTAGCTCTGTCGGACAGGGTTTTCCTGTTGCCTAATCAGTCCTCCAGAGTTTACTGCATCAGTGAAAATTCTCCGAATTTATGGAAACACTGACTTGACAACAATGAATGAAACTTCCTAAAACAGGGGATGACATGCCATGAAATCAAAAGCTGCACATCAGCAGAGGGGACTCGGTTTTGTTAACTTGTTTTTAAAGTCAAATGAATTTTGGACTGGTGCATTGCATGCAGCTTGGATGTTGGCTCTTGCAAATGGTCAGATATGAATTGAAACTGAGACACTGGAATTTCATGATAACTGTGCAAATTCCATCTGCCCATAAAGATAATGTGAGAGGACGGAAAGGTTATGCTACTGAACAGTGGCAAGATGCAGACTGTGTCCCTCTATGTTGTTAATAAACATATTATTTATTATGTAAACTGACAACATATCAGCCGTCTCTGCTTGTCCAACATCTATGTGTGCCTTATGTATGTCTATGTGAACTCACCGCGGGGGAACTGCTGAGCTGTCACGATTTCCTGCTACTGCTACACAGACTGATTCATCAACTAGTCGTAACCAAAATCCACACACACACATTGGCAACAGTAACTGAGATAAACAATAAAGCATCTCAGACCTATAGGAAGTGCTTAAGCCACGTGAAGAATATCACACTACTTATGCCATTGTGGACATGCAAGTTAGCTAATGTGACTGTGCACTTAATGTCACTTTAGTTTTCTTTTTGTGCATTGTTACTCAGTATAAATTCAGTGTAAATATACAGCATATTTTAACTGTCTACATATCTTTGTCTTAAAAAAAAAACTATTCCTGCAGCATCGACATACAATTGAGTGTCACTTCACCGGCCCTCTCCTTCTTCTATTACCTTGCCACTAAAATTATGTCAACCCCCCTCCACTGTGGACAAATCAAGATTTATCTCAACTTTAAATAGTAAATTAACAGTATGTGCGGTTCCAACGGGGATGTGTACTTGGTCTGTATGTACCTGAGCTGCTCCCTTGGCAGTTTTGATGCCCATGGAGGCCAGGCCTGCCTTCAGCTCGGACACGTCCACCTTTCCATCCTTGTTTGTGTCCAGTCTGGAGAACAGATCCTCGTAGCTGCTGGACGCATCTTCTGCGCAGCGGCAGTCGGTGAAAAGCAGCTTCCTGACAACTTGGAACATGGTGGGAAGTGGTGGGGGAGAGAGAGACGGCCTAAAGATCTAAACTCACACACAAACACACAAGCACACAGATTCCCTGCACCTCTGGCGTTGCAGCTGCGAGTCTGTCCTGATTTCCGCAGCGCAGCTTGGAGAAGACGCGCTGTTAGAAAATGCCGCAGACCAACACGGGCTTTATGAGAGAAATCATGTAGATATACTCCAGACGGCTGTGGATGAGGTAGGTTGGCTGTGTTGAGCTGAAGTGCGGTGTTTGGCTCCTAGGACCTCCTCTTCCACCACACACACAGACACACTGCAGGACACACCCTTCTAAAGGAACTACACACTCGCTAATAGTAGTAGTAGTATTGGATCCTCCTATGCAGGAAGTATTAGAGAGAGAAATCTGCGTTCATTATCTTTGCTTTTCTGCATCAAAGGTCCTCGTTTGCGCTTGCTTCGTTGACTTTTTGCATCGACTTTTTGCGCAGAGGTTTCGCTTAAACCGTGATGGGAGTGTGGTTTAGCTCAGTGAGTCATACTCTCAGGCATCTGGGGGCTGGATCAGGCAAACCAGATTTCCCAAAATGTCTTCTTTGTTTTAGGGTTAATGCCACTTAAAAATAGACTTTCCCTTTGGTCTAGTCGGAAAACATGTTGATTGGAATGTACAAGAGATTAACCTCTCAGTACTGATGATACTACTATGCAGAATAATGCAGCTTTGAAGTTCTTCTATTTTTACATGTTGCATGTGAATCATATGGGCCCCATTCTGTACAGCCGTATCAAAGACATTCAAAATGATAGTGTTTTCTTTGGAAAGTAAATTTACCTAATGTGGCTGCGGTACCTAGAGAGTGCCACTAGATGGCGACATATATTACATAACAGCAGCTGTTTTCGCTTTGTAGTTGTCAATGGTCCAATCTCAGCTGCCGCTATGCGGATTGGCCACCAGGGGGCGACAAGAGGAGGCGGGACTTCATTGAGCCTCTGTCAAGCTGTATGTACTGTACATCCGGATAATGTATTCTCAGTTCAGAATAAAAGACAGCCAGTTAATTTTATATACCATTTATGTCTATTCATACAATTGTAATTTTCGATATGTATGTTCACTTTGATGTTCTATATTCTTTTGGCCTAAGTGTAAAATGATAACAACTATATGTTTATTTGTATTGCACCTTTCGCATTTTCATGAACCTACAGTGATGTGGTAGTGAAACTGCAGTAGAGAATCTCGTGTGCAAAATTGCAGATAAATGTTGGATGGAGTTATGTAGAGACAGAAGCAGCTACAAATGTAAATGTATGTAATCCTGTTGGAGTCCTTGAGAGAGTTATTTATCATCTAACAGTTTACACTTTTCTGTGAGCCTCTTGAGTTTGACTTTCAACAGTCAGGGATATGTAATATCTCAGTAACCAGGTCTGATTGAGGGGAAACTGATGAGGTATATAGAGTCAGCGAAGACTTGAAGACCTTTTGCCTCTCCAGAAGGGGTTTTCGAGACCTAGGGGGTCCCTATTTTTCTCGTCGACATTTAACTTGAAAATCCCCGGCCGGAAGTACCAGTGTTGTGTTGCCACAGTGACTGTTGTCACTCGCGGCAGCTCCAGCACTGACTGTACCACAACAACACAATGGGGCTGTAATGTCAGCCAGGGGCGACACCGCAGCATCTCCTCGAGACTACCCGAGCCCTGTATGGATTTAATGATGATGAAAAAGAAGAAATTCAAGTTCAAGGTGGACTTCGAGCTGGACGAGCTCTCCTCGGTCCCCTTCGTCAACGGAGTCCTCTTCTGTAAAGTCAGGCTGCTGGACGGAGGCTTCTCCGAGGAGTCGTCCCGGTGAGACACACTGCTCGTCCAGGGAGGGGGATAGAGCCGGAGAAAGCACGGTCTGACCTCCCTGTCTGGAGCTGGCAGGGCTCAACAGTCCCCCAGGATAGTATTTCCACGCTTAACGTAGCAGCTAGCCTGCTAGCGAGCTGCAGGAGTGACGCTAGAAACCAGATAAAGCCAGTGACACGGACACGGTGGGGTTGAAATGTGGTGTCTCCCTCCTATCGAGGCAGCGTTCACACAGTCAAGCTTGGCAAAGCTGTAAAGCAGGATTTGACATCAAACGTCAGTGCATATATGCGTGACAGTGCTCTGTAATGTCCAGTGTTCAGCAGTTTATTTTCTTCAGCTGCTCCGATGCCTCCAGCTATGTCTCTGGCTGCAGGATTGCCACAGACGGATGCTACACTTTCACCTAGTACTGCTTTATTACCGCGTTCACTTCATGTTGTGGGTTGTTCGGTTTTCACTCGAGAAGGTCTCGAAATGTCATGCTTCGTATGCCTGTTAGTGATCAGGACAAGCGTGAACTCCCCGGGGTCACGAATGAATGGGAGACTTGTCTTGTCCTCGGGATACTTAATGTGGAGCTCTGAGAGAAGTTCGCTCCCCTCACAAGTGAAATTTGTCGAAGAGAAACTGAAATTGAAGAAAGGTCTGGCCACCCCTACTCACTATACCACTGGGCGAAAAGCCTGCAGGGCTGTAAGCACGACTTGCTCTCAGGTCAGACTCATTTTCAGAGCGTTTTCTTGGTTATTTAGTTGACCTTTCAATCCACAAAACATAACTGCAACTGCCCTTCTTTAGAAATGCCCCCATCCATCCCATTCACTCAAACGTATGGTTTCAAATTATGGGAACGTGTGAATGGGAGGAAACCCGAGTGTGTCGTAAAAACCCAAGCAGACCTGGGGAGAACATGCTAACTCCACACAGAAAGATTTTCTTTCTGTCTTGGCAGGATCCCAACCAGAGACACCGCCATTCTCACTTTTTTTTTTTTTTTGTTATGAGAGGTTAATCATCTTCAAATGGTTTTCTTGGGTCACCGGTTGATCTTTTAATCCAGAAAGCGTCCGTGCGATTTCCTCCCCTCGAATCCAGTGCGATGTCACGCTGCCTTTTGGCCCGGCCCTCCGATCTTAAACTCATCGCGAAGTTTAAAACGTGGCGGAAACGATGGACGAAGGGATCGAATGGGCAGCGAAGCGACGGTGTCGTTTCCGTGGCCAGCAGTCCTCCCGCCTGCGCCGTCGGGGCGTCGACTCGTAAATTAGACGGGCTTTTAAACGTCAGACGAAGGGGAAGGCATTTGTTTCAGAGTGCGGCCGCAGAGATTAGATGGTCTCACCCAGTTATGCAACGAGATCACCGTTTGCTCTACATTAAGTAGCTCGTCTAAAATGGCTAAATCGAAGGGCCCGCGCGTCGAACGTGAAATGGGATGCGTCTGAGGTCAGGGCATTAAGGTCATTTTAATATAACTACAATTGAGGGAGAGGCCTCTGGACTTAAATGGACGCGAGGAAAGACTGCGATCCAATTAAAACAAGCTATTCCATACGCTTTAAATGCCGTACAGGAGTGCTACCACTACTAATCAAAGTGCCAGCCAGCTGTTATCGCTCTGTGGAGTCATCCAACTGTGACTGTAAGGGAAGTGAGGACTGTTGTTCTGTGAGCCTTTATTTTCCGTCGGGGCGACTCGTCAAAGGGACCGCGCCATTGTCCCCGCCCAAAACGCGGTTCCCTCCTCGTACGAGCAAGGCTTACCTTCTCGGAAAGCCAAACATCTTTTTGAACAAATCCAGGCTCGCCCTTCGCGTGGCTGCCCAGGACCGCTCCACGTCCCCTCCCCAAACGATCGCCCTTTCTGCTTATGTGGGAGGCGGGGCGGCTGCCATTTGACGAGACATCCCGCAGCTTGTGCTTTAAAGCTCGCTAGCTTACGTTGCTGTGGAGCAACAGCGCAGCCAAAGTCGAAAGCAGAAATTCCCCTCGAACACGCGGAGTGTCTCCAACTCTGGGAGTTCACTCTCGGACCATTTATTAACCTCGGGAGGGAGAGTCCGCTGGCCAAGCATCTGGGAGACAGCGGCACGGCACCACTTGCGTCACCAACCCTTCCAGAGTTACAACATCTCCCCGTCTCCAGCTCTCACCCCCCCCCCCCCCCCCCCCCCCCCCGCCACCCCCCCCTTTTTTTGGACCCTTACAATCTTTTGCGTCATTGTAAAACAAGAGAAACCCCCACGGGCCCCGCTCATCCGTAAGCCCAGCAGAGCGGCCGCGAGTGAATGGCACGCGTTGGAACAGGAGGGATCTGGTTAGGCGAGTGGGAGAGGAGGAGACGATGCCAGCGGAGAGAGAGAGGGGGGGGGGGGGGGGGGGGGCCATCTGGGGTATCGTAATGCTGCCCACGCGCAACACGCTCCCTCTCCTCGGCGCCGTCTCGGCCTCTCAGCGAGAGCCGGCCACGCCTCGGCCCGGGCCGCGTCCGCCGCCGCAGCCTCGCCGCACATCCCACCGATAGGTGAAGGCGGGATGGCGGCTCATTCGCCCCGGCGACGAAGGGGCCGAGGCCCTTCGAGATCGTGTTGGCGGCTCGGGTGCGAGGCCTGGCAGTCCCCGGGGGGCGTTCGGGTGGCTCGTCTTCCTCGCATCGCGCCGCATGTTCGAGTGCTCTGCAATGAATTATGGGTTTACCGGTCAAGATGTTTTCTCGACTAACGGAGTGAGCTCTTAAAGGGGCCAGGTCCGCAGTTTCCAGCGTGAGGAGTTGGTCGTTTTTGAGGCCAATCTCTGTGTGCGTTCATGGTCAAAGTAACCCAGGAGAACGGAACAATTCATCGAAATCGAACAGTAGATAACCCAGGTGTTTCGGTTAAGACCTCGCACGTGGTTTTGAGAGATTAAAGGCGTCGATCCATGTTTTAATGAAAGCCAAGGTGAGGCCACTGAACACCGTGTTGCGTCTGCACCTCAGCCGCTTCAGGTCGGCTGACTGCAGAAACCAGGAGGTCCTGAAATCGAGTTGACATCAGTGTTTCAACCGTAGTCTGAAATCCAACACACTGATGTGCGTTTGTGGTCTCGCACCCGCAGGGAGCCCGTGCAGGCCAACTGCGTTCGATGGAGGAGGCGCTTCTCCTTCCCCTGCAAGATGAGCGCCAACGCGGGGACCGGCGTGCTGGACCCCTGCGTGTGCCGGGTCTCCGTCAGAAAGGTGCGGTATTCGTCTGCCTCTGTCGCTTCGCCCTCGCTGGTACTTTTGCGTTGAACCTCTCAAGTTGAACTTTTCGCCCGGTGTCCGGTGTTTTTTTCCACCTTTCTTTTATCCGCCAGACAATTAAGTTTTGGTTCATTTCACCTGGGGATGTGTGACTGAAGTGTTTATCCGTCTCTCTTCCAGGAGCTGAAGGGCGGCAAGGCGTACGCAAAGGTAACTCCACATCCGGTCCTCCGCACCTAGATGTGCAGCCGCGTTAGTGTCGAGAGCGACGCGAGCCCGTAGCAGCCAGATGGCCCTCGGTGCCCGCGGGTCGGCTCACCTCGTCACGTGTTCTCGCCGTTACTTACCGCGCTCGCTGACCTGCGAAACCAGGCTTTCCCTCGTGCCCCCGGCCCGCTGCCGCGTCGGATCCAGGGTCCGTCCGTCCCCCCCCCCCCGAGGCCGAGGTTCACCCCGTGTCGCTCTCTCTCTCCCTCAGCTTGGCTTCGCAGATCTGAATTTGGCGGAGTTTGCCGGCTCAGGGAACACAACCCGCAGATGTCTGCTGGAAGGCTACGATACCAAAAATACTCGCCAGGACAACTCCATTCTCAAGGTGAAGTGGCCGCAGCAGTCCGGACTGACCTCTGTAGGAGGGAGGAAAGTGTTGTTGACCTCAGCTCCTACGGGGGGGGCGTCTCCTTAGTTCGTGACAAAAGCGACAAACAAGGTCGACAAGAATGGCTTGATTTCTGTGTGAAACGCGTCGAATGCCCGTTGACAGTTTTCTCTTTTCATAGGTCGTCATCAGCACACAGCTCATGTCTGGGGACCCGTGTTTTAAAACGTGAGTTGTGCTCAAGAAACATATCAAAGTTCTGTATTATCTGCAGGCTCCTCCCCCGCAGAGAGCCACACGGACCCGTTCCAGCCTAAGTGAAGTGTGATTTAACGTGCCAAGAGGTTGATTTCACCGCCATGGCTGTTGTACCAGTTTGTTCGAGGTGAAGTGTGCTCGACAGCGAGAGAGCTCACTTGCAGTGCAAAAAGCACAGAGGGAGAAAAGCTGCTTTGCCCGCGGGCAAGATTTGACCTAAAAATTATTCTGTAGCCTGCCTGTCGATGCCAAAAAGCTGCATCTTCTTCCATTTCAACATGTGCTCGAGCAAATCTGTAGCGCTGCAAAATCTGGGCTTTGCCGAGTGATCTCTTCAGCGGCGCTAGGTCATAACCCACCGTCGAGGGCAACCTCCCCCCACCCCCTCCCCTCTGGGTGTTTGTCTATATCACCTTGCAACGTGATATATCTGTGCGTTTTCCTGCTCTCGCAAGAGCGGCCTGAATAATTAACGCGCCGAAACGCAAGACGGGAGGGGTGGGGAGTGGGGTGGGGGGGGGGGGGGGGGGGGGGGTGGGGTGTGGGGGTGGAGGAGAGGAGGAGGAAAAAGCTCTCACTGTGCCTTCCCGTCCCCAGGCCTCCATCCACCGCCACGGTGGTCGGCATACAGAGCGATGGAGAGAGCCTGCTGGAGGAGAGGAGGGGAGGCGACTCGCAGAAGGGCAGCTCCGGTGAGACCCCCCCACCCCCACCCCCACCCCACACACCCCCAAACGCCACCCCCAGCGCCGCACGGACGCCCTTCGCCCTGCGCCTCCCCCCCCCCCCCCCGTCGCCGTCCCGCGTTGGTCCGTCCCGGGCCGGGCCGCTCCCGGAGAATCCCCCCGCGTGTGTTCGCGAACAGATTGAAAGTGCAGCATCCCGTGCAGCTGCTCCCTTCCGCTACATTTCACCCCCGCCTCCCTCGTCCTGTGCGCGCCTGCGCGTGTGCACGTGCGTGACGCTGCGCTCACGCACGCGCACACGCGAGCAACCTCGGAGTGAAGCGCGGCTCGTTCGTGTATAATTTAGACCAGTCCTCTTTTAGATTACCCGCGATCTGCTCTGACCCTGCGGGCTCTCGCACAGTTATAAATAGGCCACCCCCCCACCCCCCCACCCCCCCCGTCCGTCCCTCCGTCTCCTTGCCTTTGCAAAGATGAACACATCTGTGCGTGCTGAACTCTCCACAGCGGTGAGATGGGACTCGCTCGTCCAACCTCGGCGCCGAACTACACGCCGTGGCGTGGGAGGCACGGGGGCGTCCGAACGGCCTTCTGTCGGCGGGCAGGGAAGCCACAAAGTCACCGGCCGGTCCCGCTCCGGCTCAGTGGCGCCCCGCGCTCGTCACACCTGTGTCTCGCGGAAATGCTTCTTTTTTTTCCTGCTTTTTTTCCCCCCCGCACCGAAATGTGCCGCGAATATGCCCGCTGTGGCTTCGAATCGTCGCCCGCTGTCACATTACGAAGACGCGTGCACACTGCGTGAAGGCGCGGATGGCCCCCCCCCCCCCCTCCCAAAGTGCCTCGTCATCCCTCTTGTCTTGTCTTCTCCTCTTTTTCCCCCCGGTCCGGCAGAGAGTCGAGAGGGGAAGTGTCCGGTGGTGTCCGACGAGCTCGGCGGCTGCGGCCACTCCCGCACGTCCAGCTACGCCAGCCAGCAGTCCAAACTCTCAGGTGGGAAGTCTGCCCACTCACCGACCCTGGCCCGCCCTGTCCAGCCCAGGGGAGGGAGAGGGAGAGGGAGAGGAAGAGGGAGAGGAAGAGGAAGAGGAAGAGGGAGAGGGAGAGAGAGAGAGAGAGAGAGAGGCCTCGAGGCCGGGGGGGAGCAGGGGGAAGCAATAGAATCACTTTCCGCCGCGGCTCGGGCCCGGGGGCTCCGGTTTCCCGGCACAGGCAGATCGGATGGCCGCGCTGAAAGAAAGACGCCGAGGCAGGGGTTAGCGGGGAGACGACGCCGCCGCATCCCGGAGCTGCATCTCCTGCCGCGTCTGGCCCCGCCTTCTCGACGGATTTCTCTCAGCCCGGGCATTAGAGTGCGGGAAGCCGCACCCCCCCCCCCCCCCTGGGCCGCGGCGAGCAGATCCCCCCCCCCCCACACACCTTGCTGCGGCTCTTCCGATGCGTCTCTTGACACATCTGCAAGCTGCAGATCTGCAAAAAGGCTTTTGCATGAAGAGAGAGGAAAAAAAAATCCATCAAATCACATCACATTTCATTAACCTTTAGATTGGATGTGGACAGAGCAGGGTCCCCGTCAGATGCTGGAATATTACAGATGCTGTATGCGTGGAAACTGAAACTCGACCCCCCCTCCCCCCCCCCGGCCGTGTCTCTCAGGCTACAGCACGGGCCACTCGCGCTCCTCCAGCATGTCGGAGTTCAGCCACCGGAGGAACCACTCGGTGGGCAGCGCCTCCACGGGCATCGGCAGCATCCCGGAGCCCAGCGAGGAGCGCGAGCGGGAGCCCAGGCCGGGCCCCCCCGCCCTCCCCGAGCACCCGGCCGCCGCGGCCCACCCGCCGGGGACGCCGGTCCGCAGCGCCTCGTCCTGCGAACGCCTCAACAGGTGGGCGCGCACACACGCACGCACGCACGCACGCACGCACAGGTGCCATAGCGGCCCGTTCAGCCCGGTCCGTCGTCACCCCCCGAGACCCGCGTCGCCCTCAGGAAGCAGCTGGAACGCTACGAAAACACTCGAGCGTGGGGCAGCGGAAGAGACGCGGCCCCACGCTGGGGCTCAGAGCGCGTTTCTGAAAGTAGCACTCATTTTGCGTTTGCGGGAGCCGAGGGTGAATCGGCCGCGGCAGTCCGTCCACCTCATCTCTGGCTCTCTGTACCATTTAGAGTTCTTAAAGGGACGGTGTAGGGTTTTGGGCAAACGTACCTCTCGCTCTCTTTGCAGAAGGTAAAAGAGGATATCCCGCCGGGTGCTCTGTAATTTCCTTTTGACAACACAGCTCCAGGAAGTTGCCACACCACAGTGCGATTTACTTCTGCGGTACTTGTGACAGATTAAACCAAAGAGGGGAAAAAATGAACAGTGAATTGCTCAACCTAAGACGTGCAGGTGCAGCCGAGTTGAGTTTTGTCCTGAAGATTAACCAGCTAAAACTCTCACCAGAAAGTCCTCGTTCCTAATACCCTATGTGGATATTATTTAGTGTAGAAGTGATTGCCAAGCTGAGCGTAGTCTCTGATGTTGCTAAGAAGACAACTTGAGCGTGCCGGAAAACAGAGACCGCATTGCGCGAGATCGCTGCGCCTCTAGCGACCACCCCCTCCCCCCCCCCCCACTGGCGCTAAAGTAGCTGCCCTGCGTCCTCCGCAGACACCCGGTCAAGCAGGACTCGATGGAGTCCCAGCTGAAGAGGATGGACGACACGCGGGTGGACGCCGACGACGTGGTGGAGAAGATCCTCCAGAGTCAGGACTTCACGCCCAGTCTGTTGGACTCCAGCGCCGAAGGTAGGCGCGCAGGCCGCGGCAACACCCCGGGGCCATCGGCCCGGCAAGCTCTGGGGAGGGCGGCATTGTTTCCCAATGGGGAGCATTGTTTCCCCAATGGGTAGCATTGTTTCCCAATGGGTAGCATTGTTTCCCAATGGGGAGCATTGTTTCCCAATGGGGAGCGTTGGGAGCATCTGGGGAGGGCGGCACTGCTAAGGGAGCAATAGCAAAGCCAAGGAAGCGACGCCGCCGTCGATACTGCAATTATTTTTAGATCGCCTAGCAACCGGCGGCTCCTCGCGCCGAGAGGATTGCACGCGAGGGCGTGGGAGCCCCCTGCGCTGATCAAACGCTGCCGCGCCTGTGTTTCAGAGGAGGGCCTGCGTCTGTTCGTCGGCCCCGGGGGGAGCACAGCCCTGGGGAGCCATCACCTGCCCACCCGGTGAGTCTGGCACACACGCTCAAGCTGAGAGGATGGAGGAGCTCGCGTTTTACTGTAGATTTAGTCGTTTTCATATATATATATATAGATGTATATATGTGTGTGTGTGTGTGTGTGTGTATAGACACACACACACACCACTAAGATGAGTTCAATGCAGCAATTAATGAAATAAACTGGGAAGATCTATGTGGCACACAAAACACACGCAAATATGGATTTTCCCCTGGAGAAATGGAGACATTGGAGCAGTAATGAAGGAACGTGATCAGGCCTTAAAAATAGCGATAAAGGCCTAAGCTAGAACAGCCGTAGATGTACATCCCCTCAGAAATAGAGCAATTCAGGGCTTTCTTTAGGGATACAGCCAGTGGTGGGTCACGGTTCCAACTTTCCGTCCGTCTCCGTCACCCCCCCCCCAGGGTCGGCGCCGGGGCCTACGAGCAAGTGGTGATGAAGCGCTAAGGCCCGCGGGCACCTCCCGAGAGGCGGGCCGAGGCCCCCACCGCTCCCGCCGGAACGAAGCTGCGGGCCAGGCTGCGTCCGTTCCGGGTCTGCATTCCCGCAACACACACACACACACACACACACACACACACACACACACAGTTCGACAGTCATCTCAATTCAATTCAGCTGAGGGGCTGTGGGGTGGGGGTGGGGGTGGGGGTGGGCTGTGCACCATCAGAACCTGAAAGTCGACACTAACGAGGCGTTGCGCGACGCATTTCGACACATTCCTTTTTGTCTCCGCGTGTGAATTTGGGACATCTTGCCTTTGCCCCCCCCCACCCCCCCAGGGCCGACTCAGATGGCACGTACCCAATCCCATCCGTCTGGGATAACCTCCAACTATCATATAAGCTAAAAACCTTTTAATCACGTCCCTTTAATGTTGAATAGTTCCTTATATTGTCGTTTTCAGTGTTTTAGATCCATCGAATCATGCCATTTCTCGCTGTAAAAGGAGGACGAGCGAGGAGGCCTTTCTGGACGCGCGTTGCGATTTCCCTTTTAACTGCCGAACGCGTAGTTCATCTCTTCTTAAAAGGCGCGTTAAAAGGACACGCGGCTTTCCCGGGCTGCGCGGGTCACTCCTCTGCGCTTCGTGGCGTGGCCAACGGGACCGAACAGGGGGCCTCTTGACAGCGTTGCGGTTGACCGGTGTGACCGCCGTAGCTGGGCTGACCTCAGGATAGTTGGGCGAAGGGCTCGTGAGGTGATCCACTGCCATGAAGGAAACGCCGAGCGGGCCCAGGCCGGTAGTCCTGCGTGTTCACGTCGCCTCACTTTAACCGAATAGGTGGAGCAGAGACAGTCTGACAGTCGGAAAAAAACCCCAACAAGATCGGTATGGTAGCGCGGCGAGCCGTAATCCAACAGTATAGTGAATCATAATAGTGGCGTGCATGTTCACCAATTGCATTTCCAGCCTTATAGGAGATTAAATTACTTCAGTGTGTTAGCCGAAGTAGACGACACGCAGCTCTAGCCTGGGTACGGTCAGGCCTATACATAAGGAGAATATAGACGCATTATAACCAGGCTGTACAGCGTGTAAGCTTCCCTCTCCTGTCATAAGCCATAGCAGAGGTCGGACACTCCCTCCTCGGGATGAACTTCTATACGTCTCATCAGTATGCGCACTAGTGTCACCCGTGTATGGCGTTTTAACTATACGTCCAGTGTTCTCCGTCTCCATGTTCCGCAAGTTGTCCTCTCATTCGTTTTGCAGAGATCAACACCCGGGCGTTCCGCTTTTCCTAATTTGATACCGCGCCGTCTTTTAACCTCGACGTTTCCGCACGGACGAAGGAGTTTTCGCTCGCCCGTTTCAGCGTCGCATGTTTGGAAATCATTTCGGTTTTCATTTCGCCACGTTTAAAGCAAGTATCTGCACAGTGGAAGACGTAAATGTTGGTGTCCGGCATGGTTTCTGTGTCCTGTTAAATCACATCTAAAAGATATATATAGAGATTTTGTTTTACAATCCGCCATCGCTGATTATTGTGCCATATTTTTGCTAAATATTTTATTTGTTAAAGACAAAAAAAAGTGCTCTCACTACATAGTCAAGACAGTGTTAAGCATAATTTATGGCTACCAAATATCAACCTATGGAGTTTGTTTTTGTCGGGGGGGCGGGTGGGGGGTGGGGGTTTGGATAAGTTTCACTTGTTTTACCTGTGGGAAACGGGTATGTTCATCTTGGTACCTAACATGTTGTTCCAAACATGGTTTCTTCTTCTCTTCTGTGAAGCTGTTGTCTTTATAAAACTGTACAGTGTTATTCTCCCGTAAAGTGACGTCCTGCGCTGTTCTGACACTGTCCGGTGTTTCCTGTCAAAAGATCACTTCGGCCAACATTCACTTCCATGACAAGCGTACTGGATGCTTCAAATGTGTACTTTGCACTGTGGAATAAAAACAGTTTCAAACCTCGGGTGTGTGTGTGTGTGTGTGTGTGTGTGTGTGTGGATGGCGATCGCCGCCGTCGCGATGCCAGCCAATGACAGAACGAACGTTTCTGTGAACAAACTGATATTTTATTCCCATGGCGTACATCGTGCAAGGCAATTCTTTTGACCCTTTTCTTTCCGTCTCTGGTCGCCCCCGGTCAAAACGCAACTCTGAGCAGCTCAGCCAGTGCAAGCGGAGAAGATCGTAAAACTCAAAACATTTAACGCGGGAAACGCTTTCAGGGGTCACGCTCGCACTCTTTAAACCGTGTCCCAACCAGCAGAAGCCCCAGACCCCTCCACGCAGCCGCCGCACGCCTCTGAATGATTGATGCCCGCAAAGCGGGAGAGCGCGTCTCCGGGAGGCCGTTCCCTCCGTCCGTTACGCAATTAAGAGATGGAAAGAAACTGAACAGCTGAGGTCTGTGCGGCGACTTGCTCGAAATCCGAACGAACAAAAAACGTTTTCACTGCAAAAGATCGGGTCGACTGCATGCTGGCACAACCCTGTACTCTGCAGAAATATGGCGCCTTGCGAGGGAACTGAGCCCGACGTAGAAACGCCCCAGAGGATTGCCTTATCGGCACCCCAAAAATATGAGGAGGCAGTTCGAGAGCAAGGAGAAAACGGATCTACAGAGGATCCAGTCTTTGCCGGTGCCGACACTAAGGTCACAGCCACAGTCACAGACCGAGGTGATGAGTCTTTTGATCAAACGAGAGGTGCCCGAAGTGGTTTGACCCTTTTTGTTGCTTTGAGACCGTAGAAACAAACATTTAAAACGAAAACAAAGGACAAAAATGTAGTCCGCTAGCAACGTAACGTTATAATAACACAATATAACTTCTCTACTTGCCCAGGGGTGGCCAGACTTTTTTTTTTTTTTTTTCCCTTGACGACTACCCATTTGCCTCCCAGTAGTCCTCTCGGTCAGCACGGTGGGAGGGTTGGTTGCTCTCTGCATACCCACCGTCTTCCATACCGTTAGTTTCTTCTCTTTCTTCCTCGTCTGACAAGACAAACCAAAAGGACCAGTCTCATTCAGTGTCAAGCATCCCAGTGTTACGATATAAACGTGGCTTCATCAGTCCACGGTTTTGAAGAAGGGCAACAGGGAGAACCTGTCACGTGGACCCAAACCGATCGGTGCTCAAAGGAATTGAGGACGCCTGCTGGGCAAACACCGGTATCGCACTTACATCACAGACAATTGAGGGGAAAACAATGATGAAGCGATTTGCAACAGCGCAAAGGAGTCACCACTGACACTGCGATCCTGGCCGCGACATGCTCACACAGTGAACCGGACGCGAGAGCGCCCCGACGTTACCTTGCATCCGCAGGAGCACAGCAGAGCCGTCCTGGCTCAGTTTTACTTGAGGCTCGTCCATCAGCAGATGTCTCAGGTGACACAGAGTCCCGCTCAGAGCGCGGATTTTGGGGCAGCGCGTCCACAGCACGGACAGAGGGACACACACGTACCTGGTGGCACGAACGAACGGTTATTTGCATATATACCACAAAATTGTACAGCATGAAAAGCCGGGAGCCGAAAAAAAGGAAAACCATAGTCACATTGGTGATGCTGCAACAATTTCTCAAACACACCTGCAAATCTTGAAGGTCTTCAACTGGCCCTTCATGTCAAACACCTCTTCATCCTCTCCCTCATTTGGCAGTGCTGCTCCACAGGCTGCATTGAAATGTTTTTTCTTACTATCCACATAAACGTATACACACGTGCAGACATGCGGATGAAGGGTTCCTCCTTGGACGGTTGAAAATGTTCACCTGTGTGTTTTTCATTTTGAGGACATCCCTCCACTTCTTCCTCAGCCTGGTAGAAAGTGCAAGTCTCATCCGTCTCGCCAGTCTCTTCCATCCATCTGGTCTTGATCTTTTCTGCCCAGTACAACACCTCACACAGCAGCACTCTGCACAGAGTGTTGTTGTCATGCAGGCTGGGGTATTTTATACTGTACAGCTGAGAGAGAAACAGAGAGAGGGATTATTGTGCATCCTCTGTGCCAACATGGTAGCTAACCAGGAGGGAGGGGGGAGGGGACAGAGGGCAATTCCAGATCACATGGCTTTTACATTGAACAGCAGACTCAGAAATGACTGATACATAATGGAGTTCACCCACCAGTGTGTATGAAAGCTCCTCCTGGGCATCATCAGGTGATGCCGTGTTGTAGCCATCTCTTACTCCAGCCCGGTGAAACACACCAATCTGAGTGCAGAAACCAACATCTTCCTGTAGGCCCGGTGGCGCCGGCCCCACACCAGTGAATTCCACCTCATAACCATACTGTGCACACACCTCTGAAGCCCTGCGGATAGAGAAATGCAGAAAGTAAAGAGAAAAAAAAAAGTTCAGTTGTTGAGAGCATTTGCGACTCCAAAACCTGAGCAGGTAAATGTCATTTGTGTGAATGAGAATAAACGAGTTACGATCCTGAAAAGCTCCAGCACCATTCTCCTGAGAAATGTAATTCAAACTATTCACGCCTTTACTACTGCAGCTATATGAGCTGCCTGCTACAGACACAAACAGCAGAAAAGGGATCCGTGAGAACATCATACCAGGCCTGGAACTCCGCTCTGGTCCATTCAAATTTGTGGTCGTAGTGCCTGAATTTCTGCAACAGAGGAAGGTGAGGGTTGTACTCGAAGTTCGGGGTGCTGATAATGACCGCCACCGGGGCCATGTAACCAAACACCACATCAGCAAAGCTCTCCAGGTCGTCAAGAGTGAGGTGCTCTATACTGCAGAGGGACACGGAGGCACAATGTTGGAAACCATACACATACGAAGCAAGAAAAGGGTATGAAAATATGAAAGATAGTGATCCTCGACTGCCAGATCGGCCCTCACAGCTCTATACTGGTCACGAGGTCGAATCCTCGGAGGCGAGGATCTCTCTGTGTGACTGAGCCTTGATAGAGCTCAATGCACATTTGTTTGTAGGTTGGCTGCAGGTAGTCGGTCGATATGGGAGCCAGTCCGTGCCTGGAGGAACAAACGGTGTCCTCTTCATCAGTGCACAGCATTGTATTATCACAATAACTTCACACACAAGGGTACGGATGAGATAAAAGCTTCGATCAGCAGAACCGAGGTATTTGCAGGCAAAAGAAACTCCTCAAGGGACAGATGAGTAAAGCTGTGGCATGACAATAAAAGGGTTCATGGTTCAAATCCCAGTCTGTGTGGCGTTTGCATGTAGAGTAGCATCTTAGTACAATATCTTAGATTAGACGATTACTGCAGTCAGTGCAATAAATGAAAAACATCTATTTAAAAAATCACTTATTTATAAAAGTGAGTGTGAGTGAATTGTGTGTGCATCCTGTGATGGACTAGTGACCAGTCCAGGGTGTTTCCCCTGCCTTCACCTAATGTGAATGGAGATAATCGACCCTGCAACGCTGCTAGGTACCATGCAGGTGACATAATGGATGGATGGATGGATGGGTACTGACAACTCAAAAAGTAACTGAAAGACATTTAAAAAGCCATATTTCCAACGGATAGATTATGTGATAGCCACGATTACTGTTAAATAAACATACATCTTCTTCTTAACTTTGGCACCGTTCACGTCCACTCCAGCCAGTAGTTGAATTTCATGGCGAAACCTGAGTTTGTGAAGGAGGCAGCACTCACCACATCCCAGGTCTACCACCTGAGAGGGACAAGGGAGTACGAAGAACAACGTTTTGGCTCATGAAACGATTCCATTAGGTAGGTTTGCTTCGACATGAAACCACCTTTTGTGAACGCCGATCAACGTGGGTTTCGGAAGCTAACTCACCCTTTTCGTTTTGTTCCTCTGCACAAAGTCAATCACAAAATCGTGTCTCTGCCTGTAAAGCGGAGGGACGAACATTGGCTCCATAACACCTGGTACTGGTTTACAACTGAAGGGTTTCGCTGCTGATTCCAGGCTGCTGCCGTTGCTTGACTTGATTATTGATTGACCGCCATCCATGAGACGCTCGAAGAGTGGTCGCGTCGTGGGGCCGCCATCTTGGACCGATCATACGTCATGCATAGGCAAATTTTAAAACTCATGGTGGATTTAACCCGTATTTTAGACAATATAGTCCTCAAGATGTAATTCCCAGTTTACCAAATGACTCTTATTTCCCCCCCATTTTGTCGAGTTGCGCGAACAAACTTGTCATTACTTGAGATGGTCATTCACCCCAAACAAACAATGCAGCAGATGCTGCCTTGCACACAGAAAATATGTGAAATTGACAAGTTGTGTCATGTAATTCATTCATTAGCTACAACAACTAACTGCAACCTGATTACTACATTTAAGAGGAAGTTACTTTTATATTCGTAATGTTTGATTATATTGTATTTATATTAAGAATGTATATTCTTTACTATTCTCTTTGTATGGCACCGTTTTACTATGCTGCTGGGAATGCACTTTTCCGTGAGGGAGTCATCCCAAAGGGATCAATAAAGTTAACTCTAACTATATGTATTCCACGAATCCCCAACACACACACACACACACACACACACACACACACACACTGTTGTGTAAATTGCCGTGAGCTTAGAGATGTTCAGCTGTCATACAGTATATTGAGTGGTCAGTTGAAGACACATATTGCACCAGTCTGGTCTGCTGTCGGTTCTTCAGGGTCGATCTGCCACTGCACTGCAGGAGAGGTCTGCGCTGCAATGTGTTCAGCCTCAAGAGCACTTCCACTCCCCCTCAAACATGGCAATAGATCATAAGTTCACACCAGCAGGCCATCAACGCCCATCACTAAACACACACACTTGAAAGGGCCAAAGAATGAAAAGGGAAAATGCTCTTTACATCTTCAGACTTTGATGCTGGAATGACCTCTTGTGGTGACAAGGAAGAAAACATAAAGTAAAGTCTTACCTAAATAAAGTAAAGTCTTACCTAAATCCTCATAATAATCCTCTCCAGCAACATTATCTTTATTCCTTTGGTTTGTCATTTGTTGTAATGACAATCAAGGAAATAATATTCAGTTCTGTTAAAAAGGACGAAAAAAAGGAATATAACAAATAAAAAACGGAATGCCTCTTAAGACGTTGAGGAAAGCAGTGACAGCCCACTAAATACAAGGAGAACAAAACGCTCCTTCTGGTCCTGTTGATGTTGATGCTTTTCTTGAGGCCTGGTCTCGTCTCCTTTATGGTCTATATGGTCTCCCATGCTGTTGCTCTTGGAAGGTTGATGCAGCTTGTGGAAATTAATTTGATGGCTTAGTGAATCAGCAATCATTGAGTGCACGTTACTTATGCCAATGCTGCCATTTAGTATTATTTGCAACTGCAATGTCCTTGTACTTGCAACATTTTTTGTTTTCATATGCTGACAATAAACGATTTCTACAGATTTTTATTAACTTGCTGATGTCTGATGATTCACAACAATTCCAGATAACACAAAATAAAATCACCATACTCTACGTTTTCCATCACTTCAACACTTACCTCTGCTTGCTAGCAGCTCACTTCATTCCGAAATGCTATAATGAAAACAAGGGTGTTGGCTTGCTCCATGATGTGAACCTAAAAACTCCAAACTGTTCCAAGTATACAGTAGTGTTTTTGCACAACAATACGATGACGTTGACGTGAAGACGCAGTGACCACTTCCTGCAGGCGAGTCTGGAGCGTCCCAAATCCACCAGTACAGGAGGTGCACACAGTAACAGCGTCCTGTGTGCTGATGAAGCTGGGACACTCCGGATGGTCTGGATTGATGCCTGAAGAAGATGATGCCATCCAGGAGCAGGGTTCAGTGGTCTGCAGGGGCTGTGCTCTCCTGGAAAACACAAAAATACTTCATGAGATACTTTATCTAATGACAGGTTAAACACAAGCTATGTTTTTACATTAGATTTATTTGTGTAAACGTGACAAAAAGTTGAGAAATATTCATAAACGTTCTCAATAAATATGAAGCACACATGTACACGATAATCGGTCAGGAAATGACTTACTTAACCCACTTAACCCATTCTTGTCCTCATCCATCTTCTCTTTTGGCCCAGTCTCATCACCCTGGTCTTCTGAGACTTTTGTTTTTGCTGAGCAACACTGTTGGATTTGTGTAAACATGACAATCAGTGGAATAATGTTTTCATTCCAAAAAGGAGGCATGAAAGTTCAATAAAAGTTTACTCATGAAGACATAATTAGGAAATAACTTACTTAGTCTATTGATAACGGGTTAGGGATAATAGAAACTTTTGTATCAGCATGACCTTATGGTCATGGTCATGGAATGCTCAATAATGTTCCAATTAAAAATATGAAGAACTTCTGAAAATGTAGCTTGTCAAAATTCAGCGAGGAAATTACTTACTTGGCTCATTAAATCAAAGGCGACCATTGGCCTTCAGCCGATCCTGTTGTCTGCCAATTCAGTGGTTCACTCTCATCTTCTTAAAGGTAATCTTGGGCTTTGTTTTCCTTGTCTCAGTTCTAAAGAGGTCCAGGCAGCCTGTGGGGATATAGAAAAGGAGTTAGCAAAGCAACAAACATGAGACACAGTGCAACATGTTGCAATTGGGTATTGACTTACCTTTTCCTGCAATAGTCACACTCACCCCCTCCAGACAACATGAAACTACCAAGAACTTTCCTCGACAGCTTATACAGCTTGTATGAAAACTTACCATTTTCTGCTATTGCCGTACTCACATTCACCAGAAAATACACAATAGGGTTAAAGAACTATACTTACCTTACTATGCTTACCTCTAAATAAATATCTACTGCTTGTATTGAAACCCCACTTTTTTCTGCGATCACTATACTAACAATCACCACACAACGCAGAATATATTGCAGAAGTGTACTTACCTTAATATACTTACCTCTTAAACACTTGCAGCTTGTTCATGGCACATGGGAGGGTGCTAAGTATCTAAGCATCTGAGTCCGAGTCAGGAAAGCTCGGAAAAGGACGGAACCAGTGTCCACGTCGTCCATGTCCACAACCTGTTGAAGTGGAGGGAGAGGAGTCTGTTAGGCTGCTACCTGGAGAGGGTCCAGAGTCTGATGCTGAGGGTGCAGCATCCTCCTCTGGGCCTGTCCTCTGCCTCTTCACCACTTCCTCCTCAGGGTCACTGCTCTCCCGGCTCCTCTTCATGTTGCTCCTTCCTGAAGTGCCGGGAGTCTCCTCGGCAGTGTCCACAGGCTCCATCTTCACTCTCTTTGCGCTCACCTCCTCTGTGCCACTATCATCGAAGAGCCGCTTGGCGGACATCCTGGTGGCTCCCACCTTCTGGAAACAGTAGTTTCCACAGAAGGTTGTTGTGGCTCCGTGGGAACTGTAGCCTCTGCTCTGTCAGCAGGAGCGCTGCCAGAGCTGTGCACAGATTCCAAAGGAACCACAGCCTCAGGAACGTCAGGAGAAGCAGCAACAGAGGAGGGAGCAGCTTCCAGAGACTCAGGGTCAGAATCCTGGTGTCTTCTTAACCTGTGGGGGAGAGCTTCATGGTCAAAGAGGGGTCTCTGCAACATCTCTGCAACACCTTGATTGTACGCTTCATTCATGGGAGACTCAGTGACAACTATTCGGACCGGTGGTCAAACTTGTTACTGATAATCTGTCACACAATCATTAGCTGGACACCAGCTCAACAGTCTACTGCGGTGGCGACGCATCATAAGTTTGCTGATCTTGCTGATTTTTGCGGAAAAAAAAAGAGAGAAAGAAAACACAGACATACATCCACCCGACAAGGATCCAACAATGCACCGCATGTTGCCTTTTCTTCACCCAAACGGTGCTACGCCGCTACATCATGGATGTATAATAATAATTAATTAATTAATTAATTAATTAATTAATTAATTAGTAATATAATAGTTCATCCATGATGATGATAGTAATAAGACCACCCACTACCACTACCCTTTGTTGAGTTGTCCCCAAAGCCACAACCAGAGCGCGATTTCACACACAAATTGTGTTGCAAGTCAAAATATTCCTCCCGGTTCTGTACTCACAACGTTTCACGGAGATTGATACGTCAGTGACGACGTAACCGTAAAAGAGAGCTTTATTGGTCACTCTGCGATGCTTCCCTCAGGGAAATGTACAATTAATATTACGACTACTAATGATATAGAAATACATATCTTACCTGGGTGGTCCAGGCTGCGTATCCAGTAAACCATTTTCAGGGTCCTTGTCTGTTGTTGGTGTCTACGAGTTGAAAGGTCCGCCGGTTCGGCTGACCACAGTCAGGTGTCCTATCAGTTCGGTTTCGGTGGACCGGAGGTGGACCGGAGGTCCCGTCAGCGGAGTTCAGGTGGTCCAGGAGGACCTGGCAAAGGCAATCCTGCTGGCAGAGTGTCGAATACTTCTTCCTGAGTAAGAGCAGCAAACACCAAGTACCAGCGCCACAGAGACAACACAGTTCCCGGGTACTAGCAAAGAGGATGAGCTCTTTTCCTTTGCAGAGAATGAGGACACCCACGCCACTGCTAAAGCTGAAGTAAGCCGAGCACCTAAAATCAGGATCAACAGGTATAGACAGTGAATCAATTTCCAATGATTAAGAAACTCTCTCTTCAACCGAATGCAGTCACTCCCTCTAGTGCCCCAGTAGAAAGACTCTTTAGCCTGGGAAACCTGATTTTCTCTCCAAAGAGGAAGAATGGATAAAATCTCACATAGTTTATGTTGTAAAAAACGACCAGAGTGGAGGAAATATTATTTTTGTTAAACATTAATTACACTTGTGCGGTACTTTTTTATTTAGTTTCTGTTTGTGAGGCTGAAATACTATTACTACACTATACACTGTTAATGATTCCTACAGTTACTACATGATCTGAGACACAATTTAATTTTTGCCCTACCAAAGGTGTAC
Source organism: Karalla daura (assembly GCA_029224185.1). Classification (NCBI taxonomy): domain Eukaryota; kingdom Metazoa; phylum Chordata; class Actinopteri; order Chaetodontiformes; family Leiognathidae; genus Karalla; species Karalla daura. The sequence goes on from CM055194.1 coordinate 5,544,935, forward strand.
TTTGTACCTGTTTCAGTGGCTACAAATATGCCTATCAAAAGTTTCAAAACATATTGCATATTATGTTTTCTTAATCCACGGCTTCATATTAGTGATTAGGTTTTTTGTCGAACATTATGCCACATCAACCCCCAAATAATATGTTTGCATTTGTTAAGGGTTGGAAACAGATGGAAACAAGTGAAATATTTTATTCATTGAGACTTACACCACTACACTGCTATGGCAGATTCAGGTTGCTAGGTGGCGCACTGCGCTTGTAGGATACATGTAAGCAAGCCGGATGACTGGCAGCCTCCCTGGCCATCCAGTTAGGCAGGCACCACATTACAGTTTTTCTCAGTTGCTTTGGTGCTATTCTCACAGCAGAATTGAAGCTCTCATAATTATTAGGTCAATCTCCACAAAGTTTAGTCAGTTGTGCACATCAAAGCAGTGGTTTCTCTTTCCTCTGAACAAATTACAAATGCTTTTGGAGATGTACCAACTGCTCTCATACAATTCTCTGCTTTTTTATAATATTATCATTTGCTTTGTCGTGTCAGTCAAATTGACCTATGCTTATTTAAGATGAATAGTCATTTTCTATAAAACAAATTGTCATTTAATTGTATGAGTCATTACATACACAATTGTTGAACTTGTTATCAAAATCTCTAAAACAATTTGTGTGCATTTCTTTATAAATTCTTTCTGAAAATAGTTCAGTAGTTCAGTAATTGTAACCAATAACAAGCAACTTGTCCACAATCACTCAGTGAAAGCTGAATCCCATGGACCCTCATGTGGCAGGCATGCATGAAAAGAGCAGCATATAGTACATAGCGTTTTTACAATTCTCTGATATAGAAATGGAAAGTTAGTGTTGTGGAAAATCTGTGAGGATGTGGGGAGGAAGGGGAAGAGGAAGAGGAAGGGGACAGGGACCAAACAGGGGAAGAGGGAGAAGGAGCCAAGCACATAGGCAGATTCCTGATGAAATTAGGGCTACAATTGTGGACCATGTTGTCAATCATGGTCTCACAATGGCTTAGGCTGGTCAGAGGGTGCAGCCAAATGTTGGAAGAGCCACTTGTTTATATAATATTGTATGTAATGTCCTCACTGTTAACTGTTTTACTTTGTGTAATTCCATGCAGTGCACCTGCAATTCTGTGTATGTATATGTATTCCCAGAACCTATGACCCCCCCAGAACAATATGTTTTCCAAAATGCATTACAGGAAAAGTTGTTCCAGTTTTCTCTCTCTCTCTTTTTCTCTCTCTCTCACTCTCTGTTGTTACGGTGGATAAAGCATGTCCTGGAACTAGAAGCCAAGGAACCACTGCACACATTCATATACCTCGATGAGGTGGGTTTCAATCTGGCCAAAGGTAAAAGGCATGGGAGAAATCACATTGGACAGAGAGCAACTGCTGATGTCCCAGGCCAACGTGAGGGGAATATTACAATGTGTGCAGCCAGTAATATGCAATTAAGAATGTGATACATACATATTTAATGTCTTCTGCTCCCCTAATATATCGCAATGTGTAAATTTAGTATAGTTACAGTATAGTATATTGTACACTAAATGCGTGCATATATCTGAACAGAAGACGCAAAAGTAGCACTGTGTCTTCACTTTTTATTCTGGGTTTAGACAAGTGTTCTCGGGAGGAAATCTGTGTGTATACAGAGATGCAAAAAGTGTGTGAAATTTGTTTGGGTATGCATCTCTGGATATGTGGAAGTTTTCACACCAAGCATTATGATCAGGTGTTCCTTCCACGAACTTGTCCCACCATCGACTGGTTCTCCCAGGTCTTGTCCAAAGCCATCTTGCTCGCCTCTGACGAATTGGTGCGTCCAAAATTTGAAAGATCCTTCCCTGTTCAGCAGTACTATCTGTACAGATTCTGTACATTTGTTGCAAAGATTGTTATACATTTATTATAGCTACCAGAGTAGCCTTGAAGTCCAAAGCATGGATAAAATCTGAGATGATTGTTTATGTCTCTGCACTAGGGCATGTATGTGACGTTAGATATTAGCCAGTTTAGCATCTTGGGCAGTATAGACGGTAATGCTATGCCAGTGCGTATTCAAGTTTTGCACTCTGGAGGGTGGTTTGAGATTTTTGCGTCTTTAAGCCCCCTAAACCCATCACCGTATAAACAAAAGGCACTTCCAATAAAATATTTTGTCGTCTTTACCCGCAAGTGTTTTCATATACCCCTTAGCCATTTGACTATCTTGTTCATAAAGCTGGCGACAAGACTTCTCATTTTGATGACACTGACAGTTTCATTGACATAGATCCATTTTGAGCTAGTGAGACGCTTTTGCAGGTTATCCACCAGGTTTTGCAGTTTGCACTAACCATTTTGAGAAATGCACTAACTATTGTGCAAATGTTAATTCTGTTGTGAGAATAGCACCAAAGCAATTGAAGCAACTGTAATAAGAGAATTTAGAGAAAAAAGTTACTCTCCCCTGTAACTGGGGGAAATTACCTTTGAACAAGTAAATAATGTAACGGAGTTATTTTTGAAAGAAGTAACTAGTAACTGTAACTAAGTTACTAATTTAAAGTAATGTGACCAACACTGTTTGTGATGCACTTTTTTTAAAAAAATGTCATCACTAGTGCTCTCCATTCCAAGAGGCAGGAACTAGTCCATAGGTGAAAACTGTGTGGCAGGTGGAACTGAGTGGGAAGGGGAGGTGCAAGGTGTTAAAGGCGTGTACTCATAGACTCACCTGCAGAGGGAACCAGGTGTGTCTCGTTCTGGCTGAGTGAGGCCTGTGCACACCTCACTCCTTGTGGCTTTCCTGAGGACAAAAAAAAGCATGGACTGTTTCCCTGATGGGCTGCATGTACTGTAGCAGGTAGGAGGATTTTGATACAGCAGAGTATCAGCAGCCTATTGTATTAGTTGTTTCTGGCAATATGGTTTCTTTTCTTATTTTTTCCCCTTTGTCTGGTCCACCTGGCAAGTGATTTGCTAGTGATCATAAAAGAGATGATTAATGCCCTTGGGACAAACTACTTTTTTTTTCTTTGTTTGTTTGTTCTTAATTCCTCCATTTACTCTCCTTCCCATTTCGACCAGTGCCTGGATGAAAATTAAACAGAAAACTAGGTTAGTTAAACTAAATGAGGTGAAAAGTAGGCAGATCGGAGCAAGCCTCTGGTGTGGTGTGGCAAATTGTAGTTTGACAGATTTGTGTGCAAACTTTTAAGTGTGGTGTTTCACTGTTTTAAACCCTTTGAAGTGGTGAGCTTGGTGCTTAACCTTTGCCGGTATTATGTTTATTGAGTTTTAATCCGTGGATTGCTTTCTGAATTGCTTTCGGACCTGTCATCAATTATGCTAATCCGCTATATCTGGGGAGCAACACCTGTGTCATGCAAACTTTATTGGGATTGAGTTAGAGACTTTGTCACTGCTCAAATTTGACTTTTATCACTGCATCCATGTCGGATCATCCTACAGCGGTGCAGCAGTACCTGAATCGAAGTGAGCCTGTGGTTGTGTGTTAGCATTTCCCATAATACACACTGGATTATGCCATGTGGTTCGGATGGCTATTTCTTCACATGACACTGACTGCCTTTTCTGGTCTGCACAGAGAGACAAACAAGAATGACTATTGGAGCATCGTGGGCAGAGATGATTGACTGAGTGAGGGACTGAAGAAACTCCAGACAAAACCACTCTAAAGACACTAAAGTCTGCGGTAAGTCCTTTAGCATGTTCGCTAGCCGAATCGCTAGTAGCTCCAGTTATTGCATTAGCTTTGACTGTGGCCGTGACTTGAATATTCAAAATCAGTTAAACGTGAGCACTTACCCCTCTATGGGTTTTGCATTAAACATGCATTGCTCTTTTGTAATATAGAAATGGGGTTTTCCTGATTTCTGTATTTTTGTGTCAGTGCACCCAGCCTGTTAGTGTGAAATCTGTGAGATGTTCATATTTATAGCCAAAGTTAGTTTTCCTGTAATATAATTGCAGAGTACTTGCTAGGACAGTCAGTAAATTTAATTGAGCTGACTAGTTTGTTTTTTTTTTCTAGAAATTGAGTTGGCTACATAGAATCTTTATGGATCCCTCTGTGAGGTTCCCAATGGGAAATTCAAGTACAAGATACAGCACCACATTGGAATTGAAAGTCAGTCAGTACAGACAGTGCACACTGTAAACTTAACTCTAAAGTAATCTAATCTTTTTATTTTATTGTATCTTTCAGTCATGTTGATGGCAAGCCACATGGATCTAGAGGAGGAACAGTGTCCCAGACACTACTGGTTTCGATGGAACTGGCCCTGTCACTACTGAACTCGGTGGTGTGGTAGGCTTACTGCTACACACAAACAAACACACACACACCCTTTGGAACTCTGCACTTGAATTTACCTTGAACTTTATTTGCTTTGTGGACTCTGTACTGTAACATCTTGTGGAACTGGTCATGGAGAGCTCAGGGGTGGGATATTACAGATAGAACAGACAGTAATTGCAACTTCTGATAACAAGGATAAATAGAATATAATGCTTCATTTCCACTATGTGGTTTTGACTCTACTCGACCGCGATTCTGTTACAAAACAGTTCCTCCTTGAGAATACCTGGGCATCATAGCAACTCGTGCGCATGATGTCATCTTAAACGCGACACTGCTGACCGCCAGGTTCACAAAGTCGGGAGAAAGAGAAAGCAAAACAATGATGCGCACACAATGCAGGAAATCGAGGGGATCTGCCACAGCGAGGAGAAGAGTGTTTTTCCAGAAGAGGCTGGGGGCAGCAAAATGACATGCTGTAGAAAAACAAAGGGTCGTTTGGGAAATTCTATGCTGAAGCTGTAGAGTCAGTTGCATGGTGACGCAAGCCATGTGCTTTTCTGTATCCTGTCCAACTTCATTGTGGGAGGAAAGTTTTATTCTCTCGCGCCACTGCTTCTGACACTCAGCCCTCTCACCCCGGCTTGGCCCGGCAGAAAAACGGTACCGGGTTGCACATTCCAGGTAATGGAAATGCACACAAGGCCAGGTTGAGTAGAGCCAAGCTGGTACCATGTAGTGGAAACAAGGCACAAGTAACATCGAATGTAAAGCTCAGTTCTTAAGAGTTTTTTTTTTTTTTAACTCTGGTGGATTAACACAGACCAGTGCTAATAATGAGGTATCTACTCAATTGGCTGCTCCCTCCACATTGATGAACCAATAGACCTGCACAAAAACATCATCGTGGAGATCACAAATGGCATTGCCCTGTGAACATTAAAGCCCTTGTTGCCACTTAAGCTTAAAAGCACCACTCAAGCTGAAATCAAAGGAAGTGGGGAAAAGCCTTCAAAAGTATGAACTTTCTCAAACCATTCATCACACCGACGCAAACGGAGACCATCCTTGTTCTGAGTTTTGACCATGCTTTATTTCAGATTTTATTTTGTATTTTGTTTTTCATAAGTGTTCCTTATGAAACACGGTGCTATTTTTTTTTCCCCATGTCATGACTGTCTTGTATGCAATATTCTGCCGGCAGTGCAGTGCCACCTCCACCCTGGACACATATTGGAGCCTACAGTGAATGTGAATCAGTGGTGCACCCAACAACAATCCTGCGCATGAAGTCCCACACATCAAGCTGAATCTGCAGGTGGTTCCATGCGCTGAACATGGCATGAAGATATATGGAGCCACAGCATTTCCGGTTAACATGCAGAACTTCAGGAGGTGGTACCCCAGCGTCCTGGTGGCGGCTGATGATTCCAATTATCATCTTGCTAAGACAATGCCCCTCACTGGCAGTCACAGCTCAGACATGATGTCCTGGCCATGCTCATTTCCGACATTATTGGCTCAAGCTGATGTGGAGCGTCTCTCTCTCGTGGGCTTCTTTACAATCTTCTTGGTTGAGTCCATCTTCAGGACCCGACCCAAAAGGGGGCCGATTAAGGCCGTTATCTCATCAAGTCTGCCCAGAACGTTTTGGGAGTATACCTGCATCAGCCACCTGTGCTTTGGCACACAACCACCATACCCTTTCCACCTTGGTAAAGTCAAGCTCTGGTTGTCCAGTCCTCAATCAAAAAGTATGTTTGTTCATTTGACAGGTATACATATGGTTTAACTATCAGTATCAGGCAGCTTATATTACACTGTATTTACAAGGCTGAAACTTTGAAGAGGATGGTGAGAAGTATTTTTCCAGACTTCTGCACGGTGTGGTTTAAAATCTTTGCCCACCAACAAAGACTGCAGTGTGGCAGCTGATGCAAGGCCTCTGCTGGTGGATGGCACGACCCTGGAGGAGAGTGTGTGAGTGAGAAAATAACTGGAAAAGTCAAAGGATGAAGAGCAGCGATCACAGGAGAAGACAGAGTAGCAACAGTGTTGCGCAACCAGAACTCACTATAGAAGTGTTGTCAAGTTGCTGACCCCTCATACTGTAAGTGCTGGGTGGTTCTTTACATCCTCCAGATGTTTCTTGGAGTGAATGTTCTGTGTGACCAATGTAACAGCCCTAGCAGATCTGAGGCCTCTTGTCTCCACCCACTTAGCTGTTTCCTTGTTGTTGTGTTCCAGGTGTGCCTGATTGGGGACTGTTTTAGAAGACCCGCCTTTTCAACTGAAAGGGGCTCTCCTCCTTCCGGTGTCTGCGGATTTGTTTAATTTGCCTTTAACTTATTTTAGAATAAATCACTTTGATACTGCCAATTGGTAGGCTAAGTGATGGTTTTTCCACTAGGTGTTCCAGATTTGTTTTTTGGTACTGTGCTGTTGCAGCAGTAGAGTTGTTGTAGAGGCCTTTGCAGATTTGGTTAAGTCACATTTTGATTTGGATAACTGGTTAGTTTTGGTTTGTGGGTAATTTACTTTGTATTGGAAGGAGGGGAGTAATCTTGAGTCCCTGCATCTGTGGTTAGGTTTTGTTCATGCAGGACTGTTGTGCACACCGGTTTAATTGGGCGCAGGTGTTTGTAGTAGGAGAGGGACGGTAGGTTAGATCCTACCTGAGCTATGTGAACCCCCGTGCAGGTGAAGAGCGCCTAACGCTGTTTGTTTTTTTGCCTTTCTTATTTTAGTTTGTTGTTTTTGGTGGGTCGGACGCGCTGGTTCTGCTTTGCAGTTCAATTGCATGTGGGCTCACTGAAGACTAGGACTAGAAATAAGTAGGGATTCTGTGTCTAGCTAGATACGGGGCAGCTCATTAGTTATTTGAAGAAAACACCTGTGCCTGATTAGGTTGTTGGTGATGTACTCTAGTTGGCCAAAATAAGTTGATATCATCTTGGCAATTCGCATCTGAAGGGAACAGAACAATTTTCTGTCATTGGTACTCCACAATTTTCTGTCATTGGTACTCCACTGGATCCTATTGTTACGCATGTCCTTCCAATTTTCTTAGGATGCTGTGGCAAGGCATCTGTTCGTAAAACTAAATTAGTGGCACCTGAGTCCACAAGGAAACTACTGAATAATTAGAAACCATAAGTGTCAATTCTGGAAACTTCCTGTAACCTGTACTGCTAGAATACATGGTAAACTCATGGTAAAACAAATTGTTTTGTGATTGAATGAAAGTAAGGGTGGACTACGGATCGAGCGGTTCGATGCCCATAGGGTCAGGTCTGGTCAGACCATTATGAACATCAAAAGCTGTCAATCGGGCCAGGAATGCACTGCATGTTTCTTGTGGTTTTTGTCATAGAGGTGATGGCAGTCAAATTCAATCTCAGGGGGAATATCTCCTGGACTGCGTCAATAAGTGCCTGCACAGCTCTGCTAAAGTCAATATTGGCCCGATCTTCAAGTTCTGGATGTCAGGCGGCTGGAAATTCTGGCTGGGAATGCCCTGATGAACCTGAATTTTTCCCTGCTCTCTCGATCCGTCGCCTTAGGGAGGTAACCTGGGGCTTCCTGTTTACCTTTCAGAAATGTGTGCATGTAGTCAGTAAACACAGCATCGCTGCTCTTGTCAAAGTGCCACACTTTTCAAGTCAAATCAAGCCCATTTTATTTGTCAGATATGCTCTGTGTACGACATGCAGCACAAATGAAATTTCTTCCCTCTAACAATTTTAACCATGCAGAATTGGAAAATATACAAAAACTAAAGTAGTAATCTGTAATTTTACTCAGTCTGTATCCCAGCTCCAGCACTTTGTTAAATTCAACTGACAATAGATATACATTATATTTTAATAATATATACAAATTTACAATATTTAAAACAAACAACATTTTGTCAATCATCTTTTCAAACAGGTCTAAAAACCTGTCTGTTTTAGTCTCTGTCTTCTCATGTCTTCGTTGTTCCCGGGCAGTCTCCTCAACCAGGAACTCCAGGATGGGGTTTGACTTCCGTTTTGCTGTGTTGGCTGTTGAGGTTCCAGGCTCTGAGGCGCTGGCTGCTGAGGTGCTGGGTTCTGACATGAGGAGGTGGAGGGCTCCCCAATATCCAAAAGAAACCAAGCAAATCATTGTGAAAAAATCTGAGGGAATATTTCCTCGTGACAATCTAAGAGAATATTTGTGAATCTGATGTCAGAAGTTAGCCTGCAAGTTTGTGCTGATGCTGGCTGTGGTATCACCTCAGCCTTAGCTGTCACAAAATCAGCACCTTGGGCTTTCACTACTGCATATCCAGCACACAACCTATCTCCTATCTGATAGCAGAAACCATCAGTCCAATATTCTAGGTCAGATTCCAGTAATGGGAGGGCTTGGAAATGTGATCTTAGCTTAGAGAATCTCTCGGCTATCTCTCTCGAATGCAGTCATGAGGTTCACCATCTTCCGGAGTTGGCAAATTTTCTGCTGGATTAACTGTGGCACATCTTGCTAATGTTACATCCTCTTGTTCTAAGAGTCAATGATAGTCTCTAAGTCTTGGCATAGTCAATGTATATTTTCCATGGTTCAGAAGATTTCTGAGCCTGTGATAAGTAAGGATCGTGACAGGATAACCCATCATCACTGATGATGCCTTATCATACATCAGAAAAACCATTGCTCTATAAAACATTGGCAGTCCCATACCTCTCTCTCGATCTGTCGCCTTAGGGAGGTAACCTGAGGCTTCCTGTTTACCTTTCAGAAATGTGTGCATGTAGTCGGTAAACACAGCATCGCTGCTCTTGTCAAAGTGCCACACTTTTCAAGTCAAATCAAGCCCATTTTATTTGTCAGATATGCTCTGTGTACGACATACAGCACAAATGAAATTTCTTCCCTCTAACAATTTTAACCATGCAGAATTGGAAAATATACAAAAACTAAAGTAGTAATCTGTAATTTTACTCAGTCTGTATCCCAGCTCCAGCACTTTGTTAAATTCAACTGTGACAATAAATATATATTATATTTTAATATTAATATATACAAATTTACAATATTTAAAACAAACATTTTGTCAATCATCTTTTCAAACAGGTCTAAAAACCTGTCTGTTTTAGTCTCTGTCTTCTCATGTCTTCGTTGTTCCCGGGCAGTCTCCTCAACCAGGAACTCCAGGACGGGGTTTGACTTCCGTTTTGCTGTGCTGGCTGTTGAGGTTCCAGGCTCTGAGGCGCTGGCTGCTGAGGTGCTGGGTTCTGACATGAGGAGGTGGAGGGCTCCCCAATATCCTAAAGAAACCAAGCAAATCATTGTGAAAAAATCTGAGGGAATATTTCCTAAGAGAATATTTGTGAATCTGATGTCAGAAGTTAGCCTGCAAGTTTGTGCTGATGCTGGCTGTGGTATCACCTCAGCCTTAGCTGTCACAAAATCAGCACCTTGGGCTTTCACTACTGCATATCCAGCACACAACCTATCTCCTATCTGATAGCAGAAACCATCAGTCCAATATTCTAGGTCAGATTCCAGTAATGGGAGGGCTTGGAAATGTGATCTTAGCTTAGAGAATCTCTCGGCTATCTCTCTCGAATGCAGTCATGAGGTTCACCATCTTCCGGAGTTGGCAAATTTTCTGCTGGATTAACTGTGGAACATCTTGCTAATGTTACATCCTCTTGTTCTAAGAGTCAATGATGGTCTCTAAGTCTTGGCATAGTCAATGTATATTTTCCATGGTTCAGAAGATTTCTGAGCCTGTGATAAGTAAGGATCGTGACAGGATAACCCATCATCACTGATGATGCCTTATCATACATCAGAAAAACCATTGCTCTATAAAACATTGGCAGTCCCATACCTCTCTCTCGATCTGTCGCCTTAGGGAGGTAACCTGAGGCTTCCTGTTTACCTTTCAGAAATGTGTGCATGTAGTCGGTAAACACAGCATCGCTGCTCTTGTCAAAGTGCCACACTTTTCAAGTCAAATCAAGCCCATTTTATTTGTCAGATATGCTCTGTGTACGACATACAGCACAAATGAAATTTCTTCCCTCTAACAATTTTAACCATGCAGAATTGGAAAATATACAAAAACTAAAGTAGTAATCTGTAATTTTACTCAGTCTGTATCCCAGCTCCAGCACTTTGTTAAATTCAACTGTGACAATAAATATATATTATATTTTAATATTAATATATACAAATTTACAATATTTAAAACAAACATTTTGTCAATCATCTTTTCAAACAGGTCTAAAAACCTGTCTGTTTTAGTCTCTGTCTTCTCATGTCTTCGTTGTTCCCGGGCAGTCTCCTCAACCAGGAACTCCAGGACGGGGTTTGACTTCCGTTTTGCTGTGCTGGCTGTTGAGGTTCCAGGCTCTGAGGCGCTGGCTGCTGAGGTGCTGGGTTCTGACATGAGGAGGTGGAGGGCTCCCCAATATCCTAAAGAAACCAAGCAAATCATTGTGAAAAAATCTGAGGGAATATTTCCTAAGAGAATATTTGTGAATCTGATGTCAGAAGTTAGCCTGCAAGTTTGTGCTGATGCTGGCTGTGGTATCACCTCAGCCTTAGCTGTCACAAAATCAGCACCTTGGGCTTTCACTACTGCATATCCAGCACACAACCTATCTCCTATCTGATAGCAGAAACCATCAGTCCAATATTCTAGGTCAGATTCCAGTAATGGGAGGGCTTGGAAATGTGATCTTAGCTTAGAGAATCTCTCGGCTATCTCTCTCGAATGCAGTCATGAGGTTCACCATCTTCCGGAGTTGGCAAATTTTCTGCTGGATTAACTGTGGAACATCTTGCTAATGTTACATCCTCTTGTTCTAAGAGTCAATGATGGTCTCTAAGTCTTGGCATAGTCAATGTATATTTTCCATGGTTCAGAAGATTTCTGAGCCTGTGATAAGTAAGGATCGTGACAGGATAACCCATCATCACTGATGATGCCTTATCATACATCAGAAAAACCATTGCTCTATAAAACATTGGCAGTCCCATACCTCTCTCTCGATCTGTCGCCTTAGGGAGGTAACCTGAGGCTTCCTGTTTACCTTTCAGAAATGTGTGCATGTAGTCGGTAAACACAGCATCGCTGCTCTTGTCAAAGTGCCACACTTTTCAAGTCAAATCAAGCCCATTTTATTTGTCAGATATGCTCTGTGTACGACATACAGCACAAATGAAATTTCTTCCCTCTAACAATTTTAACCATGCAGAATTGGAAAATATACAAAAACTAAAGTAGTAATCTGTAATTTTACTCAGTCTGTATCCCAGCTCCAGCACTTTGTTAAATTCAACTGTGACAATAAATATATATTATATTTTAATATTAATATATACAAATTTACAATATTTAAAACAAACATTTTGTCAATCATCTTTTCAAACAGGTCTAAAAACCTGTCTGTTTTAGTCTCTGTCTTCTCATGTCTTCGTTGTTCCCGGGCAGTCTCCTCAACCAGGAACTCCAGGACGGGGTTTGACTTCCGTTTTGCTGTGCTGGCTGTTGAGGTTCCAGGCTCTGAGGCGCTGGCTGCTGAGGTGCTGGGTTCTGACATGAGGAGGTGGAGGGCTCCCCAATATCCTAAAGAAACCAAGCAAATCATTGTGAAAAAATCTGAGGGAATATTTCCTAAGAGAATATTTGTGAATCTGATGTCAGAAGTTAGCCTGCAAGTTTGTGCTGATGCTGGCTGTGGTATCACCTCAGCCTTAGCTGTCACAAAATCAGCACCTTGGGCTTTCACTACTGCATATCCAGCACACAACCTATCTCCTATCTGATAGCAGAAACCATCAGTCCAATATTCTAGGTCAGATTCCAGTAATGGGAGGGCTTGGAAATGTGATCTTAGCTTAGAGAATCTCTCGGCTATCTCTCTCGAATGCAGTCATGAGGTTCCCCATCTTCCGGAGTCGGCAAATTTTCTGCTGGATTAACTGTGGCACATCTTGCTAATGTTACATCCTCTTGTTCTAAGAGTCAATGATGGTCTCTAAGTCTTGGCATAGTCGATGTATATTTTCCATGGTTCAGAAGATTTCTGAGACTGTGGTAAGTAAGGATCGTGACAGGATAACCCATCATCACTGATGATGCTTTATCATACATCAGAAAAACCATTGCTCTATAAAACATTGACAGTCCCATACCTGTTGGCTGACAAAGGACTGCTCACGTATATTTACCCCCAGTAAATGTTGATACATATAATAGAAAGTTCTTCAAATGGTCAGGAAGTGCTAGAGCCTCTTGTAACCGCTGTTTAATTGTCTCAAAAGCCAAGAGGCCTTCTTGTGTCCAAGAATGATTACAGTGAAATTGAGCATTTCCAGTATCTTTAATCATAGCCCTCAAAGGCCCTGTAAAACTGGCATAATACTCCACCCATGCTGAGGAATATCCAACAATACCTAGAAATGTCATCATCTCTCTAGCCGTTCTAGGTTTTAGTGCTTTACGGATTGCTTCAAGATGACTATCAGAAATGCTTTTGTGTCCCTGTGTTATAGTTCGGCCCAAATAAGTTACTTTCGCCTGACAGTACTGCAATTTCTTCTGCAAAGCCTTATGCCCTTTTTCTGCTAAGATTTGTAACTTAATTGAGTCTTTATAACAAGTTTCCTCATCTGATGAACAGATGATAATATCATCCACATACTGAACAGTGCTTTCCGATATTTGATCTATCCCTACCAAATCATCCTTCAGTACTTTGTTAAAGATGTGAGGACTATGTTTAAATCCTTGTGGCAATCTTTTATAACCATAATATTGCCCATTGTACGTAAATCCAAATAAGCCTTGACTCTCTACACTAAGTGGGACACTAAAAAATATTCCACATAAGTCCAATACTGTAAAATGTGTTGCATCTGGAGGAATCTGAGCCAACAGTATGTGGATCAGGCACTTCTGCTGGAGAATCTGCCACCACCTCATTTACTGCTCTTAAATCTTGGACCAGGCGATAGTAACCATCAGGCTTCTTCACAGGCAGCAACGGTGTACTCCTCTGAGGACTCTGGGTTATCCTTAAAAGCCGGGTGACATAGTCACTCCAGCGTGTCCTGGGTCTTCCCCTGGGTCTCTTCCCGGATGGACATGCCCGGAACACCTCCCGGGGGAGGCGTCCAGGAGGCATCCGATTCAGATTGGGATTGGTCCGTCGGGGGGCCGTGCCCACGACTGCCACCCAGTACACTTTGCACCCGATCCCAGTCATTCGTCCTGCAGGTGGTGCGTCCACGGGGCGGCGGAGAGGATGGAATCGTCACGTATCCGTTTCCGGCTGTGCCCGGCCGGGCCCCGTGACAGACCCGGCCACCAGGCGCTCGCTGACGGGCCCTCCGTCCGGGCCTGGCTCCGGACGTGGGCTCCGGGCTTCCTCCGGGCAGGGTCTCATCTCTCTGATGTATGGTTTCCATTGGGGTCTTTTGAACCCTTCTTAGTCTGGCCCCTCGCCTGAGACCAATTTGCCTTGGGTGACCCTACCATGAGTTCATGACTCCCAACAACATAGCTCTCAGGGGTCTCAAGGGCACGCAAACCTCCCCACCACGATAAGGTGATGGTTCCCGGAGAGGTGAGTCCATACTCATACTACATATTGACTTGTGAGTCATCTGCAGTCTGGACCTGTCCTTGTCCTTGGGCAGAGATCATAATCTTGATAAACCATCGATCCTCACTCCTCCGAATGGCGAATTTTTTTTTCTGTTGGTGCAAAAACAGCTTCCTCTGCTTTAACCATCATTTCTACTATCCGATTTTGCTCTCAATCTTCAGACACCAGCAAAGTCACATGCGGCATATCATATATCTTATCTTATATCAAATTCCTTATCAAAATGGTAATTCCTGATCATTTTCATAGCTGCTCCTTGTGGCCCCAAAATGATACAGGATGATTCCAGTTGAATTTGCTTCGGTTGCTTCTGAATTTAACCCATCAGTACTTTTAAAATATTTAAGTGTACAATGAAGTAGATATTCCAGAGGTTTTGCATCAGGTATGTTATCAACTTCTCCCACAACTTAGCTGGCTTCAGGAAATCTTCACTGAAATTTCCAATCCAAAATACCGAAGAAGCTTCAATCTCTGTTCTCATTGACAGTTGGTGAACCATATTCTTCGGAACTTCCACCAAACAGCCATCTGGTGTACACTTAATTGTACAATGTAGTCTAGATCTCTCTCCAGAAGTGCAAAAGGTGTGTGTTCTGATAACACACCGATGACACACACCTAGTGTGGGTATTGTTGTCTTCAAATTTTTATAAGCACGTGCGAGCGACGGAAAGAGTCACGTGATCGGTGCGAGAGCCGATCTCGAACAAAGGGTCGTAAAAAGGAAAATTGAAAGACGCTCAGACACGGTCACAGTCTGCGTCCTCGTACATTCATACACGTGACAACGTGATTTAACGAGAAAATCTTCGTTTCAACGTGTAGGCTCCTAAGCACTTTGCGTTAGTTGCTGAGTCCAACTTTTGCCTCTTACGTGACCACGTGATGTGGTGTGCGTCGGCTGGATTGGGGGTCCGCTCAGGCTCCGGGTGCTGCAGCGTTGTCCGCGGGGTCCTGGTTCGACGTGCCCGGCTGGGTTGCTGGAGAGGATGCGGCGGCTGGGTTTCCCCTGGGGATGACGTGGACCTGGGTCGGTCTCTCCCGTTCAGGACCGGGCGTCCTGGGTGAAACGGTCGCTATGTAGGTGAGGTCTGTGGTAGACCTCCAGCAGCGGAGTTGCGGCAAGGAACCTATGCTCTTCTCTTAAGGAATCACTCTTTCTTTTGTTTTTGGGCTCGGAGCCCGTGGTGCTTTCGTCCTGAAAAGGACGCGATAGTCATCACACCGGAGCGCTGAAACAGCGGCTGTAGAGCGGGATCTGGAGTAGCGGCGGCGGCGAGTCTTCTTCTCGTCCGGCGGCTGGAGTCTCCACGAAGTCCTCGGCTCGAAGTGTGGTTGAAGAAGGGTGGGCGAGAGAGTGAGTGACCCGGTTCGCGTCCTTTTATCCTCCGAGGTCCCCATGCCTGCGGGTGTGGAGCCCCCGCTCTGCGTCCCGAGGGACGAATCAGCTGGCTGCTTTTGGCAGGGAGCCAGCGATCGGCTGCGCGCGCACATCTCCCGGGAGGAGTGCTGGGGTCCGGTGTCAACTTACAGGTCCCTGCCCCGCAGAGTAAAACTCTGAAAACTTGAGGAAACTCGGGTATGAGCTGTCCGAGCTTGTGTCTTCCTCTGAATGGGAGGAGCTCGATGACTGGTCTCGTTCGGCTGCTCCCCGCCTCGTGGGGGTCGGCTTTGTCTCTCGTCCTCGTTCCTGGTTGGGCTGAGTCGTTTTATACTCCACCTGCCGTTGCGCTTCTTTCTGCGCCTTTCGTAGTTTCTCCAGCTCACGCTAAAGTTGGTCAGCTTCTTTCTCGAGGGAGAGGGACCGCTCCTTCTGTTCTTGAAGATCTGCATCTCTCTGCTCCCGTACCTCCATCTCCAGGCGTACAATTAACTCCCTTTGGTCTTGGCTGTTGCCTTCCAAGATCTGCAGACCAGTCTGTAAATCTTCCGATTTATGGTGGTGGAGCAGCGTCAGGTGACCCAGTACGTGGAGGGATGAGGTGGCCTCTGTGGGGGCTATGCCGCGCTGCAGCCAGTCCTGGATCTGGTCGCAGTCGGAGGATGAGCAGGTGCGGATATTCTCCGCGTCATCTGCACTCAGCCTGCAGATCCTTACGACCAGTCTCTGCAGTTCGCCTGTCGCAGGCGTTGGTGGGGGCCTGAGGCCTGCTTCCTCGGTTCCTCGCTTTCGGCTGTCGGAGTCGCTCATCTTGATGGGGCGTTTGACCTGGGCACTCAAGAGGAGATGCTTCAACGGTTTCGAGAGGGTCCCTATTCTAACTTTTGAACCTCTTGTTTAGCACTAGAAGCCCCAGAGAGGGGCCATTTGGCCTTTTTTACCTAGAAAGCCCATGAGAAGGCCAATTGGCCCCAAGTCCCCCCTGTGGATACCTACCTTGTTATGTTAATGTGGAGGTGAAGGTAATTCACCTGGGTGAATTACCTTCACCTCCACATTAACATAACAAGCTAGGTAGAAGCAGAGCCCCAGCAGAAGCAGAGATGGGCAGCACTTACCCAGACCAGACTCAGGGACACTTGGTCACGCACACGCACTCACACACACAGTGGAAAGGATGAACAGGAAGGAAGGAATCAACTCACTGACATTTATTGTTAAAAAAAAACATATTTACAAAAAAGCATAGCAGTCACTCACAATCCTGGCACTGCCATTGCTCCTTTCGGCATTTCCCACATGTATATCGGTAGCAGTCAACACAGCGCACAGTTGTATGATTGTCCTTACATTTAATTTTAGCCTGACACTTGGCTCTTTTTCCTTGTTGTGGTGTGGAGGGTTGTTGCCGGAGAAATTGTTCCTTTTGGGCCTTTTTCATACCCATGTGGTAGTGAGCCAACTCTCTTGCAAGCTCCAGCAGGAAATCCACCCGTCTCTCCTGCTTCCCGGTGCATAATTGATAGAGCATGTGTGCATTCAGTGCTGCTATATCAATCATGTTATAGAACACTGCTACTGGCCAGCGCCGTGTTCCTGTGCGGACGGTGTACTCCCGCACCATCTGGTCCATGACATTGACGCCACACTTTGTTGTGTTGTAGAGTGTGATGGTGTTTGGCTTCTTTTTGGTGGTATCCTGTGTCTGAATCATGCTGTGCATGCTGCTGAGAACATATACAGTCTTCTTCTGCTTGGGCACATACACCGTCAGTGTGGCACCAGTGGTTGAAAAAACTTGGGTGGTAAATTCATTGCGGTGCATCTGTCGAGTTGACCGTGGAATTTCTTGGCGAATCTTGTTGACTGTGCCGAGGATGGTTGTATTCCGGCTAAGTAGTCGTTTTGCAAGTGACAGTGATGTAAAGAAATTGTCTGTGGTAACATTTCTGCCCTTGTCCAGGAATGATTCCATCAGCCTCATGACTACACTCTCAGACACTCTCTCCCCACGAGGCCGAGTGGGGTCCTTGCCAAGATATGGGAGGATGTTGCAGACGTATTTGGTTTTCAAGTCACACGCCACCCAAAACTTGATCCCAAACTTGTCTGGTTTAGATGCAATGTACTGCAGGAAACAGCAGCGAGTCTTGGATGGGAAAAGTTGTTCGTCAATGGTGATGTGTCGTCCTGGGATGTAGGATGTCATGCAGTTGGTGACAAACGATCCCCATATGTTCGAAATTGCAGCAAACTTATCGGTCTGTGCTCGCTCGCTGCGGGTGTCTCTGTCATCAAAGCGCAGGTGATGCATGATGTTTTGGAGACGCCCTCTGGACATGGTTTCGATGATCTGTGGGCTTCCCAGGTATTTCGACCAGCAGTCATGCAGTGATGGCACCCTGATGATTCCCCGCATGATGGTGATGGAAATAAATGCCATTAGTTCAGGGAGGCCCATGGACCAATCCACATGCTCTGTTTGCTTTGCATGTTGAACAGTACAGTCTCGAATGATACCAAGCATGTCTAGAGTGATGAAACACAGGAAGCTCTGAAGACGACTTGTGATTGACCCCCTGGCCTTAGCTGTTGGCTCTCCATCTGCGTTGTATGGCGATGGCGGGGTGAAATGTGGACCCGTTCCCACCTGCTCTTCATGCCATACTGTGTCGTCTTTTGCAGTCGCTGTCACATCAGTCCCCAGCCGAGCTCTCTTTTTTGTTTGGGGAGCAGTCTCCTCATCTGTAATATGAAAGAAATGTTATGAGCAATGGGAAAGTCAAATGATATCACAAATGCAAGCATAGAAGCTAATAATAATAATCCCAGAACATCTCAAATAGGTTGGCTAAGGTGCAGAGACTTCAGGAGAAGTAGAATCAAACAAAACTGACGGCAGTCCACACTCAGAAACAAAATGGAGGCTCTATTCACATGGTGCTATATTTTCCTACTTCCTCACTAAAATTAAATGTGAAATAGGAAATAATATGAACTAAAATCTTACCTGAAGACGACTGAGACAGCTCGGAGTCTGAATCTACCTGAAGGTTGATGTCTTCTCCATCCGAGTCGCAAGGGTTTGCTCCATCCAGGATCATTTCCAATGGCTGTCCAGTGGTGAATCTCTGCATCTTCGTTGCTTGGAGAGGAGCTTCTTTCACAACAAAATTCTTGAGGGAACTGAAGTGATAGTGCATGAGCACTGAGGTATTTATCCATCAAACAATTGCCTGGTTGCAGTCACATGAGTTGTTATGGTCACATCGGACCACTTCACCACTGTAAGGTGTGAACGTCTCACCTGGCAGTATGAATAGAAAGAGGCAAGGCTTAGCTTTGCCTCTTTAAACTAGCTTAGCTTGTCATTACCATAACAAAATCAGTGTCCACAGGGGGGCTTGGGGCCAATTGGCCCTCTTCCGGGTCTTCTAGGTAGACAGAAAAAAGCTGGGACCTCTAGTGTTAGTGGTTTGTCACTTGCAAGCAGTAACAACGTTAGCCACTAGGGGTCTCGGCGCGCAAGTCGTGGTTTTAGGGATTTATTCCTTAAAATCACGCTTGGAAACTGCAGGTTAGAGACAGGGTCGTGCCTCTGGTTAGACACGTTACAAAGGGAAGGTTGTTAGTGATAATTTATGAAAATATGATTTTTGGATTTTACTCCAGCAAATCAATTTTCATAAGTGCATACAGATATTGACACATATGATATTGCTATATTTCTTGCCTCACACGGGGCACCATTTGTTGGGACTTTATGTCAACCAAATATAGTAAACCTAGATTATTAGCTTATTTTTATTGAAGAATTTCGGGGCACCACCCTGCGAACAGGGACCAATAATCTGGTTAGTCAATTTGCCTAGTAAATCAGTCTAAATCTTGGAGGCGGTGAGATCCGAGCACTGGCAAGATGTAGCAATAATCATTTGCATCAATAACGACAGGGTTCAGTTAGTACAAACAATGACACTTTAATAACAAGTCGGAATTAAGCTACATACATTTGTACCTAACTACAAGCTAACGAACATAAAATCCCTGAGACGTAGGCTAACATACATACAAATAACATAGAACAGGAAACAAACAATTGTGTGTGTATGCGTGTCGATGCGTGCCCGTGCGCCCGAGTGGGGGGGTGGTACGCGCGACGGAAAGAGTCACGTGATCGGCGCGAGAGCCGATCTCGAACAAAGGGTCGTAAAAAGGAAAATTGAGAGACGCTCAGACACAGTCACAGTCTGCGTCCTCGTACATTCATACACGTGACAACGTGATTTAACGAGAAAATCTACGTTTCAACGTGTAGGCTCCTAAGCACTTTGCGTTAGTTGCTGAGTCCAACTTTTGCCTCTTACGTGACCACGTGATGTGGTGTGCGTCGGCTGGATTGGGGGTCCGCTCAGGCTCCGGGTGCTGCAGCGTTGTCCGCGGGGGGTCCTGGTTCGACGTGCCCGGCTGGGCTGCTGGAGAGGGTGCGGCGGCTGGGTTTCCCCTGGGGATGACGTGGACCTGGGTCGGTCTCTCCCGTTCAGGACCGGGCGTCCTGGGTGAAGCGGTCGCTATGTAGGTGAGGTCTGTGGTAGACCTCCAGCAGCGGAGTTGCGGCAAGGAACTTATGCTCTTCTCTTAAGGAATCACTCTTTCTTTTGTTTTTGGGCTTGGAGCCCGTGGTGCTTCCGTCCTGAAAAGGACGCGATAGTCACCACACCGGAGCGCTGAAACAGCGGCTGTAGAGCGGGATCTGGAGGAGCGGCGGCGGCGAGTCTTCTTCTCGTCCGGCGGCTGGAGTCTCCACGAAGTCCTCGGCTCGAAGTGTGGTTGAAGAAAGGTGGGCGAGAGAGTGAGTGAGTGACCTGGTTCGCGTCGTTTTATCCTCCGGGGTCCCCATGCCTGCGGGTGTGGAGCCCCCACTCTGCGTCCCGAGGGACGAATCAGCTGGCTGCTTTTGGCAGGGAGCCAGCGATCGGCTGCGCGCGCACATCTCCCGGGAGGAGTGCTGGGGTCCGGTGTCAACTTACAGGTCCCTGCCCCGCAGAGTCGTCTGGGCAGCGCGTGTGCGCCTTTGTTCTGCGGGGTGGGGGTCGACACAGGACACGAGGCTTCTCCTTTGTCCCTGGCAGAGGCCTTTGTATTTCTGTGTTTCGTTTGTTTCTTTAATTTGCTGCTCATCTGCAGCCTGTGTGGTCTTGCAGCAGTCCCAACAATGTTGTTGCAGATAATGAAGGAGACTCCGCTGACACTGTCTTACTTGCAAATAGGAGGTTTATTGCAGAGCAGAACAGCGTCAAACAAGCACCATGGTATGCTTGGAGAAGAACAACCAAATGTCCTCCGACTGGTAGCTCCAAGCTCACACATTATATAGTCTTCTCCTAAGAATATAACATTCCTTCTGACCATTTGTTGGTCTTATGGTAACTAACCCACACGGCCACTTGGCTTCGGCTGACCCTTGTCCATCTTCTTTTACGACAGTTCTACCCCAAATACAACCCCTAATAAAAAGTCATTACCTTACATGGAGTTAATGACTTAACATGCACACAAACGCACTTCTCCAGACTTTACATATTTCCCCCCTTCAAGACTACATAGTCTCGAAAACCAGGGAAACAAAAGACATACATTTACACCAACATTTGACAAAAATCATCAACTTCCCTTTCATACATTTTTATAACATAATCCTCATGGAGTGTGAGAGCAATAAACCAATCAGGCAGCTATCAAACAATCTTAGACAGGAAAATTCTCTCACGGCCCCTCTGCCTTAGGCGACCACATACAGCATAATTTTTATACATTTTTCTTTCAGCAAATGCATATGGAATTCTCAGTAAATAAAATTTAAAAAATGTCCAAATTTGCGCTAGTCGACCCATCGGACCCTTCAATGGACCTTTCCCTGCCTATACATTCTCTAACCCTAAACAGTCGAAAAAATAACAAAACATCTGAGGTCCCACTGTATCTACTTGGAACAAAAAAATTCTTTCATTATCATCAGAAATTACACTTATCGAAACATATGTCAAACAATTCAAAAAACATAATGAGACACACCGGAGCTCCTCTGCAGCATTGACTCTCAGCGTCCTCCATCATTCAGAACTCAACATCTCATTCTTGTTCAGATCTTTATCCTCTATGAAGGAAGAAAAAAGAAAAACACCAGTATCTTTTGGGAAACAATACAAACAACACAAACATTTCATCCATTTCCCCCCTTTTACCTTTCAATTCAAGAGATAAAATCACTGTCACAGATTTATAGCTTAAATATTTAAAACCTTAAATTTAAAAAATGAATATTTGTCCCTTAATGGTCTCCTACATCATCATCCACAACATTCTCCTGCAACAATGGCATCTGAGTCTGTGCCTCAGAAACCACAAAAAATATTAAAATTGTCCTGAAATTTGAACCATAAATTTCCTCCTGTCCATGGACCTGCAACCTTCAATGCAGATAAATCAAAGCCAAACACCTTCCATTTGGTTTCTCTCTTTTATAACACATCCTCATGTCCATCTAACATCCATTTGGAGCCAAAAAACTCCTCTTCCCTACCTTCTATATCCTCCAATAATAAGCAACTACAGTCACTCTCCACTTTCTTATCCTTCAGTTTAAGAGTTGACGTCATCATTGTCAACTCTCCTTGGAGCTCTATAATCCAATCTCTATACACTTCCACCCATTACCACCAAAATTGCTACACTTGTCCTATCCTCTTTCTCTGAACTTAAACCAGAAAAAGAGCACCTATAGTTTCCCTGATCCTTTCTCAATCCCTCACACATACACACTACAATCTCCTACATTCTCAACCTTTTCTTATTACTTACCAAAATATCTTTTCCTTCTGATGACATTCCCTTCATTACCTTCTTTACCATTCACTGACAAGGTAGCCTACTGTAGCTACATTACCTAAATCTACTATCACCCTAGTCCCCATAACACTTTGGTTTCACTCCCTTCCTCTTATATAGATATTCTTGCAGATTTTTGGCAGACAATATAATTTTTCAAAGTACCTAGTCTTCACAGATTTCCTGACTTTGTGGATGATAAACGGATCCAAGACATTGTTTTATCCCTATTTTTCCAAAACCAGTCTAACAGCTCAACTCAACTTTATTTGTTTTAAGTGCCATATCATAACAGCTGTTATGTCAGAGCACTTTACAAGGAGAGCAACAATGTGTACATAGTGAAAAAACCCCTGTCCTTAGACCCTCGCAAAGGCTGAGGAACAACTCCCAAGAAAAACCCTGACAGGGAAAAAAGGGGAGAAGCCTCAGGTTGAGAGACAGAGGAGGGGATCCTCACCCAGGACGGACAGGCGGGCACAAGCAAAACAGTACTGATGGCTAACAGTTCAGGATATAAATAGATCAATGAGTTGAATCAGTCCATAGTGGCAGGCAGGAGGAACCGCATTGAGATGAGCCGGGTAGAGGTGGTCCTGGATCCAGCTCAGCGTTGATGGAACCCGGGAGGGAAAAATAAAAATAATAAAAAAAAAAAAGAAAAATAAAAATAAGAATAAAAAGAAAATTAAGAATTAAAAAAATAAAATATTAATAAAATTAAAATAATAATAAAAAATAAAAATAAATAAAAATTGAGAGTTCATAAGGAGAGGAAGGGGTGGTGGGGGAGGAGAGGGAGGAAGAGGAGGAGATGGAAAACGGTCGGGGAGAGGCCAAGAAGAGAGAGAGAGAGAAGCTAGAGGGAACGTGAACCTGATTCACACCCACAGAAGGCAGAGAAGATAGAGCTCAATGTGCCAGGGACCCCCAGCAGACTCAACCTATAGCAGCTTATCTTGGATTTATCTGTAGGCTCTGTCAAAAAGGAGGGTTTTTAACCTACTCTTAAAGGTAGAGAGGGTGTCTGCCTCCCGGACTGAAACTGGTAGATGGTTCCATAACGGAGGGCCTTGGTAGCCGAAGGCTCTGGCTCCCCATCTAGACTTAGAGATTCGTGGAACCACCAGTAGGCCTGTATTCAGAGAACGAAGTGTCCTAGTGGGGCAATAGGGTTTTATCAGGTATGAGATATAAGGGGGTGCCAGACCATGAAGACCTTTATAGACGAGAAGGATTTTGAACTGGATCCTGAAAGGTACAGGAAGCCAGTGCAATGAGGCCAGAGCAGGAGAGATGTGATCTCTTTCTAGTTTTAGTCAGGACACGAGCTGCCGCGTTCTGAATGAGCTGCAGAGTTCTCAGCGACCTCTTGGAGCATCCAGCCAGCAAAGAATTGCAGTAGTCCAGCCTGGAAGTAACAAAGGTCATGGACCAGCTGTTCTGCTGCATGGGGAGGGAGTAGGTGTCTTATTTTTGCAATATTGCGGAGGTGGACGTAGGCAGTCCGTGAGATAAATTGTATGTGGGAACTAAAAGACAGGTCTGGATCAAAACTAACACCTAGGTTCTTTACAGTGGTGGCAGGAGTCGCAAAACTACTTTGTAATGCTATGGCATCAGATATAGAGTCACATAGGTGTTTAGGACCTATGAGTAGTAATTCTGTTTTTTCGGAGTTCAGAAGGAGGAAATTATTAGTCATCCAGGCCTTAATGTCATCAAGGCAGGACTGAAGCTGCTGTAGACGGTTGTGCTCGCCCGGCTTGATAGATAGATATAATTGGGTGTCGTCAGCGTAACAGTGGAAATCTATAGAGTGACTCCTGATGATATCACCTAGAGGGAGCATATATAAAGAGAAAAGAACTGGACCGAGCACAGATCCTTGTGGAGCCCCGTGGCTGACTTTAGTATGTGGAGATTGGTTATCGTTGACACAAACTGATATCGGTCTGAAAGATAGGACCAGAAGCAGTCTAAAGCAGTGCCTCTGATTCCAAGCTCATATTCCAGTCTCCTTAGTAAGATCTGGTGGTCAGCCATATCAAAAGCTGCACTGAGATCTAACAAGACAAGCACTGAAACAAGACCATGGTCAGATGCCATTAAGAGGTCATTGGTGACATTAACCAGTGCAGTCTCAGTGCTATGATTCATTCTAAAACCAGACTGGAAGGATTCAAACAAACTATTGTTATTAAGGTGTTCACAGAGCTGGTTGGCAATGATTTTCTCAAGGATTTTTGAGATGAAGATAAGATTAGAGATCAGTCTGTAATTTGCTAAAGTTCCTGGATCAAGGGACGGTTTCTTAAGGAGAGGTTTGATTATTGCAACTTTGAACGTAAGAGGAACGTAACCTGTTGTTGGGGACAGGGTGATGGTCAAGTAAGGAGGTGGCGATTAAAGGCAGCACTTCCTTTAACAACTTGGTCGGAATTGGGTCAAGGAGGCAGGTCGATGATTTAGAGGAGGAGATGATAGTGGACAGCTGATGCAGGTCAATGGGGTCAGATGAAGATAGTGACCTGGTTATATCCCCATCTGTTATCTGAAAAGCTGCAACAGGGGGTAGATTAATCGCCGTGCATGCTGAGTGGGTCATAATTGTTTGTCTAATATTTGTAATTTTGTTGTTAAAGTAGTCCATAAATTCACCACTGCTGAGATGTGTAGGGACACACTGCTCAGTGGAGTTATGACTCTGAGTCAGCCTGGCTACAGTGCTGAACAGAAACCTAGGGTTATGCTTATTTTCCTCAATTGGAGAAGAGTAGTATCTGGCTCTGGCATTACACAGAGCCAGCCTGTGAGTCTTCACACTGTCTTTCCAGGTAAGAAAAATACTAGTGTTTTTGGTTGAACGCCATTTCCGCTCTAATTTGCGTGCTAGCTGCTTTAGCTGGTGAGTTTCTGGAGTAAGCCAGGGGGCGGATCTTGGTCTAAAGATAATCTTTTTTGTTAGGGGTGCAGCAGAGTCAAGAGTCTTGCGAAGGGACGTAACAAAGCTATCAGTAAGGTGATCGATGAGGGAGGGACTCAGGCTTTCATAGCAGAGAGGGAAGGCAGTACCAAGAGACAGGGGGATAGCTGCTATTCTTTTGCACACAACCGGCTAGAAGGAAGTTGAAAGTAATTAAAGAGTGGTCGGAAATAAGTGGGTTAGGGGGGGAAACGGTCAGGTGTTTAATTTAAACACCATAAGATAGAACAAGGTCCAGGGTGTGATTGAAGCAGTGCGTGGGTTCATGCACATGCTGGCAGAAGCCAATGGACTCGACTATAGAGGTGAATGCTGTACTGCAGCTATCACTGACCACATCTACATGAATATTGAAGTCACCGATGATTATGATTTTGTCAGTTTTGAGAACTAGGTTTGAAAGAAATTCTGGAAATTCAGACAGAAAATCTGAATAGGGGCCGGGGGCCCGATACACTACGGCAAGTAGTGTGTCTTCCAGCTTTGGTGACACAAGCTGATAAGGCTTTCAAATGAATTATAATCAATATTAGGTTTCGGAGTAATTAACAGACTACGATCAAAGACGGCTGCCACCCCACCTCCACGGCCAGAACATCGAGGGACATGATAATTAATATGGCTGGGAGGAGAAGACTCATTTAGGCTAACATGGTCACCGTCACAAAGCCAAGTTTCAGTGAGACACAACACATCAATGTTGTTGTCAGAGATTAATTCATTTACAAGAATGGCTTTGGAAGACAGGGAGCGGATATTAAGTAATCCACATTTAATGCTCCTGTCCTGAGAAGTGACTGAGGAACTCCTGATTTTTATGATTGTTAAGGTTCGCTCTTCTGCTGCTAAATCTGGACAGTCGGGGGACAGACACAGTCTCTATGGGGTTCTGTGTGGGTGACTGAATAGAGGGAAGCACAGAGGAGTGTGTTGGACTGCTCCTCTGCCTTCTGACAAATTTACAATATTTTTTTTAAAAATTACATTTTGTCAACCATCTTTTCAAACAGGTCTAAAAACCTGTCTGTTTTAGTCTCTGTCTTCTCATGTCTTCGTTGCTCCCGGGCAGTCTCCTCAACCAGGAACTCCAGGACGGGGTTTGACTTCTGTTTTGCTGTGTTGGCCGTTGAGGTTCCAGGCTCTGAGGTGCTGGCTGCGCTGGAAGCACAGAGGCTGCGCTGGAAGCACAGAGGAGTGTGTTAAGACTACTCCTCTGCCTCCTGGTCTCAACTCTGAGTCAGGGTGGGGGAGGACTAATGCTCTTAGCCAGGTTACTAGAGAGTTGGGCTGCTCCTTCCAACGTGGGGTGGATGCAGTCCCTCCTAATGAGACCAGGTCTACCCCAGAAAGTTTGCCAATTGTCTACAAAGCCCACGTCATTTGCGGGACACCACCTGGATAACCAGCGGTTAAATGATGATGTACGGCTAAACATGTCATCACCTGCCAGGTTGGGGAGGGGGCCGGAGAAAACTACGGTGTCCGACATTGTTTTAGCCATTGAACACACCGATTCCACATTAATTTCTGTGAACTCCGATTGACGTAACCGCAGGTCATTAGCGCCGACGTGGATAATGATTCTACTATATTTGTGTTTAGCCTTAGCCAGCAGCTTTAATTTGGACTTGATGTCGCGCGCTCTGGCCCCCGGGATGCAGTCTATGGCCGCTGGACTCGCTAACTTCTCATTCCATAAGATAGTCGCCAATGACAGTCCCTCTGACAGTCACCCAGCGTTCCTGTTTTCCCGGCTGCTCGGGAGAAGCTGGAGGGGCGCTAAGGGGAGCTAAGCTAAGCGGCTCCGTGGTGGCTAATGGGCGCTGGCTAACTATGGCTGATGGTTTTGCTTCCACAGTGCGGAGCCGGGCTTCCATATCGCTAAGCCTGGCCTCCAAACTCACCAATAAACTACAGTGCTTACATGTATCACCCTTGCTAAAGGAGGCAGGGGAATAGCTAAACATGTGGCACACTGAGCAGGAGAGAGGGACAGGGGAATTAGAGGGGGAAGACATTGCTAACCGGGCTAATGCTAATAGTTAGCGCTACGGGAGCAAGGGTGATAGAAAGACTAGGAGTGGCGTAGGAAGCGGTTCGGAGAGAGAGCAGGACCCGAGGAACAGGATAGAACGCTCGAGTGGCACACACAGGGTAATTCAGTGGGAAATCAAAGAAAAGACACAAAAGATAGGAGTCGGGATAGAGCTGAGACTGAAGCGGTGTCAGCAGGAAGTGAGCAGGAAGTGACACTTACCGGAGCAGTTTTATCCATAAACTCCTTCCCATCGTCTGATGATATCCAATCCTGAAGTCCCCATTTACTTATGACTTCTCTCACAAAACTTTTTGTTGGACATGCTTCAGACCAACAACCATACTCTTTTTGATTTGACTTGAACTTACCCCCTTGCAAAATTAGCTAAGCCATGTGCTTCCTCATTAAACCCAACAGGTCTGAAGGTGCTACCATAATAGGTAGAGACAGTAAGAGAGGGAAACTGAGCAGACCACATACCTGGCAGGCCTTACCTGTGGTCTGAGAGGAATTGAGGGTTGATCAGAACAACCAGCGGGTGGAGTCACGGTCGCGGTAGAGCTGCCCATCAACAAATAGTTTATCCACCACGATAACGGCTCAAGATCCAGCTTCTATTAACCTTTTCCTGATCGGGAAAAAGACCCGGCGCCGATCCAGAATCATCTGCGGGAACTGGTCATTCAGCCCGAAGTCAGTCCCTCGAAGCTCACGGCCTTTGCGCTTTACCTGCACCTTCTCTTTGAAGCGCTTGAACTTAGCTACGATGGGGCGGGGACGGCGGCTGTCAGGCTTCCTCCCTTCAAGGTGATGCACCCGGTGAAACTTGATGGTTTCCACGCTGCGCATCAGGATCTTGAGCTGTTGCTGGAGGAACTCCTTCACCGTCGTCTCCGGGTCCTCATCCGGCCGCTCTGGGATCCTGGAGAACACGAGGTTGTCCCTCAAGCTCCGGGCGTGCAGATCCAGGATGGTCTCTTTCATGGCTTTGTTGTCCATGGTGATCTGGCTCATCTCTGTGGTGAGTGACATCACCGTCTCATGGAGCGATTTATTTTCTGCGTCGTTCAACTACCTGTTGCCCCAGCTTCTGTGCAATCTCCTGCCACAAATTTGAACAGTGGAAACCATAATTTTATTCGGGAAGGGCTGTGTTGGTGAGCTTAACTGTGGATCTTTCTCTCTCTCTCTCTCTTTAAAGTCGATTAAAGGGACATATCTGCATTTCAGGCTGTATCCAGAATAGCTGCAGTAGGGGGTAGATTAATTGCAGTTGATGCTGGATGGTTGTTAATTGCTTGTCTGATCGTTTTAATTTTGTTATTGCAAAACTCCAAAGGTCACAGCTGCTGAGATGTGGGGATGTGTGGTAATACACAGAGGAGTAGCATCTGACTCTGGCATTACACAGAGCCTACCTATATGTATGTTCAGGCTCTCCTTCCTGTCAAGCGCCATTTCCTCTCTAATTTACGTGCTAGTTGCTTTAGGTGGCAAGTTTGTGGTGTTTACCAGGGGGCCAGTCTTGTTTTAGATTCAGGCTGCATACCAATTCTTCCCCTTACCCCGTCCCCTTCCCCTTAGCCTCATCATCATCAGAATTGCACTGATTTAAGAAAATATAGATACATAAAAATGACATTTTGCAACATTACAAAAGCATATACAAATTTACAATATTTGAAAAAAAATTACATTTTGTCAACCATCTTTTCAAACAGGTCTAAAAACCTGTCTGTTTTAGTCTCTGTCTTCTCATGTCTTCGTTGCTCCCGGGCAGTCTCCTCAACCAGGAACTCCAGGACGGGGTTTGACTTCCGTTTTGCTGTGTTGGCTGTTGAGGTTCCAGGCTCTGAGGCGCTGGCTGCGCTGGAAGCACAGAGGCTGCGCTGGAAGCACAGAGGAGTGTGTTAGACTACTCCTCTGCCTCCTGGTCTCAACTCTGAGTCAGGGTGGGGGAGGACTAATGCTCTAAGCCAGGTTACTAGAGAGTTGGGCTGCTCCTTCCAACGTGGGGTGGATGCAGTCCCTTCTAATGAGACCAGGTCTACCCCAGAAAGTTTGCCAATTGTTTACAAAGCCCACACCATTTGCGGGACACCACCTGGATAACCAGCGGTTAAATGATGATGTACGGCTAAACATGTCATCACTTGCCAGGTTGGGGAGGGGGCCGGAGAAAACTATGGTGTCCGACTGTTTTAGCCATTGAACACACCAACTCCACACTAATCTTAGTGACCTCCGGTTGACGTAACCGCAGGTCATTGGCGCCGACGTGGATAATGATTTTACTATATCTGTGCTTAGCCTTAGCCAGCAGCTTCAATTTAGACTCAACGTCACCCGCTGTGGCCCCCGGGATGCAGTCTGCTGCCGCTGGACTCGCTAACTTCACATTCCGTAAGATAAAGTCGACAATGACCAGAGGTTTATCCTCGGCGGGTGTGTCGCCAAGCGGGGAGAACCTGTTGGAAGTGGGAAGCAGTAGGTGGGCCTCGGTGGACTTTGGTCGAGAGCTACGCTTCCCTCTGACAGTCACCCAGCGTTCCTGTTTTCCCAGCTGCTCGGGAAAAGCTGGAGGGGAGCTAAGCTAAGCGCCTCCGCGGTGGCAAATGGGTGCTGGCTTGCTATGACTGATGGTTTTGATAACCGGGCTAATGCTAACAGTTAGTGCTACGGGAGCAAGAGTGATAGAAAGGCACTAGGAGTGGCGTAGGAAGCGGGTCGGGGAGAGAGCAGGACCCGAAGAACAGGATAGAGTGCTCGAGTGGCACACACAGGGTAATTCAATGGGAAATCAAAGAAAAGACATAAAAGATAGGAGTTGTGATAGAGCCGAAACTGAAGCAGTGCTGTCAGCAGGAAGTGAGCAGGAAGTGACGCTTACCAAGCAGGAAGGAGCAAGGAGGCAACCAGGCATTATTTTCAATCATGCTAGTTTCTCTTTTCAATATGGAATGTGTACTGCTCTCAGGTTGATGCACAGGGTTTGCTGAGAACAACATGGTCATTACTATGAATAACGCTATCAAACCCAATACAACACTGAATTTTAGTGTTGGGTTAGTTTTTGGAAAAATCCATGTTGATCGGCGATCCATCGGTGTCCCTCGGTGCCCACTCCAGGGTGACTCGTGTATTGTTTTTTCGCTGGAACCATGTGTGTGTCATGTGATTCACCGTAGCAGCTGTTGCAGCGCCAGGCTTGCACCATTCAGCTGGGCTGGTCATCGCTGCCCCACTATGAATAGATGTGTGTTTTTGAGCTAGCGATCTTTGAAGAAGAAAAATTAATCCTTAGCAAGCGATCTTGCCAGAAAGTAGAGAAATGGAGAGAAGTGAAAAACATAAAGGACATAGAGAAGAGAGGGTACCATAATATGGGTGTCCAATCTTAGGGTCTCTGGACCGTAGTTTTGCCAGGGGTGATGTGCGTTTTAGGACCGTGTTTATAAACTGTTTTAAACTATTTTGAAGAGTTTGAACACCGGTTACATGGGCACTGCCATGTTGGAGTCTGCTCAGTCTTCCTCTCAATGCGTCAGGCAGCATTACCGCAGCATTTGTTTCTGAATCTATGCAGGGCAAAGGAACAGTAAAGACTATCTCCTGTAATTAGGGATAACACATGGATCCATGTTGTTCTTTTTTAGGAGTGGTTTAATGGTGGTTAACTAAAGTGATGTAGGGAAGATGCCTGATTGAAGAGACCAGTTTGATATCCAAGAGCTCCGGTGCTAAATAGTTGAAGACTGTTTTAAAGAATTTGGTTGGTAGAGGATGCAGGCAGCAAGTGGAGGACCTGAGCTGAGTAACTATATTCCCTAATTCTATTAAATCTAGGCAGTCAAAGTGCATCAAGGTGCAAGACAAATTTGACAGGAAGTGCAGTCATAATTTTGGACCTAGCTGTACTAATTCCTTGTGGTGCGAACAATTTATCTTGTTTTTCACAACAAAATGTTGTGAAACACACAACAAAATGTTGTGAAAAACAAGGCAAGTTGTTCGCATTTCTCAGTTGACTGCATTTCTGATGAGTTGGTGGATGTTGGATTTATAAGTATGTCCACAGTTGAAAAGAGTACTTATTACCATTTTCGTCTATAATCCTAGAGGAAAAAGATTGTCTGGCCTGTTTAATTACCCTGTTGTATTCAGTCAGTTTTTCTTTATAGATATCATTGTGAACCCTAAGTTTTGTTTTTCTCCACTGTCTTTCTGCTTGGCGGCACTCTCTCTTTGGCTCCGACAACTGCATTGTTTCTCCAGGGAGCATTTTGTTTCCCAACACGGCTAATTTTGACTGGTGCAACAGCTTCAAAAGTGTTCTTGATTTTTGGCAGTTTTCTACAGGATCTCCGGCTGTATATGGTGAGGTGATGAATAACCATGACTACAACGCGAATCCCGTGCTTAGTCCGTAGCTCCTGAACTCTCCTCTCACTCTCCATGTACAATTCACCGAAGGTGACGCCTCTGAGGCTGCAGGTCTCTGCGGGATCAAAACAGCTCGGACAGCCGTGGTAGAAACAACCGTGAAATTCCCAAACAAGCTCTACCCCGTCGATCTCACCATAGCCGTCCACGAAAAAAATTACAGATCTGCCCCCCCCCCCCCCCGTTTAGAGCATGCCAGATAAAGATTTGTCGTTTGTACATCACCCACTCTAGCCACTGAATCGACGCGTTGGAGAATCTTTTGCGCCAATGTGAATAGTTGTGGGGACAGGGGATGGCCAGGGTGTCGGGAGACAGATATTTGGAGCGAAAGACCTTCATGCAGGCACCGGCGATGGTGATGGAACTAAAAGGGTCTACCCCGGTCTCGCGCAAGAACTGTTCTCTAAATTTAAGGCAGCCCTTGGAGAGAATATCTACGTCATTTTTGCAGTACCACGCAGCTTCCTTCCTAAAGTCAAAGGTACCCCCGCTGACCTCGCTGTACCACGTGTCAAATTCTTCCCGCTCGCGCACCGCCATGTGGTCTACGCCGTAGTCGGCTATGTACCATAGTGAATGTTGAATCTATCATGGATGAGATTTTTTTTTTACACAGGGTATAACACAACATAAAATAAGTAACATTATGAACATAATGGTTATAACTGTCGTTAAGAATTTTCTTATGATAAACCACCAGTAACCTCCTGTGAGCCATGCCCATAGATTAAACCCTTTTGTAGATTGTGCATCCAAAGATTTCTGCCTATGTAGGAGATCATTTAAGTGTGAGATTACATGTCATATTGTCAGTTATATCAGGAATATAAGTGCAACATTCACTTCCAATAATGTGGCATACCCCTCCCTGGGGAGCCAGTAACACATCTAATGCCATCCTATTTTGTTGGGCAACATTCCTTCATGCTTGTGTTTCTACTGTTAAGGCGTTGAATCCTGTTGTTGTTAGGGCGGTAAGGTTTTCTGTTTCAAAGGCCAATTCATCAGTTTCATGTACATTATTAACAGACCCATACCGAGGAAGAAGTCCTGAACAGAACTTCTCTAGGGGTGAGATGCGCAGAGTCTCTCGGGGCTGTCGTTGTAATTTTGGTGGTGTATAATAATGATTATAGATGCTGTGATGTCGGATTTTCGACTATATGGACAGAGGGTAATGGCTTTGCCATGCAGCATTTCCCACACCGTCTTGGGCGGAGAACTTGATAAACATATTTCCCACATACCCATACAAAGTCTTGTAAAGCCAATTCAATTCAATTCAATTTCAATTCAATTCAAGCTTTTATTTGTCATATGCATGATTTACAGGGTTAAGGATGCAATGAAATGCTTGCGGTGGGAAGAACCGCTTGTAACTCGCTGTAAATAGGAGTAAGTAAAAAACAGTTCTACACAGTAGAAAAATAACATAATATACGATAAACTAAACATTTCCAGGCATAACAATATGCAGTGGAACAAAACTTCAATAATATACAGTAAATAGTATTTTAAGAGTCAACATTAGTGAAAGGTGCATGAGGTGTAAACATTCTATTGCACATGGCTATTGCAAGTATGGCACGATATGTTGCATATGCGGTATATTGCACATTGTTTTGGAGAGGAGGGGAAGGAGGAGGAGAGGAGGAGGAAGCGGAAGAGGAGGGGGGGGAGGAGGAGGAGAGGAAGAGGAGGAGGAGTGGGGGGGGGGGAGGGAGAGGAGGAGGAGGGGGTGGAGGAAGAGGAGGAGGAGGAAGAGGAGGAGAGGGGGGAGGAGGAGGAGGAGGAGGAGGAAGAGGGGGAGGAAGAGGAGGAAGAGTATGAGGAGAGGAGGAGTAGGAGGAGGGGCAGGAGGAGGAGGGAGATGAGGAGAGGAGGAGGAGGAGGAGGAAGAGGAGGAAGAGGAGGAAGAGTATGAGGGGAGGAGGAGGAGGGGGAGGGGAGGAAGAGGAGGAGCAGGAGGAGGAAGAGGAGGAGGGGGAAGAGGAGGAAGAGTATGAGGAGAGGAGGAGGGGGAGGGGAGGAAGAGGAGGAGGGGGAGGAGCAGGAGGAGGAAGAGGAGGAGGGGGAGGAGCAGGGGGAGGGGGGGGAGGAAGAGTATGAGGAGAGGAGGAGGAGGAAGAAGAGTATGAGGAGAGGAGGAGGAGGAGGAAGAAGAGGAGGAGGGGGAGGAGCAGGAGGAGGAGGAAGAGGAGGAGGGGGAGGAGGAGGAAGAGGAGGGGGAGGAGCAGCAGGAGGAGGAGGAGGAGGAGTATGAGGAGAGGAGGAGGAGGAGGAGGAGTATGAGGAGGGGAGGAGGAGGAGGGGGAGTATGAGGAGAGGAGGAGGAGGAGGGGGGAGTAGGAGGAGAGGAGGAGGAGGAAGAGGAGGAAGAGGAGGAGGAGGAGGAGAGGGAGGGGGAGGAGGAAGAGGAGGAGGAGGAGAGGGAGGAGGAGGAGGAGAGGGAGGGGGAGGAGGAGAGGAGGAGGAGGAAGAGGAGAGGAGGAGGAGGAGGGGAGGAAGAGGAGGAGGAAGAGGAGCAGGAGGGGGAGGAGGAAGAGGAGGAGGAGGAGCAGGAGGAAGAGGAGGAGGAGGAGGAGAGGGAGGAGGAAGAGGAGGAGGAGAGGAGGAGGAAGAGGAGAGGGAGGGGGAGGAGGAAGAGGAAGAGGAGGAGAGGAGGAGGAGGAAGAGGAGGAGGAGAGGAGGAGGAGAGGAGGAGGAGAGGAGGAGGAGGAGGAAGAGGAGGAGAGGGAGGGGGAGGAGGAAGAGGAGCAGCAGCTATGACCGTAACAGTAACACTGATGCAGTGGATAAGGCAGGATAACATGAGGTAGACATGTAGTGAACATAGTTGTATAGAGTCCTTATGGCAGAGTGGAGCTGCTACCTGGAGTTGAGCAGCCTGACAGCCTGGGGGTAGTAGCTGTCCCTCAGTCTCTTAGTGCCGGCGGGCAGGCTCCTGTACCGTCTGCCAGGCTCCTGTACCGTCTGCCAGATGGTAGCAGACGGAAAAGTCCATGTGCAGGGTGTGTGAGGTCTTTGGTAATGTTCTGAGCCTTACTCAGACCCCTGCTGCTGTAAATGTCCTGGATGGAGGGGAGGCTGCTGCCTGTGATGCCCTCTGCCGCTCGCACCACCCTCTGTAGTGCTTTGCGGCTCTGGGCAGTGCAGTTCCCATACCACACTGTGATGCAGCCCGTCAGCAGACTCTCGATGGTGCACCTGTAGAAGTTGGTGAGGATGCTGGTGTTCATGCCAAACTTCCTCAGCTTCCTCAGGAAGTAGAGTCGCTGCCGGGCTTTCTTCACCCCAGTGTCAGTGTGGAGTGACCAGGTCAGATCCTCGGTGATGTGGACGCCCAGGAACTTGAAGCTGCTGACCTGCTCCACCTCCGCGTTGTTGATGTAGATGGGCGGGTGCTGGTCAGTCCGCTGCCTCCTAAAGTCC
Organism: Karalla daura; assembly: GCA_029224185.1. Classification (NCBI taxonomy): domain Eukaryota; kingdom Metazoa; phylum Chordata; class Actinopteri; order Chaetodontiformes; family Leiognathidae; genus Karalla; species Karalla daura. Next base: position 5,580,086 of record CM055194.1, read on the forward strand.
ACGATCATCTCTTTGGTCTTGCTGACGTTCAGGGAAAGGTTGTTGTCCTGGCACCAGCTGGTCAGCAGGTTGACCTCATCTCTGTAGGCTCTCTCGTCGTTGTTGGTGATGAGGCCCAGGATGGTGGTGTCGTCAGCAAACTTCAGGATGGTGTTGGAGCTGTGCCTGGCGGTGCAGTCGTGGGTGAAGAGGGAGTAGAGTAGCGGGCTGAGAACGCAGCCCTGCGGCGTGCCGGTGCTGAGGACTCGTGTGGAGGAGAGGTGGCTGCCGATCCTCACTGCCTGTGGTCTGTTGGTGAGGAAGTCCCAGATCCAGCTGCAGATGGGGCTCCCCAGGCCCAGAGCGGAGAGCTTGGAGACCAGTTTGGAGGGGATGATGGTGTTGAATGCCGAGCTGTAGTCGATGAATAGCATTCTCAGGTAGGTGTTACTTCTCTCCAGGTGGCTGAGAGAGGTGTGAACTGCCAGAGCTTTGGCGTCGTCTGTGGACCTCTTTGCTCTGTATGCGAACTGCAGGGGGTCCAGGGTGGGGGGGAGGGAGCTGCAGATGTGTTCCTGGATGAGTTTCTCAAAGCACTTCATAATGACAGATGTGAGTGCTATGGGCCGGAAGTCATTGGGGCATGAAGCTGTGGGGGTCTTTGGGATGGGAACCACGGTGGAGGTCTTGAAGATGGTGGGCACAGTCGACAGTGTTGGGACTTTATGTCGACCAAATATCGTAAACCTAGATTATTAGCTTTATTATTATTTATGAATTTCGGGGCACCACCCTGCGAACAGGGACCAATAATCTGGTTCGTCAAGTTGCCTAGTAAATCAGTCTAAATCTTAAATTACCTCTAGTCTCTCTGAAGGAGGTGAGATCCGAGCACTGGCAAGATGTAGCAATAATCATTTGCATCAATAACGACAGGGTTCGGTTAGTACAAATAATGACACTTTAATAACAAACGGAATTAAACTACATACATTTGTGCCTAACTAAACTAACTAACATACAATCCCTGAGATAAAGACTAACCTACATACACATAACATAATACAAGGAACAAACAGTTGTGTGTGTATGTGTGTGTGAGAAATGCGTGTACGTGCGCGTGCGTGTATGCGTGTGCGTGCATGCGTGTGCGCGCACGTGTGCGAGCGCGTGCGTGTATGCGCGTGCGTGTATGCGCGTGCGTGTATGTGTGTGCGTGTATATGCGTGCGTGTGTCGGCGCGTGCCTGTGCTCCCGAGTGGGGTGGGGTGGTGCGCGACGGGAAGAGTCATGTGATCGGCGCGAGAGCCGATCTCGGACAAAGGGTTGTAAACGAAAACAGAGAGACGTTCAGACACGGTCACAGTCTGCGTCCTCGTACATTCATACACGTGACAACGTGATTTAACGAGAAAATCTACGTTTCAACGTGTAGGCTCCTAAGCACTTTGCGTTAGTTTACTGAGTCCAACTTTTGCCTCTTACGTGACCACGTGATGTGGTGTGCGTCGGCTGGATTGGGGGTCCGCTCAGGCTCCGGGTGTCGCAGCGTTGTCCGCGGGGGTCCTGGTTCGACGTGCCCGGCTGGGCTGCTGGAGAGGATGCGGCGGCTGGGTTTCCCCTGGGGGTGACGGGAACCTGGGTCGGTCTCTCCCGTTCAGGACCGGGTGTCCTGGATAGCGGCTTCGGGTGAAGCGGTCGCTATGTAGGTGAGGTCTGGGGTAGACCTCCAGCAGCGAAGCTGCGGCACGGAAACTTATGCTCGTCTCAAGGAAACCACTCTTTCTTTTGTTTTTGGGCTCGGAGCCCGTGGTGCTTTCGTCCTGAAAAGGACGCGATAGTCACCACACCGGAGCGCTGAAACAGCGGTTGTAGAGCGGGATCTGGAGTAGCGGCGGCGGCGAGTCTTCTTCTCGTCTGGCGGCTGGAGTCTCCACGAAGTCCTCGGCTCGAAGTGTCGTTGCAGAAAGGTGGGCGAGAGAGAGAGTGAGTGACCTGGTTCGCGTCCTTTTAACCTGCGGGTGTGGGGTCCCCGCTCTGCGTCCCGAGGGACGAATCAGCTGGCTGCCTTTGGCAAGGAGCCAGCGGCCGGCTGCGCGCGCATATCTCCGGGGAGGAGTGCTGGGGTCCGGTGTCAACTTACAGGTCCCTGCCCCGCAGAGTCGTCTGGGCAGCGTGCGTGCGCCTTTGTTCTGCGGGGTGGGGGTCGACACAGGACACGAGGCTTCTCCTTTGTCCAGGACAGAGGTCTTTGTGTTTCTGTGTTTTGCTTGTTTCTTTGATTTACTCATTGTGTTGTTTGTCTGCTTGATCCACTCATCTGCAGCCTGTGTGGTCCTGCAGCAGTCCCAACAACAGGCTCAGGGACAGGTTGAAGATGTTGGTGAACACCTCAGCTAGCTGGTTGGAGCAGGCTCTCAGCACCCGCCCGGGGATGCCGTCGGGCCCTGGTGCTTTGCGGGGGTTCACCTTTCTGAGTGCCTGCCTGACTGAGGCTGTGTCCAGGTGGAGCACGTCGTCCTCACTGCTCACCTGTGGTCTGGAGGCAGGCGTGGTGTTGTCTTCATCAAACCGGGCGTAGAAGGTGTTGAGCTCGTCCGGGAATGATGCGCTGGACAGTTCCACTGGCCTGCTCCTCCCCTTGTAGTCGGTGATGCAGCGTAGTCCCTGCCACACACGTCTGGAGTCGTGGCTCAGATGGGCAGACTCCACTCTCCTCCTGTATTCCCTCTTTGAAGTCCTGATTGTCTTTCTGAGGTCGTATTTGGCTGCTTTGAAGGCTTCAGGGTCTCCTGAGTTGAAGGCAGAGGTGCGAGCGCTTAGTTTGACACGCACCTCTGGTCCATCCCAGGGTTTCCGGTTAGGGTAAGTGCGGATGGAGATTTGGGGCACGATGTCATCAATGCACTTCCCTATGTAGCCTATGACAGAGTCTGTATAAGCATTGATGTCTCCATCAGCTGCGTCTGCAAACATCTGCCAGTCCGTCGTTTCGAAGCAGTCTTGGAGGACCTCGTCAGATGTGCTGCTCCACTTGTGGATTAGCCTGGAGACTGGTTTTTCCTGCTTGAGTCTCTGTTTGTAGGCCGGCAGCAGCAGAATGGCACTGTGATCTGATTTATCAAAGGGGGGGCGGGGGAGGGGTTTGTAGCAGTCTTTGAATGGCGTGTAGCAGTGGTCCAGTGTCTGATCACCTCAGGTGGGGATGTTTACATGCTGGTGGTATTTTGGTAGTACAGTCCTCATATTTGCTCTGTTGAAGTCCCCCAGAACAATGAAAGCTGCATCAGGGTGTGAATTCTCGAGTCTGTTTACAATCCCATACAGTTCTTCCAGGGCTTGTGTTTTGGCAGCTTGGGGGGGGATGTAGACAACAGTGAGGATAACGGCGCAAAGTTCTCTTGGTAGATAGAAGGGCCTGACTTTGATGGTTAGCAGCTCCAGGACTGGAGAGCAGTGGGATGTTAGGACACGTGCATCTGTTGCCCACGAGGAGTTAACCATAAAGCACACACCCCCTCCACACAACTTGCCTGAGTCCTCCGTCCTGTCCTGTCTGTAGATGGTGAAATTGTCCGGGGTTATGGCGCAGTCAGGGACAGACGAGTCCAGCCATGACTCGGTGAAGGCAAAGACACAGCAGTTCCTCACGTCCCGCTCGAAAGATATCCGTGCGCGCAGGTCATCCAGTTTATTCCGGAGGGACTGAACGTTTGCGAGCAGGATCGTCGGGAGAGAGGGTTTGTTATGTCTCTGTCGGGTTCTCCATAGCACACCGGCCCGTTTTCCCCTCTTCGTCTTTCTCTTGCGGCGCCCGAGCCCGAGCGCGAGTAAACAAAGAGGCAGTACGTCCATGGCTGAAGCCTCGAAGGTGGGCATAAAGTCCGTACTAGCGGCCGAACGTAGCTCCAAAAGTAAGCTCCGATCGTACACGTAGCGTCCATGCACATTGCAGGTGCATCCGGAGAAGAAAAAGACAATAAAGTTAAAAGAAGAAAAAAAGAGCGAGTCAGCGCGGAGCTCCTTACCAGTGCGGCCATCTTGACGGCGCAGCGCGCCCCATATCCTTCTTCATTGGGGAAAACAACTTGAGGATTATCATGTCCTTCTTTACCTCGAATTGAAACAAGATAATGTTAGATTAAGATGGGATATGTATGGCGTTTTCCTATCATTTAAACAAGGCAGGCGTGATGGTTGTGTGGCCCCACAGATAGCATTCCGAATAATAGTGCAACTACTTTCCCCTAAATAAGTTGTAAATTGATTGCATTTGCTGTAGAAACATATACTTGGCTGGTAAATGGTTGGATTTGTTTCAAATAATGGCAATAATTGTCATACCCTGCTGAAGCATTTAGAATATGCACTTTTTGTCCTGTATCAACAACTGTAACGTATAATATTGCGATAGATTCTGATAGATTTCCTACTAAATGTTGTTTTTTAGTCCCTACGGATAAGGCTATGGATACCCCAAGGACTTCAGAGGCATTTAAGGGCCAAGGGATGGCTGGAATGGATGAGGCAGAATGGTGAGGTAGCTGGGCACACACATACGTAGCAACTTGGGGTGATATTTAACTCTCACATTAGCAACCATAGACTTGTACCAGGCATTATTTTCAATCATGCTAGTTTCTCTTTTCAATATGGAATGTTTACTGCTCTCGGGTTGATGCACAGGGTATGCTGAGAACAACATGGTCATTACTATGAATAACGCTATTGTTGGTAAAAAAAAAGGATTTCACCAATCTCAAATGAAGGTTCTTTAAGTCTGTTGTGTGAGATTCTGTGCACAACCTGGAATAAAGCTACAGAGTTGTGAGAGAGGAGCTCCCAGAACAGTCGGAGTCCTCAGTATTTAACCAAGACAAAGCCATAAACATCAAAGTTGAGAGACAGCTGAGCTCCTCAGCTGTTACAAGCATTCTGCATCTTATGTCTTCCTCCAAATGGCCAGGAACCAGGCACTCTTTATTAGGGTTCGTAAACCTCTTGCTGTACTTTTATACCCCAAACTAATGACCCAACACTTACATTTTGAAAGCAACAGGCATCTTGAAAACTCATTCGAACATTATTCACTCAAACACAGAATTTTTCCATCATTTCCCCCCTGTTTATACTATTTATCTGTTGGGAAATTTTAGTCACCCAATATAGTAAACCTAGATCATTAGCTTATTATTATTTAATTTGATGTTTTCCAGATCAGTTTGAGCTTCTCTCTCGGTCGCATCTGGTAAGTCCTGCAGACAGTGTTCTACTTCCCTGATGTAATCATCAATTGTGGAGTGCTTGTCGGCAGGATCAAGGGTTCGATGTTTCTCGCCATGGACTCAATGGGTTTCAGGCGAAGCTCCTGGACCTTGGGCTGTACTGCCGGTTTTGATGGGGCCTGGCTTTTCGCCCTTGGCTCTCTCTTTCTGGGAGACGGCTTGCTCTGTATCCGTCTTGAGGAAGCTCGGATATGAGCTCGTGTCTTCCTCTGCATGGGAGGAGCTTGATGACGGGTCTCGCCCGGCCGCTCCCCGCCTCGGGGGGGGTCAGCCTTGTCTCCCCTACTTCTTCCTGCTTGAGTCTTTTTAGAATCCACTTGCCGTTGCGCTTCTTTCTGTGTCTTTCGTAGTCCCTCCAGCTTGCGTTGAAGTTGGTCAGCTTCTTTCTTGAGGGAGAGGGACCGCTCCTTCTGTTCCTGAAGATCTGACAATAGGCGGGAGCGAGCATCTCTCGGCTCCCGTAATTCCATCTCCAGACGTACGATTAACTCCCTCTGGTCTTGGCTGCTGCCTTCCAGGATCCATAATCCAGTCTGTAAGTCCTCTGATTTACGATGGTAGAGTAGAGTCAGGTAGCCCAGCACATGGAGGGATGAAGTGACCTCTGTGGGGGTTATGCCGCACTGCAGCCAGTCCTGGATCTGGCTGTCGCAGTCGGAGGATGAGCAGGTTCGGATGTTCTCTGCGTCATCTGCATTCAGCCTGCAGATTCTCACGACCAGTCTCTGCAGTTCGCCTGTCACAGGCATCGGTGGGGACCTGGGGCCTTCTTCCTCAGTTCCTCGCTCTCGGCTGTCGGAGTCACTCATCTTGGTAGGGCGTTTGACGTGAGCAGTCAAGAGGAGACGCTTCAACACTTTCGAGAGGGTCCCTATTCTAACTCTTGAACCTCTTGTTTAAAGTGGTGCTCGGTGCTGAGTGTTTCTACTGGTTTGCGTTAGTCACACTTGTAAGTCGTGGTTTTAGGGATTTTATTCCTTAAAACCACGCTTAGAAACTGTGCAGTTATTAGGACAGGTAAGGTTAGAGATAGGGTTGTGCCTCTGGTTAGACACGTTAACAAAGGGAAGATTGTTAGTGACAGTTTATGAAAATGTGATTTTTGGATTTTACTCCAGCAAATCAATCTTCATAAATCTTCATAATCTTCATAAATGCAGACAGTTATTGACACATATGATATTGTTGGACATCTTGCCTCACACGGGGCACCATTTGTTGGGAATTTTTAGTCACCCAATATAGTAAACCTAGATCATTAGCTTATTATTATTTAAGAATTTCGGGGCACCACCCTGCGAACAGGGACTAATAATCTGGTTAGCCAATTAGCCTAGTAAATCAGTCTAAATCCTAAAGGTGAGGTCCGAGCACTGGCAAGATGTAGCAATAATCATATACATCAATAACAGGGTTCAGTCGGGACAAACAATGACACTTTAATAACAAATTGGAATTAAACTACATACATTCATACCCAACTGCAAACTAACGGCAGTGGCAAGTCTTCTTCTCGTCCGGCGGGTGGAGTCTCCACGAAGTCCTCGGCTCGAAGTGTGGTTGAAGAAAGGTGGGCGAGAGAGAGAGAGAGTGACCAGATTCGCGTCCTTTTATCCTTTGGGGTCTCCATGCCTTCGGGTGCGGACCCCCCTCTTTGCGCTGTGGATCGGTTTCAGGTCTCGAGGGACGAATCAGCTGGCTGCTTTTTCGCAGGGAGCCAACGTTCGGCTGCATGCGCTCGTCTCCGGGGAGGAGTGCTGGGGCCCCGTGTCACCCCATGTCCCTGCCCCTCAGAGAATCGTCTGGGCAGCGCGTGTGCGCCTTTGTTCTGCGGGGTGGGGGTCGACACAGGACACAAGGCTTCTCCTTTGGCAGAGGCCTTTGTGTTAGTTGTTTTCTTAATTTTCTGCCCCTCTGCAGCCTGTGTGGTCTTGCAGCAGTCCCAACATCCCATCTTTGGCCCGAAGGATGGGGCGACCCCCGTCCATGCTGCAGTCGATGTGGCCTTGATCTGATGGAGACTGACATGGTTAGGAGCATGGGACAGCGACAACAATCACGTGATCATGGCAAGGGCATCGGTTGTTCAGAGCTAACGCATTAACTAAGTTACTAATGGTACTTAATAACCAGGAAAATCAAAAGAGTATAAGGAATTAGGTGTGTTTTTCCTAGGTTCTGTAACTCTAGTTGCTGGATGGCCATCTTCGCTCGGATCTCAGGCATTTCCTCATCTAGTTGGAGTGTTCTGCAACACGATGCCATTGACGGGGCCAGATTCGACAATGTCGTTTTACTGCACCCTGGAGAAGATGAGGATGATGCCAAGTATCCAGACAGTGTGAATCCTGTAATGAGACGAAAGAGAGTGACAGTATTAGAATGGTTTACAGATTGTGTGTAGATGGTGAAAGATTTCCTTGGTTTTTCGGTTCGGCCTGTAGGTGGAGGCCTCAGAAAGGACTTGAAGAAGCCGACTTGAAGAAAAACTTGTTTATTTAAAAATTGTCCAAACGGTCAAAATAAGCAACTGGAAAGTTTCACAAGAAGTTGTATACAACAATCAGGGATAACACCCAAGATCATGTAACAGAGCGTTCAAGTATAAACTTACAAAGATCTTGGAAATTACCTCAGGTATTATACCTGTTTCGGGGGAGTGGTTTTCAGTTTAGAACCAATAAGAGATTTAGGGAGGAGATAGAGGTTGGGTCTCAAGTGGCCAATCGGATTATTTCTCCAATTGGCATTTCGCCATGTTATTACTTGTAGACCCACTATGTGGCGCTGTTGTGTCATGATTTGGTGTCCATGGATGAAAGTGTTTTGGTGTGTAAATTCAGAGGAAAGGTGGGAAGGGGCCATTGTTCTACTCTAGGTGTGGTTATCTTGAAGATAGCCAGGTGTGGCTGATGAACAGCAGGGGCTGTCTGGGAGAGATGTGTATCAATGGTTTTAGAAGAGGTCTTCTCTTTGTTGGGAGAGGCTCGGGCAATTCTGTTCGTCTGGGGAAGGCGCGAGATGCAAATGTTGATGGACAGGGAGAAGGTTTCTCCTTTTGTTAGGGAGATGTGTGTAGTAACGGGGCCCCTAAGGTGTGATATATGCTAACTTGTTTAGGCCACAATTCTTTGGAAAACTACTGAAATCTAACAGTCCCCCGTCTGATCACTGATCAAGCGTTACTTGACCATGGGGGATAACTTCAAGTTTGTTCATTTAACATTATTGATCGTATAGTGGTTTTTTTCTGTTATAACAGTTCAAGAGGACCCTTCTCGAACTGTGTTCCTTGCTCACAGGTAGGGGCAAAACCCAGTGGGAAAATTCCCCTACTGCCCTGAGGACCAGCCAGCGACACTTGCTTCGCAAGCTGTGAGTAGGCAACTTTGTATCGTTATAGTTCTAAGGCGATGGAGTCCAAATTGCTTATTGTCAGGTCAAGGGACCTAGTTCTTACGTGGGCTATTCTTGGGGGCTTTTGGGTGTCCCTGTTTATCAATAATATCAACATTCTAAATAATACATACACAATCATTCAAGGGTATATTATTACCGTAACATTCTTGATTATGTTGGAGGCGCTTCCCCATAGCCACAAATTTCCTTCTTCATAGGGCGGAGGTTTTAATAAGTTCACATTATCATGGATGTCCTTGACGTAAGCTGTGATGTTTGTTGAGGAGTCAGGAACATATGTGCAACATTCTTGTTTTAGGATTCCACAGGTGCCTCCTTTATCTGCCAGCATGATGTCTAGAGCCATTCTGTTTTGTCGAGCGACCTTTCGGATGGCATGTAGTTTTGTGTTTATTTCAGAGAGGGCACCAGCTGTATCATTTGCAATGTTGTCCATGGCGGAGGCCATCTCTCTGATTTCATCTAGGGCTACCGTAATTCCATAGGACGGCACAACGGCTGCGAAGAACCGTTGTCCTGGGCTGGCTATGATCTCATGGTTTCCAAACAGGTCGCGTTTCGATCTGGCAATATTTTGCATATTATGTTCCAATCTCATTGTCGGTATCGTGTAGGCCATATAACAAGATCCTTTCCAGCTTGGGGGAAGGAAATTGAATGCGTGTTTTCCACAAACAAACATTGTTCCATTCATTGCGGCCTTGTTATCCGGATTTTGGTAGTATTCCGGTATCGAAATGCATTCAGTGTTGTTGTTCCACGTGATAGTGATAGATTGTTGTCCAGCTGTGATGTAGTGAATGCATTCGCTATGGCCCATAACCATGCCGCTTCCATTGTTAGCCCAGCATATTAATCCCTTGGGGGCGTAGGTTATTTTTATGGGCTCCGGGAATCCTCGAGGGATTGGGCGATGCGTGAAGATGATGTTGTGTTTGTACAGTGGGCTGCTTGCTTGATTGAAGATTGTCAGGTAATCCACAAGAATAAAAGGAATTGCGAGGTAGGGGTATGTGTCTGTGGATGTCGGCAATAGGCCACACACCCAGCATGAATGTTTTCCTCAGATGCGGGCATATGTGTGTGCGGCGGCAATAAAGGTGTTGTCCTTGTGTGCGACGTGGTGGCTGTCATGGGTGGAGAGGACATGTAGGGAGGAGGTCATCAGTATCATCATTATCATCATGGTCCTCGTCGGTTGTTTGGTGCACGCTGGTGGTGTTGGATCCATCTGCTGTTTCAGCATTTGCGTGTATCTGTAGCACACAAAAGAAAGAAAAGCGGCAGTACACTTATGTTCGCGAGGATAAAGTACATTGTAATTTGTGCGATTCTATGTTTGCAATCCCCCCCCTTTTTTTTTTTTTTGTTCACATACACTATATTACCAAAAGTATTTGCTCATCCATTCAAATGATCAGAATCAGGTGTCCTAATCACTTGGCCTGGCCCCAGGTGTATAAATTCAAGCACTCAGGCATGCAGACTGTGAAACAAGACATTTGTGAAAGAATGGGCCGCTCTCAGGAGCTCAGTGAATTCCAGCGTGGAACTGTCATAGGATGCCACTTGTGCAACAAATCCAGTCGTGAAATTTCCTCGCTCCTAAATAGTTCACAGTCAACTGTCAGCTCTATTATAACAAAATGGAAGCGTTTGGGAACAACAGCAACTCAACCACGAAGTGGTAGGCCACGTAAAGTGACGGAGAGGGGTCAGCGGATGCTGAAGCGCATAGTGCAAAGAGGTCGCCGACTTTCTGCACAGTCAATTGCTACAGAGCTACAAACTTCATGTGACCTTCAGATTAGCCCAAGTACAGTACGCAGAGAGCTTCATGGAATGGGTTTCCATGGCCGAGCAGCTGCAGCCAAGCCACACATTACCAAGTGCAATGCAAGGCGTCGGATGCAATGGTGTAAAGCACGCCGCCACTGGCCTCTAGAGCAGTGGAGACGCGTTCTCTGGAGTGATGAATCACGCTTTTCCATCTGGCAATCTGATGGACGAGTCTGGGTTTGGAGGTTGCCAGGAGAACGGTACATTTCAGATTGCATTGTGCCGACTGTGAAATTTGGTGGAGGAGGAATTATGGTATGGGGTTGTTTTTCAGGAGCTGGGCTTGGCCCCTTAGTTCCAGTGAAAGGAACATTGAATGCTTCAGGATACCAAAACATTTTGGACAATTCCATGCTCCCAACCTTATGGGAACAGTTTGGAGCGGGCCCCTTCCTCTTCCAACATGACTGTGCACCAGTGCACAAAGCAAGGTCCATAAAGACGTGGATGACAGAGTCTGGTGTGGATGAACTTGACTGGCCTGCACAGAGTCCTGACCTGAAGCCGATAGAACACCTTTGGGATGAATTAGAGCGGAGACTGAGAGCCAGGCCTTCTCGACCAACATCAGTGTGTGACCTCACCAATGCAAATGGTCAAAAATTCCTATAAACGCTCTCCTCAACCTTGTGGACAGTCTTCCCAGAAGAGTTGAAGCTGTAATAGCTGCAAAAGGTGGACCGACATCATATTGAATTCTATGAGTTAGGAATGGGATGGCACTTCAGTTCATAGAATGAGTAAAGGCAGGTGAGCGAATACTTTTGGCAATATAGTGTATGTTCCCTTATTATCTATGTTTTGTCTGGTGGGTCGGTCAGTTTGCAGTGATTTGCATGGATCCACCTGGATTTTCCTTGTACCTTAACAGCTGCATTGGTGACAAGTAACACTTGAAACGGCCCTTCCCATTTAGCTTCTAGAGCTATTCTCTGTGGTTTGTGGATCATCACCCATTGACCAGGTATTAGGGAATGTCCCCCGTCTGGTGGATCTTCCCAAGCTTCTCACCTGTTGTTCAGCCGTTTTAACAGCTTCTGTTAGTTCGACACAGTATGAGAGTAAGATGACTGAGAGTAAGATGACATGGGTCTTCCTGTCACGATTTCAAATGGGCTGAGCCCCGTTTCTTTGTTATGGGTTGCCCTTACACTACACAAGACTGTTGGCAGTGCGTCTGGCCACGGAATGCCTTCTTGGTGTTTCTTTGCCAGTCTTTCTTTTATTGTTCGGTTCATTATTTCTACCTGGCCAGAAGATTGGGGATGATGTGGACAGTGGAGTGACCAGTCAAATTCCAACATTCGCCCAATTTCTGCACAAACGGCGCCTGTGAAGTGGGTACCTTGGTCAGAATCAGTTTGTTCCATCAATCCCCATCTTGGAATGAAGTCCCTCACAAGAAATTTGGCGGTGTGTGTCGCAGTCCCTCTGCGTGTGGGGTATGCTTCTACCCATTGTGAAAATTTCTCAACAACAATGAGCACATCCCTGTATCCTTTGCATGCTGGCATCAAGATGTAATCAATTTGTAGATGTCTGAATGGCCCTGGAGGTGCCTGTGTTCTCTTGGGAGGAACCTTGACCCGTCCGCTATTGTTATTGTTGCGGCATGTAATGCATCCTTGGACGATTTGTTTTGCAGCTGAGCCAAATACTGCAACATGACCCAAAGAGTGAATTTTTGTTGCTAGGTATGGTAGAAGGCTGCGTGGGGCTACTGTTTTTGTCCCGTGCCGCCACAATCCATCATCATGTAGTTTAGCTTAATTTCCCATCCATTCCCATTTTTCCTCATTGCTGGCATTGGTCTGTATTTCTTTGATGTCATTTAGTTTCTATATTGTGTGGCACTGTGCAAGGTGTGGGGTTTCTAGTTGGTCTTGAATATTTTCCTGTTCCCATGTGTTGCATGCACTATTCTCGTTGAGACTTCTGGGTTCTATCTGTGTCATTTGTGGTTTTGCAGCTGCTTTTGCGGCTGCGTCTGCGAGGGCGTTGCCCTGTGCCTCTGCTGTCTTTTCGTTTGTGTGTGCTTTTGTCTTTATGATCGCCACTTCTGCTGGAAGTTGTACTGCATCCATCAGTTCACCCACTAGCTGCCCATTCTTCACCGGGGTACCACTGGCTGTTAAGTACCCTCTCTGTTTCCATAAAAGACCAAAATCATGTACGACACCAAAAGCGTATCTTGAATCTGTGTATATGTTCACCGTTTTACCCTTTGCAAGTTTACAGGCCTCAGACAATGCTTTCAGTTCAGCCTGTTGCGCTGATGTGCCTGATATCATGGAGCCTGTTTTCAGTACTTCACAATCAGTTGTCACTGCCCACCCTGCACATCGTTCTCCATCTTCGATTGTGGAGGAACCATCTGTAAATAGAACCATTTCTGGATTCTCAAGGGGCAATTCCTTCAGATGTTGGTCTCGTTCTGCTTCAATGATCACATCAGGTCAACTGTGAAGGCTAGCCAATCTTGTGATTCAGGGGCGAGTTTGACAGTCCAGTATGCATTTACCATATCAACGACTGTGAACCATTTGTGTTCCGGCTTCAGTGTGTTGAAAATGGTGGATGGATTCGCAACTCGTGGTGTCAGTTTATCCACTGTTTTGTTTGCTTGCCTGTAATCTATGGTCAGTCTCCAGGTCCCATTAGATTTCTTTACAGGCCAGACAGGACTGTTTGATGAGCTCTTTGTTTCTGCTATCACACCGCGTTTTTCTAAGTCTGCTATAATAGGTTTGATACCTTCCATAGCTGCTCTGTTGATTGGGTATTGACGTGTACAAGGGGGAGGAGAACCTGTGAGCTTCACGGGTTCCAAATCCAGGAGACCACAATCATTTTTATCTTTGGCCCAGATTGGATGTTGTGTTAGTTCAGCCTTATGGAGCCTTCTGAGGTTACATGTAATCTTCCCTTCTGAGAAATCTAGGCTTGAGTTGAGCTGCAACAACACATCCATTCCTAGTAGAGGTTGGCATGCCTGCCCAATCCATAGACTAGCAACAACTTCGGCAGGTCCCACTGACACAGTTACAGGTTGTGTTTTCTGGAAATGCATCTTTTCTCCCCCAGCACCATAGGCAGATTGTGTGTCGTTAGTTAAAGGCAGAGATTCTCCCTTGAGGTAAGAAGCAGGGATAACTGTCATTTCGGCTCCGGTGTCCAATAGAAATTCAACTTCCACCTTGTCGTCGATAGTTGCACGCACATAAAATCCATCCTTACGCTGCCTCATTGCGACTGCGAGAGCGCGCAATGAGGGTTGGCTCAGTTTCCCTGGACCGCAGTAGAAAGTGTGGTTGCTCTCTGATTATCACTCATCCCTTGGTTGTCACGCATCCTTCTTAATGGTTCAAATTCATTTTCGTAGGGATACTCTCTGCGGGGACCATTCCTTCCTTGATATCCTGATCGACATCTATTGGCCCAGTGGCTGGGTCTGCCGCATTTTCTACAGATATTATTGAACCTGCGTCTGTTTTCTCCTCTTTCTGACTCCCTGTATCTGGCCCTGTATTTATTCTCGCCTGAACCTAGGGCTCTCATGTGTTCATCCTCATAAGCCTCAGTGGTAGTGACAAGTCTTATTTTGTGTCCAATGTTGTTTTCAATTCTCTTAGCTTCACTGATCAACATGGCGTATGTAAAGTTCACCTTTTCCCATTCCGGAGTTGTCAATCTGATAGCCTTCTTTATCTCAGGGGACAAATTTTGCAATAGGTTGCTTTTTAAAGCTCCATGATTGCTGCTGCCTATGTTTTCCTCAGTCAGGCCACTAATGCCTGAGTGTCTCAGGAAGGTCTCTGTGAATCTGTGCGCAAAGTCGCTAACATATTCATTAGATCGTTGAGTGCACTCAATTATTTTTGACCAGTCTGTGGTTGCATTGGTCTCGCCCTGGATCCATTCACGGAGCGCATTCCAAGCGTCAGCTAAGTTCTGTTGATCCTCTCCTAGGCTGCTCTCAACCGCTTGTCTAACCCGTTCTGCTTCGGAGGTGTTGAGGACCGTACATAACATTGCTACCCCATCAAAAGGGTGAAGCTGATGTATGTTTCGCACTCTGTTTATTTTTGACCATGCTCCCATGCCCATTTTCCTCGGATGTTCGAGATCCTTTGACCTCTGATCTATTTCGTTTGGTCTTGCCATTGCTGAGGTCCAGCCTGACCTACCCGGGTTGTTCGATCCAGAAGAAGGGTCAGGAGTCGGATGAGTGGATAGGTGATCTTTATTCAAAGGCCTTTGGAGATTACATTCAGAGACAAAGAGAGAGCTCTGTCTGCCAAATGCAATCTGTTTTAACCATGGACGGCATCTTACTTTATACAAAAGTAGATGTTAGCTCCTCCCTATAACTACTTAACATAAAGTTTATAATTTACAGAGTCCTACAATCATTCTCATGTGTTATGTGTCCTTGTTTATCTCAGGAAGTTAACCTGCTTGGTTCAGCTGGTTACTTCAAGGTCCACTCCAGTAAATGTGTACTGGATTAGGCCTTGCATCCTGTCACCTCACTGGTTTTATTTTATGGTGGCCTGTCACCCTGTTTGGTCTCATCTTTCTGGTCAATTTGTAACTGTGTCCTCTTGATGACATTAAGTTTACAGCTGTGTGGCCATTGTTTAAGTCATGGAGCCCTCTTCCTGGGGAGACTTCTTCCTCCCTCCTTAGATTAAAGTTGAGTTTCTTCCCATGACATAAAGACCCTGGTTAATAATCAAGTATATGTACATCTCACAGTTCCCCCTCAATGTCTCATACAAAAAAAGGAAATGAGATGCATATATGCATGATTGCACCAAACAACTGAGAAAATTATGAATAATAATCAAGATAATGCTGACAGTTTTCTGCCCTAAAAAGGCAGACATATTGATGATAAATCATTCACGCCGTTTACAGAGGGGTGTTTTATTCCATAATTTCTGTGATTGTCAATGTTCACAAAACAAGAAGTCACATTGTACATCATAAAGAAAATATACTGCATGGTTTTAAAAATATTGCTTGATAAATTATCAGTTTATTTGTTTACACTATCTTTAGTTGAGCAATCATCCAGAGAATCTAATAACCTAATCTCAAAAATAAAACAATTTTTGATAAATATAATTTCAGCAATACTATGATACCAGACAGAATTGTTTAAAGTTTATATACTATTCCTAACAAAGATTCAGAAGCATATAATTTTAAAGGCCCTCCTCATAATCTGTGAGTGAAACATGACATCTGTACCCCGAACAGAAGAATTTTATAATAGCTTTGCGGGTGTGATTACTGTCTCGTTGCAATTATCCTCCTAATGTCAGAGATTGAACCGATAGTAGTTCTGTCACTGATGCTATGCAGTGAAAGCAAATAGTTGATGGTGTGTCTGCCAAGTCCAGTGTCTATTGGATTGCATCTCTGGTGTTTCATTTGGAGGCGGTGCTTGTACACACAGGCTTGGAGTAGCTACTTTGGTTGATGGCGTTTTTGGCTGCCACCCTGATGCAGTAGGTGGTCAGGGGCGTGAGCTCAGTCTCTGTGTAAAAATCGGCTTCCACGGTTCTCACTCTGGGCGGCTTATTGCTTTGGTGCTCTCTCTGCTCCTCCTCAATCACGAGCGTGTACTCGGTCGCGTCAATCACCATCTTCCACTGCATGTCCAGGGAAACACCTCTGACCGTGACAGTCAAGCCCTCTGGGATTTCAAGGCCTGACGGACAGAGAGAGGAATAAAATGATGCTGTTGCAGGGTCTATGAACTACGGCTATCATAAGGATTTGGTGGACACCATATGTACACCTGTTAAAGCGATCATCCACTAAGACGACTCAAACAGCAGTTACCTTTGTCTAAATGGGAGAACACTCCAGTGGCTCGAAGGTCTCTTCTCCTGCGGTTCACTACTGGACCTTAGATGGTGAAAAAACACTTGTTAGAGATGACACAGCGAAAAAGCAATGCAGTCTTTGAGCGGCAGCTGGCATTGCGGAGCATTTTCACCATGTATCTGACCTGTAATGTCTCTGGTTGGGACGCTCTCTCCCTCCTCATTGCTGGCTGTCACCTCAGTGGTGTCAGGACGGAAGTTGGTCAGAGCGCACGAGAGCTCGATGGTCCTGCAAAGCACACTGCGGCCTGTCCCAGACACATTGTAGACGGTGTACATCGTGGCTAAAACAGACCTAGACCAGGTCAGGACGGCAGACTCTTCGTCTCCGATGTATCTCACATTCTGTGGCGCACAGGGGACTAGGAGACACAGAATGGAACTACAGTTAATCACAATGTTATTTATTCAGCTGAATATAGCAACCAAAACTTGTAATATGTGGACTGTTTTCTCAAATTGCCATTTATTATCCAGCATACATATACCCACTTAGATACGAATGCCCGTCTGTTAAAATGAACTTAAGTTAGTTAAGTGACAGTTGGGTCTTGGAATTGTAGTGTACTTTCTATGTTTAATTAATTTACCTGTAACCCCGGTAAAGCCACTGGATGGCTCGCTGGTCCCAGCCGAGTTTCTGGCTCGTACGGTGAGGGTGTACACTGTGCTGCAAGGCATCATGAACTCAAAGTACGCCCGGGGCTTCCAGTAAGAAGTCACCTCCATCATGGCCTGTGAATTGTTTTCGATGCGACCGACTATCTCGGCGAGGTACTCGACGTCGGAACAGTTGACGCTGTCCCATGATGTCATGGCCCATTGAGCCTGGCCTCCTTCGTGCATCTTGACGGTCAGACCAGTTGGAGGGCATGGAGCTGAGGGCGACAGAAGAGGTGATTGGTTTTACACTACTTAACCAGATTGCTGTTTAATTAATGTTATAGTGCCTGTGTACTTAACAATCACGGCTCGAGGCCTAAAGCTCTCCATCTCCACATATATATTTCACAATTTGTTCCCTACATCTAAATTGGAGAAAAATATTTTCATGCTGTATGAACTCATTAGAATTGCAAGCTGTGACGGTTTAACTCTCCGGCACTCATATTTACCTGCTCCCATCTCAACAGGTGGACTAAACGAGCTGTTGCAGACGCCGTCAGAGGCTTCAACAGAGAAATTGTAGATGTCCCCACATTCCAAGCCCTCGATTGTGCAGGTGGAGCCAGTGCTGTCGCAGTACAGAGCGTCCCCATCCATCGATTGGGCGCAGGCGAAATACTCCACAGCGCCCACACTGTTATTCCAAGACAAGGTGGCAGAGCTGGTCGCGCAATCCACATCCACTGTGAGACCAGAGGGTTCGCAGGGCACTGCAAACACAGGAGAGGAGACCTCCTGTCAGACATTATTTAGCATACACTATCCAGTATATCCAACACAACTACAGACTCTAGTGCAATTATACCTACTCTGTTTCTAAAACAACTGACAGTTCCCCCGGTGTGTAAGCACTTTGATGTGTCAAAGAAAGTAGGAGCTAAACAAGCAGTTATTTGCATTATAGTTCCAATATAAGTGAGAAGTTAAAATATAAGGGACAAAGATCAATGTCAAGTGCCCAACTTTTGATATTTCCAAACGCTCCATGGTTTATGACATCACAAAACATGAAGGAGTTTTTTCTTGGATAATCCTGAAATGACGATATCACCAGAACTACTACTACAATCGAACGTCTGCCACACAGAAAGCCGATTACAAACAAAACTAAAAGTGGTGAATGAGTCACACCGGAGACGGCGAGCGAAACCAAAAAGCCTGCCGTCTCTACCTGTCCTGAGAGACGCCATGCCCGGCTGGCTGGTGCAGTTGCCCCCCGTGGCGGTGATGCTGAGGTTGTATGGCTGCCCGCAGTGCAGAGTTGCCAGCGTGCAGTTGCTCGCCGAGGCGCTGCAGCTGGCCATGTGTCCGTCCTGTCCCGTCGCCGTCACCAGGTACGACGTAGCCACGGCCGACGGTCCCCACGTCACCGTGGCGCCATTCTCCTCGCACGTCGGCACCACCGTCACGTTCTCTGGGACACAGGGAGCTGAGGAGGACAAAAGGACCCTTAATTTCTCTTGCAGGCGTTAGAGTGCAGTATCATCGTGGTTTTTGTGCACTTGTGTCATCTGTGAAAAAACAGTCAAGCATGCATTAGGGCAAGTTCCACATTTTCAGATCTCATATTAACATGATATGTTAAAACACTAACCCTGACCCACTGTTTATGAATTCACTGAGACCCCAATCCCAATAACAATAACAACCTTTGTCTAGGTCTTTATTCTAACTGCCTTTTCAGATCCTGCTCCAATCTCCTGAAACCTAGTTCCACTCCTTCCAGCATTGCAGGATCAGGAGTAAACTTTGCCACATTGTTGCATGTGCTCTCAACTCAGTGGTTCACCATCATTTTCTGAATTCATTGGCGCCTGTCTTCTTTTTGGACTGCAACTTTGTCTGACTTGAACTCACTTTACTTTCTGATGATAATTAAAACTCAAATACCTGTACTGATCTTCCTGGGTGGACTTCTGAGGCTCCGGCACTTATCGGAAGACGTCGATACGATGATGCTGTAATGCATGCCACAGCGCACACCCTGAAGTGTGCATGACGTGGAGTTGGTTTCGCATTGGATGAAGGTTTGGTCGTGACCCTCAGCCGTCACCACGTACTGGGATGTGCCTTCCACCACCTCCCAGTCAACCATGATCATGTCGCTGTTGCACTGTGTCACGGCATTTATAGACGTTAAGGCGCAAGGACCTGCAGGACGGGGCACATATGATGTATAATTGAATAAAAGATGAACATTTGAGAACACTGGAGCATTGCACTCCTCATTTGTTCTTATTCTTCAGAACGGTCTGTTTCACATCCCATTTGTGCTTTGGTTCTTATTTGTAAAAAAATTGTTGAAAAACTCAACACTCTTGATTCTCCTTCTGATTTGAAGTACAGATGTTAAGATTCAGAGAGACTCTGAAAGTCTGTTTTCAGTTTTGTAGATGTATTAATGAACTGCAAGAGGTTTATAATGCTCCCAACGTAAGGTTGGGCCTATGAAAGGTCAAACTTATCAGATCGTTGATTTTTAGCGGACCTGGTTAGTGTTGAGTCAAATTTAGTCTTAAAGGAAAAGTCACTGACATACAAACAAAAAGGAATAAATGACAACTAAAACTGCTTTTTACATGATACCTTTGACTTACAGGTGTAACTGCTCTTTTGCCTGAAAATGTGTATAATTTGAGGTTGAATACCTGTCTCCAGTTCAAAGCTGACGCTGCGATTACTGTGGCAGTGGTCGTTGGCAGCAGTGATGTAGAAGGTGTAAAGCGTCCCACATTTCAGATCTGGGATATTGCAGTGGGAGGAGGTGGAGGTGCAGGTGGAGTTGTGGCCTCCGGCCTCTTGCCCCAGCCCATAGTATCTGAGGGCTCCCTCTGAGGCCCCCCACGTCACCCAAGCAGAGTTAGTCACACAGTCCAGACGGCTGACGGGGTTCATGGGCACACATGGAGCTGGACATGGTAAAAATACGAGGCGAGATGGGGAGAAAGTTAGTGAGCCAATTGAAATCTGTGACCATCAGTTTTTACATTTGATACAGTCGGATGTGGACGCTACCTGGTGGCACAGGTTGTTATGAAACGAGGCACGTGACGTTTTTGTAATTTAAATTTAATCTCGATACCAATGATGACTTTTTGGGAGTTTACGCAAAGAGCAACAAGGTATCTCAATAATGAGAACGCCTCACAGGTTTGAGATTCGAAAAGACAAATCACAGGTCTGATTCAAAGTAACACAAATGAGCATGATATCCATTTTTCTCATCTACCTCTTCAAAAAAGTATTATTAATGCTGTAATGTTGCTTTTTGACATGAATGCACATGCTGGCACACGCGCAGTGTGTTTACCTGAGGACGTCTGCACCACGGCACTGGGCTCACTCTCACACGTGTCTCTCACGGACAGCACGCTGATGTTGTAGCTGCGTCCGCACGGTAGACCGCTAATGGTGCAAGACGAGCCCGTGGAGTTACAGTGGAGCCTGCGCATGGTGTTGCTCACTGCTGCCACATGGTAGTACTGGGCATCCGGGTTCGGGGACCAAGACACAGTCATGGCACCTTCAGCACACTGCGCATCAACGACCACATCCTGAGGAGGACAGGGAGCTGAGGAGGAGGAGGGAGAGGGAGGGAGGATGTGTTAGAGGCCAACAGGCTGCTTGATAACATCTACAAGTACATTTAAATGATGGCAAAGGGTTGTTGATGGCTACAAACAAAGCCAGATAACAAATACAGGATTGGAAATGAGACAAAAAAAAACAAGGATATATGCTCAGGGCACTTATTTTAACTGATGAGGACAGTGCACATTTATGTGCACATATCATGTGCACATATCATTTATTTTCTAAAACTTTGAATTTGAAATGAACATGAGTCTTATTAAAGCAACTTAAAAGTAACAATGTAGATCGAAAAAGAACAAGGCTTAACAAATAGAATTATCAAATTCAGGAGCAAAGGCAAGGATTAAGTCTTGGCTGACTTTTTAAAGAGCTCTGTGCTTTAAGAATCATTTGAGGAAATGTAGTTGAACTATTTTTTTCTTTATATTGATGTTGACAAAAAAAAAGGAAAGCCGTGTAGGACAAAAGCAACTCCATCCCCTCCAACAGCAATAATGGACACCGTTGTCGGTCTTCATAGAGGGTAATTTATGTTTCAGTGTTCATATTTCACTGGGTTTTGCGATACCTGTCTGCATGTAAGCCACGTCGCTCGCCACGCCGGAGCAGGACTCGTCCAGGCCGAACACGCTCACGTTGTAGGTCTGCCCGCACCGCAGCTCTTCCAGATTGCAGTGGGTCACGGTGTTGTTGCACTCGGCCCTGTGGCTTCCGTCTCCCGTGACGCCCACCGCGAGGTAGGACAGCGCTCCGCTGGCT
This sequence comes from Karalla daura, assembly GCA_029224185.1. Taxonomy (NCBI): domain Eukaryota; kingdom Metazoa; phylum Chordata; class Actinopteri; order Chaetodontiformes; family Leiognathidae; genus Karalla; species Karalla daura. The sequence goes on from CM055194.1 coordinate 5,601,525, forward strand.
CGCTCCCACGTCACGGCGGCAGAGTTTGAGCTGCACAGCAGGGAGGCCCTGACGTTGGTTGGCCTGCATGGCGCTGGGAGGAGGGAGGGGCACAGGAGAAAAAGACATTCCTTGTCAATGCACAGGTACAATTGAAATGGCCTGCTCCCCTGGTCCCATCTCGTCGTATTTTGCTTAAGTTCAACGGTGAAGTAAAATTTGATGTCTGCTTTTTAGCGAAAAAACGCCATTATGGTATTAAGCCTAAATCATTTAGGATTGACCTCACTTTACCAGCAACTTCATCCCTGATGTTTTCTGTTAGATATTCTCTGTTACACTGAACTCAAATTGCGGCAGCGAACTCATCGTTGCTGGGAAATTGTCAGGAATTTCCCAGCACTTACCCGACTGCAGGTCGAGGTAGGCGTGGCTGTTGTCACATCGCCCATCCTGCGCTGTCACTGTCAGGTTGTACAGTTGTCCACAGTGCATGCCGGGCAGCTGGCAGCTGGATGCCGTGCTGTTGCACATGGTCTTATGACCATCGGGACCGAAAGCGCGCACCGTGTAAGAGGACACGCCCTCCTCCTCCTCCCACGACACGACGCCGGTGTCGTTACCGCACAGCATCTCCGCCGTCACGCCGGCTGGCACACACGGCACTACAGACGCGGACAGACGCACAGGGAAGGTGTGACTCGAGTCAAGTCAGGGTCGACTCTTCCAGAGCTGAGCCCTGACTGACAAATGCCCATGGGCGGTTCAGTCGCCGGCCGTACCTGTGCTGAGCGCCAGAGCGGCGCTCCCGGCGCTGCCGCACGCCTCATCCGAGGCGCTGACGGTGATGGAGTAGTTGAGGCCGCACAGCAGATCGCTGAGCACGCAGGTCGTCTCGGTGCTGTTGCACGATGACTCGTAGCCGCCGGCGCCCCGGGCCAGCGTGGTGTAGGACGTCGCCCCCTTGCTGGGCTCCCAGGAGACCGCAACGGCACCGGACTCGCACTCCACCCGGGCCTCCACCCGCCGCGGCACACAGGGCGCTGCATGGACACAGCCGGAGAAATGTGAGCGTTGAGCAGTGATTCAGGATATGTGCAATGAGCAATCTATAATTCAGTTTCGAAAGAATATGGATTATGTTACATGAAGTATTCTCTATTGTGCTGGATTCAAGAGAGGCTCTCTGTAAGATTGATTGTACTGGTGATGGCAATAAAGACTTTCTCTTTCCCCTCCATCTATAACTCAATCATCTTTGCCTTAAAAAGCTTGATGAAATGCGTTTTGAAGAAGTGCAGTCACAAAGATTTAAGCAACAACTGTACCACTGCGTCTCCCCTTTTACAGTACCTACAATAGAGGGTATAAAGCACATACAAGCACAACCCAAAATGTTTCCACAATGAACCCACTCTAATGCCACACCCCAGCACGATAAGTCTCCTTGTCACCTGCTTTCATCTGTATGACGTCGCTCTGCGAAACGTTGCACATGCTGTTCACCGCAGTCACGCTGACGTTGTAGGTGAAGCCGCACATGAGGTCGGTGAGGAGGCAGGACTGCGAGTCCGTCTCGCAGCCGACCTCGTGCTCCTCTATGCCCAGGCCTTGGACGATGTAGGAGTCGGCCCCACTGCTGGCCTGCCACTCCACCCTGGCCTCGTTCCTTGAACAGTCCAGCATGGCGACGACGTTGTCGGGAGGACAAGGCACTGTAGGGGAAGAGAGGTTGTTTTTTTTTCATCAGCGCTGCCTTTGAGTCACACACTCAGGAATGCCACGGCGTGACTGAAAACTAAGATAAAAGACTGGTGTCATTTGGTAAAGACGGCCCTATGTTGTCATAGCTGTTATTAGTCATATTTTCCTTTTTCATTGCATGAATTTCATGACATCACTCAGACAGAGGTTAATTTGTTTCCTGACAGTGTGACAAAGACCACATACACACAACAGCAATTAAACCTGTACTCCACGAGTCCAATTGATGTCTTATAATCGGAGGTGGTTTTTTTTTTTAGAGAACCCACCTGACTCCACCTGTAAGCTACTGCTGGGGGGACTGCTGCACGCCCCATCCGAGGCCACGGCGGTCACCCGATAGCTCTGACCGCACTGCAGGCCCATCAGCTCGCAGTGGGTCATGTTGGAGTTGCAGGTGGAGACGTGGCCGTCGGAGGAGTGAGCCGCGGCCGTGTAGTTCAGGGCACCCTCAGCGTAAGCCCAGTCCAAGAGAGCCGAGTTGGTGAAACAGTCCAGAGCCACAGATCGGAGCTCAGGTGTGCACGGCACTGAGAGAGAGAACAAAAGGACGACCGGTGTGACGCTTCGTAAGCATTGACAGCAACAGGATCCAAATATGAAGTCTCCCTCCAGAGGTGGATTTTATATCAAGGTGCTCTACCTGAATTGAACTGCACGGCTGGGCTGGGTAAGCTAGAGCAGACGTCATCCTCTGCCACCACCTGGACAGAGTAGGACTGGCCGCAGGTCAGGTTGGTCAAGGTGCACATGGGGTCAGTGCTCTCGCAGAGGGACGTGGCTCCCTGTGTGCTCCGGGCTGACACTTTGTAGGTCAGAGCCCCCTCGCTTTCGCTCCATGACACCACAGCCCGGTTTGTGGAGCAGTTCATCCTCACAGCCACTTCAGTGGGAACGCAAGGCCCTGGAGAGGAGCAACGGGGAGGACAGTGGCGTTGGTTTCATGGCCCAATCATGTAGTCAAAAGATGTTTGGTGAAGACGGATCTTATTTTAAAAACAGTCATAGCAACCAATAGGATGAAACTGGGGTCACTGCGATGAATGACACAAATGACACTGGCAAAGTACATTATTGCAGTCTAAAGAGGAGCAATGCAGAACCCCTGACCTGACTGCATCGTTTGGACCTCGCTGGGGTCAGAGCTGCACCTCTGGTCTGAGGCGACCACGGTCACCGTGTAGTTCTGACCGCAGCGGACGTTGGGCATGGAGCACTGCTCGCCGTCGGACATGCAGCTGTTCGACTGCTCTCCGTCCTCCTGGGTCAGCGTGGCGGTGTAGAACTGGGCCCCGGCCGACTCGTTCCAGGCAACCACAGCGATGTTGGAGAAGCAGTTGAAGGAGGTGGAGACGCCGGTGGGCGGGCATGGCTCTGAGGGAGGAGGGAGGGAGAATAGCTCCACCATTGATTTCATTTGGACCACTGGGCTATGTTACATATTTTGAGTGGGTATTCCTCTTACTTATGGCCAAAGTTTACTTGTCTTATGAGTGGGGAGGCATGAAGACATTTGATAATTGATTAGAAAAGATGTGTAAGTGATCCCTTGAAAACTACTACAGCATACCAGTGACAAAAATAAGTTTCATTTGAAAGTGTAAAAGTAAGAAATGAGTTAAAGCATATTAGAAAGGAGTATTTGTGAACATTTGTAATACAGCTTTGGAATGTGAAGGTTGGAAAAAAAAAAACAGATCAGAGCAAGAGGAAACCGCACCTGACATGAGCGCTGAAGCTTGGCTGGGGCGGCTCGTACACTCAGAATCTGCCGCCTGGACGGAGAGGAAGTACTCCCGACCACACTGGAACTCTGAGATGTAGGTGTAGGTGTCGTTGGTGCTGAGCTGAAGTCTGTGGCCGTCGTCGTTCTCCGCTGTCACGATGTAAAACTCTGCAGTTTCACTTGCGTTCCAGCTCAGGGATCCCACCTGAGAAGAGGGTTTCGTAATCACAATAACGGGAGTTAAGAAGCACGTTGATTCATTTTAAAACAGCACGGAGAGGCAAAGAGGCAAACGAAGCTGTCGGATCGTCACCTTCATTGTGCAGTTGAATGTCGAGTTTAAGTCCTGGGGAATACAGGGTGCTGAAAAAGAAGACAGACGCTTTCTTGTGAGTAGAACTGTAAATATGATGCTCCAGAGCAAATTGCCAAAAATTAAAACTATTAACCCCCCCTCCCTTTTTTTTTTCTCAACTGCAGCTGAATTCCCTGTGAACACTTACCCATCCGTATCATGACGCTGCTGCTCGGCATGCTGCTGCACAGGTAGTAGTTGGCCACGACGTGGACCGTGTAGTGCTCGCCGCAGTGCAGGTCGTCCCAGGTGCAGGTGGTGGTGTTGGTGGTGCACACGTGGGTGTGGCCGTCCAGCCCTATGGCGATGGCCAGGTAGGAGTCGGCGCCGTCGCTCTCGGCCCAGCTGACTGACCCCATGCTGTCCTCGCAGCGCGTGTAGCTCTGCACATCCCGCGGCACACAGGGGCCTGGATTGGGTTTGAGGGTGGACGAAGCCAATAGTATTAGCAAAAGATGCAAAAAAAAAACAGTTCCCTTAAGAAATGAATGGGACAAAGTGGAAAAACAAATGAACAGTTTGACTTTTCAAACATTTATCACTGAGGCTGGACTTTGCGAAAGACGCCATTCAGGCTTCTGACTGGAGACACAAGTCTGCTGAATCGATGCTTTTTAAGTTTGTAGATAGTTTTTTTAATCAATCACTGTCCAAAAATCATGATCACAGAGCCACTCCATTCTCCCTTTGCTGCCATCACCACGGCAACCTCAATAAGCTGTCAGTAGAAGCAGAAGTTGTAGTAGTAGTAGTAGTAGTAGTAGTAATAGTTACTCTCATGGATGAGAAACACATGTGAGACACATACCTCTCCGGAATTCTTGAGGCGGGCTCGTAGCGCTGTCACACCGATCGTCCAGCGATTTCACAGTGAAGTTGAACAGTTGTCCGCAAGGCAGCTCAGCCTCCAGGGTTGTGTCATTGGTCTGGAAGGCTGTGACGTATCCCAGGTCCCCCGCCACCATCACCGTGTACAGGGACGCACCGTCAGCCGCCGACCAATCCAACACGACCGTCTCATTGTCACATGACCCACTGATTGTGAGGCCAGTTGGCTGGCAGGGCTCTGGAGAGAGAGTAAAGATGTCATTTGCATCAAAGTATGTCACTTTTATTGTTGCTCATTTTCATTAACCTGGAACGCTTCATGAAATAAATCCCAATAAAATGAAATATGAGATTTTATTTTTTTTTTTAATCTATACCTTCATCTAGTTAAGACAGGCTAGCGTGGAAATCTCTGATTAGGCCGCACCTGTCTGGATCTCCACATAGCTGCTGGTCTCACTGAAGCACATGTCGCTATACGCGGTCACGGAGAAGCTGTAGGTTTGTCCACAGGTCAAGTCGGAGAACTGGCAGGTGGAGCCGGTGGAGTTGCACTGCAGAGCTGCTCCCATGCCGCAGCTGGCTGTAGCCATGTAGAGCTCCACTCCCTCTCTCTCCCCCCAGTGCATGCTGGCCGTTCTCGTCCCGCACTGCAGGTCCACTCCCACATGCGCAGGCTTGCAGGGCCCTGGACAACACGCTCGACTTTAGCATCCAATTCACCCGCCGTGGGATTCCCGCATCCAACCGCTCAACTCACGCGTGCTGAAGCCGACGCCGGTGTGTGACTCGTGCTGGCAGTGGCTGCTGATGGAGGTGAGGCTGACGTTATACGTCTGGCCGCACTCCAGCTCCTCCAGGTCACACTGGTGCTCCACGGTCTCACACGTCACCCAGTGGCCGTTGGCTCCGACGGCCGTCACCAGGTAGGAGCTTGCTCCCATGGACGGGCTCCAGGACACCTCGGCTGTGTTGTTGTAGCAGTCCAAGGCAGCGGCCACAGATTCAGCTGCACAGGGAGCTGCGGACACAAGCCACAAACATGGAGTTGCAACGACTTCATAATCCTAAGGAGTCGCATCTTGAGTAACGAGTCTCGAGTAACTCGAGTATCTCAAAGACCTCAAATCGCTCCCCTACCTGCGTGCAGCAGGACAGTGGTGGAGGCGGTGCTGTTGAGCGTCTCCCCGATGGCGATGACGTTGGCGTAGTAGACCACGCCGCAGTGGAGGCCCGCCACGTCACAGAAGGTGTCGTTGCTGTGGCAGGACAGAGAGTGGCCGTCCCGGCCGGCCAGGTGAGCCTCGTAACCCACGGCGCCGAAGCTGCTCTCCCACGAGACGGTGCCCGTGTCGTCCCGACACCTCACCGAGGTCTGCACGTTGTTGGGCGGGCAGGGCTCTGTGGGGAGAGAGCACAGGTGATGACCTCTCGCTTTCATGCTGTAGCAGGAAGCCAAATTGCTTAAAATAAAGTTGACGCTTCAACGACTCATGCTGTGAATTCACAAAATAGTTTAGAACGGTAACTGCATTTTTGCACTGTCTGTCTGTTGATTTATTGTTTTTAATCCATTTTTTGTCCTCAACCATCATTTTCTTCAGGCTATCTGACTGTGAAGAGGCTACCAGGGGCAAGGATCCAGGCTTGTCCCAACGGGGAAGGAATCAAAAGCAGGGGCTGTTCGCACCTGTTGTCAATACAGCATCCTCAGTGGAGGTGGACAACCCTTGGCACACGTGATTGTTTGCCGTGACGGTGACGTTGTACATCTGGCCACAGTTCATGTTGTACAGGGCGCAGTAGGTGCCGTTGGTGAGGCAGGAGACCGCCAGGCCCTCCTCGGTCTCCGCTCTGACTGAGTAGGACTCGGCACCAGCGGTCACGTCCCATGTCACCTGGCCGATGGTCAGGCTGTACTGAATGCTGATGTGCTCGGGGATGCAAGGCTCTGGAGGAGAGGGTGGAGGCAACTTGTCAGGAATGAGGAAAGTCATGAGCGAGAAATGATTGCTGGCTTTGCAGTAGAAAAGAGAACAGTGAGTGATCAGACACATCATCAGGTCGTTCATTCATTTAGTTAAGAAAGAAACTAACCTCTTTTGCTCACTGCTAAGCTCTATTGTTTAGCAAGGAACACAAAGTTCATTCATCAGTGATTATTCATTTGAGTGACAGGCAAAGAGAGCCAATCAGAGTAAAGCCTCCAGGAGACTACCAGATAAACATGAAATGGAACCAGACTGTGATATTCCAACAGCTAAAATGTGAAGTTAGAGGGGCAGTACATTTAACAACGTTCACACCAGGAAAGCAACAACCATTGAAGCTCGATGGCGCCGAGAGACACTGGTTTACTTCGTGCGTGCTCACCAGTGACCAGCGGGCTTGTCATGTGGGCGATGCTTGTGCAGTTCTCTCCCACGGCTTCCACGGAGACCGAGTAGCGCTGACCACACTGCAGACCCTCCAGCTGACAGGTGGTGTTGGCGGTCTCCTGCGTGATGGTGTGTCCCAAGGAAGTGGAGGCCACGACCACGTAGCTCAAAGCCTTATCGCTCGGGTACCATCTCACCGTGGCGATCTGCAGGGCGCAGTCCATCTCGGCCGTGATGTGTCTCGGTGCACAGGGAACTGAGAGGGAATCAGGGGGCACACGTCTTTTAAGCTCTCTTTGACTGATATGGAGAGACAAGCTTCTATAATAGCTCAACAGCTCAAATAACTGGGATGGCAGCAGTATGATTTGTATCACAGCTGTGTGCGATGTGCAGATCAGCGCGAATCGTTTCCACGTCCGTCGCCTCCGACCCACCTGAAGTTGTGTGGACCACGGGAGTGGGCGGGCTGTCGCAGTATCCATCGGAGGAGACCAGGAAGACGTGGTACATGAGGCCGCAGCCCAGGCCCGTCACGTTGCAGGCGCCCTCGGTGGTGCCCTGGCAGCTCGTGCTCTGGCCCATGCTGTTCTGCACGGTGGCGATGTAGGAGTCGGCGCCCGAGCTCTCAGACCAGGACACGACCAGAGCGTTGGCCTCGCAGTCCAGCGTAGAGGTGATGTTTTCAGGGGTGCACGGTGCTGGTGACAAGAGACGGAGGTGTGACCGAGGGCTTCAGGGGTAGTTTGGTCACTCTAAATGTTACATTAACAGTTATTCCAGTCCATTCTATTGTGGGAGCTGTTGCATGTATTCTGTATGTTCTCATGTGCTCCATGCAGCACTAACAAGAAATTATCCTCCTGATGAGCAGGAAGGGTTGCTCTGACAGTTCTGTTTGGTTCACTTGACAAATGTACTTGTAAGGTTTCACCAAGGGTACATGTAGGTGCCTGAAAGGGTCAGTGAGGGGTCCCCTGACCAAATGTGGTCGATAGGGGCGATCCATATGTAAATTGCCAGAAACCCATTTTATTCACTTGTTCTTTTTACTGCCTGGGTAGATACAAAATCATATTTAATCAGTAAGTTGAAAGTGAAGTTACAGGAAACTCGGCAGCACTCAATCCATTATTTTTTCATTGTAACTTAGTCACGTTGATGCTGTTATTGTCACTACCCTACTGTTCAGAGTTTTCATATCTGGTCAGGAGGTACACTGGTTTTCTCCAGAAAAAAAAAAGGAATGAAACCAATGCTTAGACTTTACTGAGTCTTATTTGTGGGACACTACTCTGGTCTTCACCTCCGGTATTTGGAAACAGGGGCGTGCTAAGCGCATTGTTCATACCGGTCTTGATGGTCACGCTGTCGCTCGCCATGCTCGTGCAGTCCCTGTCCTCTGCCGTCACCGTGGCCGTGTACATCTCGCCACAGTGCAGGTCGGTCAGGTCGCACCGCCTCTGGCTGGAGCTGCACTGGCGCGAGTGGCCGTCGTCGGCCACGGCCCTCACCGTGAACAGGAGCCCCAAGCTGCCGCTGCTGTTCCACGCCATGGACGCCACGTTGTCGCTGCAGCGCAGGCCGGCTGTGAGGTTCTGGGGGACGCACGGCACTGAGGGGCGAGAGGGTCGGCGGAGAGGTTCACTCACACTCTGTCCACGGTCCATGAAGTGTGCGCCCCACTTGGGTAGCGTGCGCGTGTGCGTCCGACCTACCTGAGCGGAGGAAGCCCGCATCACGCTGGGAGCTGTTGCACGTCCGTCCCTCGGCCATGATGAGCACGGTGTACATCTCTCCGCAGGGCAGGTGGCTGATGTCACAGCTGGTGTCCGATGTGGTGCAGCAGGTGGTGTCTCCATCCATCTGCTCCAGGGTGGTGGTGTAGCTGATGGCGCCGGGGACGGGCGACCAGGAGATGCTCACCGTGTGATTGTCGCAGTCCACAGAACGCTCCACGTTGGAAGGAGGACAGGGGGCTGCATTGGGAGGAGAGTTTTTAGGTGTAACCCTCACTAGGACCTGGCCTGCAGAATACTGAGGAAGAAATAAGGCTGGCTGCAAAAATATGTTTCAAGAAAGTAAGAAATCTTGATGGCAAAGTGTTATGATCATCTCTAAATCTCAGGCTCAGGCATGTAGGACAGCATGTATTTATTTTGTCAGTGTTGCCATCCAAAAGGCAATTTGGACATGTTAACATTCCCCACAGAGACGCCAGTCTCGATAATGATCTGCCTCTTCTGTGGCGATTTGTGATTTGATATGAAATGAGAAATGAGAGGTTAATACAGGCCAAAGTCCTATTGTGCAGACGGTTTAGTCGAAACAGTTTCAGCAAAACAAAAGCAACCATCAGTTGGAGCACAAACAAATTTACATTACAAAACCATCAAGTAAACCATTACCGCTTTCATTTACCTGTCTCAGTGGTGACGGCGTTGCTGGATGTGCTGTGGCACTGCTGGTCCCGGGCCTGGAGGGTGAAGGTCAGGTTCTGGCTGCACTCCAGAGGTGGCAGACCACACATGCCACGTGACGTGGAGTTGCACTCAAACGTCTGGACGTCGCCCTGGCCGTCCCTGGCCAGCACGACATAGCCCTCGGCTCCGGCCGACTCCTCGTATATCACCCAGGCTGAGTTGGTGAGGCATTCGATCTCTACGTCAGTCAGGCGAGGCACACAGGGCGCTGCAGGTGAAAAGGAATAGAGATGAGGTTTATCAGTTTGTCTGCACGTCAGAGAAAGACACAGACGTATTTAAGTCAAGTAAAATGCATTGTCGCACATGAGGTAGAAACCCTTCTGTGGGCTTATCTCAGTCCAGACTCAAAACAAAACAAAACAAACAAAATATAAGACAACCAAAAAATGATAAAATAAAATCACGGAAATAAAGCAAGTTCGAGATCAATCATAAAACTCAACCAAACCAAGAGTATGCATTCGAAGCCTTAGGGCTTTTTGAGTCGCAATATGCATGTGATGGGTTCAGAATTAGAAAGCATGTGTAAATCTATTGCATAATTTAGTTTTTACGATGGGCTAAGTGTCCACCTCACCGGAACAGGCATCAACTAAACATGCTCGCTTTTTTTTTACAGAATACATTATCCAACTGACATTGGTTATATACATATGTGGTAGCAGTCAAGTCAAGGAAATATAAAAACATCGAAACACGGCCGCAACACATGTTCTGTACAGAATGAGCAACGGGTGGGGTCTGCCTTTGTGTACGGATCAAGCTAAAATCCTATCCGATCCGCACCTGTGGTGATCACTGCGCTGGGGCTGTCTCTTCCCACGCAGCCGTTCCTGACCGGTGTGATGCTGACGTTGTACTGCGTCCCGCACTCCAGCGTGCTCAGCTCGCAGCCGCCGTCCACGCCGCTGCAGTTCTGTCGCCGGCCCGCCGCGTCCACCGCCGACGCCACGTAGGTGACCCCCGGCACGCTGTCGTTCCAGGCGACGGACACAACGTTGGCGGCGCAGTCGACGGTGGGCCAAAAGGTCGCGAGCGGGCAGGGCGCTGGGCGGGGAAGGAGGAGAGGGCGCGGACGTTAAACGGTGTGCGAAACGGAGACAGACTTGCCCGGGTCAGGCCGGGAGTGCGCCTCCACGGTCGCGTCTACGCGGCCTGGACCTGCGCCCACCTGTGAGGACCTGCGTCGTGGGGCTGGAGGAGCTGTTGCAGGCCTGGTCCTGGGCCATCACCGAGACGTGGTAGGTCAGGCCGCACTGCAGGTCACGCACCACGCACAGCCTCTCCTCCGTCCGGCAGCCGCTCACGCGGCCCGTGCTGCTCACCACGGAGGCGTGGAAGCGGTCCACGTCGCCCTCGGACCGCCAGTCCACGGTGAGGACGCCGGTCAGACAGTCCAGGTGGCTCTCGATGTCCTGTGGCACGCAGGGAGCTGGGGAGAGAGACCATCCTGTCAGCGCGTTACAGATACACGTGTGTGACAGCGTCATTATAGATACAGTGGAACCTGGAGATATGAAATTAATTCATTCTGGAGGGGCTTTCGTATCTTAGCATTTGCGTATTACAAAAATATGAAAATTCGTATTTTTCCCAGAAAACAGCAGTGTATATAAATGACTGTTTTAATATAATATTAAAATACACAACTGTTTATTAGGGTTAGAAGGACACTTTCGATTTTGTTTTCGTATTTTGATTTTTTCTTTCAAATGGGACAGAAACCTCTTCGAAACCCAATTCGTGCTTTTGTATAACAGGGTGTTCCACTGTATTTCCACTGCATTTACTTTCCTGTAGTAACAAACATGGTTTCGGTGCCAAACCCTTCTATTCCAACACTAACAGGGGGAGACAAATGCGACTCACCCGTACGGATCACTTCCACGTTACTCTGGGCGCCCATGCACATTTCGTCCAAGCCCACAGCGTAGACACGGTACTGCTGACCACAGCGCAGCTCTGAAATCTGGCAGACGGTGCCGCCGGTGTTACAGGACCAGCGGCGGCCCGCTGGGTCCTCGGCCACGGCCATGTAGGAGACGGCGCCCTGCGACCTCTGCCACGACACCGAGATGTTGTTGGAGTCACAGGAGGAGACCACCCTCAGCTGGGTTGGAGGGCAGGGAGCTGGAATAGCCCACGCACACATCATAGGTTATGTGACCATTTGAATTTCAGACAGTATATATATATATTTTTTAAGAGTGAGATGAAGTGAAGTCTCTCTGCAGGGCCGACCTGTGTTGACTCGGTGCCAGTCCTGGCCAGGACTGGGGCAGTTGCGTCCCTGGCCATTCACGGTCACCCTGTAGCTCTCGCCACAGCGAAGGGAGCTGATGTTGCAGGCGGAGCCGCCGGTGGAGCAGCTCTGCTGGTGCACCATGTTGAAAGCGTCCGCCGAGGCGTTGTAGTGGAGGATGCCGCTGCCAGGAGTCCAGGACACCATGACTGTGTTGCTGTCACAGACCAGGCTGGTCCTCAGGCCACTGAGGGGACAGGGACCTGACAGATGGGGGGGAGTAAATATGCAGACAGACCACATACGAGGAGAAGCTGCACTTTAGGAAATGCTAAAACAAAGTGTTAAAAGTGAATCTTAGAAAAGTGGCCCACTGAAATGAGGTTGAAGGAAGAAAAATACACATCCTGAAAGCCAGTTAAGGATTTTAGCTCATTCATCCAGGCCCATTGAAACGTAATTGTTGACAATAAATTCTCCAGTTCAATGTGTTCAATTCAAGCTGCTCTTCTTTGAAAACAATATAGCTTCTATTCCAGGACATGCTCATACATCAAATACAAGCTTATTTAATTATTTTATTGTGTCTGTCAAATCTGAACATGATAGAACTCTTTGGATAAAACTGTCCATTAGCCACTGTGATGTTCTAAAACAAACATAAGAGAGTTACAAAAAATATTATTATTGAGTTGTACTGATGTGCCTAATAAATATCTAATAAAATCTGTGCATTCTCTAATCTTATGAATTATGAATGTGCGTGCGTGCGTGCGTGCGTGCATGCGTGCGTGCGTGCGTGTGTGTGTGAAATCCTCTATATGGACAACCTATCAGATACAATAGTAAAAAAAAAGAAACAAGTTCAACAATGACAATGAGAAACAGACCGTTTCTGGTTATATCCTCTTAAGACACAGCTTAAGATGTAGCAAAAACTCTTCAGTCTGCTATTGTTGCTGCATGTCTAAATGCATGGAGATCAGCACCAGCCGACTGACCTCCGAGCTACCTCACCTGTGGTGGCGTTGATGGTCTCGCTGACCAGACTGAGGCAGGAGTCGTGGCGAGCCACCACGGTGATGCTGTAGTCCTGCCCGCAGGGCAGGCTGGGGAAGTGACAGTTGGTGTCGCGGTTGCTACACTCGGCGTAGGCGCCCAGGTTGCCCCGGGCGTACACGGTGTAATGGGTGGCGCCGGGCGCCGTGTCCCATGTCACCGCAGTGATGCCGGTCTGGCAGTCCACGTTGGCTGTGAGGTGGGTGGGGACGCATGGGGCTGGTGGGGAGAGAGGGAACATTGGGCCTCATTGACGAACCGTCCTTACGAACAAATTTGTTCTCAAGTCCCACTTACGAGGATTTCATGAAGATTGCGGCATTCATGAATTTCTTCTTATCAGGGACCTATTCTTAGGTAAGAACAAATCCTACGAACACTCAGGAGTATACTTACGCACATATCAGTGCTGACATGTTGGCATGGTTGTGTTTTCTTCTCTTGTACAATTCAACAAAATTCAATATTACAGTGATAATTCTGTCATATTTATTATTTACTTATTTCATGTGTTTGTAAATATACTGAGAATTTGTATATTTTAAATCAATAAAATGTGCTATGATTTAACATCAATCAAGTAAATTGGAAACTCCCCAACGTTGACCCCGATGCGCTGATCTAGCTCAGACACGTCTGTGTCTCTCTGTCTGTTTCCCTCCTGTTGGGATTTTGCTATTTTTTTTTTGTTTCAGATTTCAGATCAAACCATTTCTCTTTCCTTCTCCTGACCCGGTGTCCACTGCACGTGTGGTAGCCTCCCATGCTTCTTTTTTGTTTGTGCTGGTATAGCTTGAACTAAGGCTACCGAATATAATTTAAGTTCAAGTACTTAAATTAAACTTAAATTTAAGTTTAAATTAAGTTTCAGTTTTCTCTCTTTAAGTTTTTTTTCTCTTCACCTGCTGCGCTCCAGCTGATCTCTGCTTTGCTTTAAGTATTTTGTTGCTGTTTGCTCCGTTTTGTTGCTGTTTCCTTGTTGCTGTTTACTTGCTCCTGTCCACACAGCCTTGCAGTCTTTTTAACCCTTTTAGGCCCTTTTATGGGCATTGATGGGGCGGTTACCTATGCTAATCCTATGTTAATTAGACTCAACTGGCACGCCCTCTCAACTTAAGAAGAAACAGCATTCATCAAGTACAAACACAGCTATGAACATTTCTGAGGCTTACGAACGCGTTGATGAATCTGACGTGGGATTTTCTTAAGGATCTTAAGAGCAACTTACGAAAGAATCTAAGAAGATTCTTAAGAACATATTGGTGAGTGAGGCCCATTGTTTTCATCTAAACAGTCTCTTTGAATTTTGTCACCCAAGTCATTGTCGCCCAAGTCATTTTTTGGGGAAAACGCCAAAAGCTTGACCAAATTCAGAGCATTCAGTACCCTCATTGTCAGTGTCTGTAGGGCATCAAGTGCGCGATCCTCTCAACAAAGGATTAAGCAGACTTTACCAGAGGTGGCCAGCATTACTAAGAGATGACTCCGAAAAGTCATTATCGGCAAAAATTGACTTGTACTTTCACTTTCATATTTTAGAGGAAAATGCCACTTTTACGATTGCTTTGTTTGTTTTGTTTTATAAAATGAAACATAAAATATTACATTTTGCAACAGCCCACCTGTGCTGAACCTCTCTGCCACCGCCGCCTGGCTGCTGCACGTGTCCGTGTGGCCCACTACGCTGACGGTGTAGCTCTCTCCGCAGGCCAGCTGCTCGAAGGTGCAGTTGGAGCTGCTGGAGTTGCAGGTGGTGACGAGGCCCCTGCTGTCCACGGCTGACACCACCTGGGTCTGATCGGGCCCCGAGTTTCCCCAGCTCACGTGGGCCCGGTTGGTGCTGCACTGCAGGTCCACCTGCACCGAGTCAGGCCTGCAGGGCGCTGAGGGAGCGAACAAGCGTCGCGCAGGTGTTGTGAGTCTCCCCGTCTTGGCACGTCAACTCGTCTGCTCCCACCTGATTTTTTTTCGGTTTTTCACTACCTGACATCATCTTGTAGTCGGAGCCGTCGATGCTCCCGCAGTCGATGGATGAGGTCGTGACGACGACGCTGTAGCTGAGGCCGCATCGGAGGCTGTGGATGGTGCAGTTGGGGTTGGTGGAGTTACAGGTGACGCGGGTGGCGTCGCTGCCGATGGCGATGGCTGTGTAGGGGTCTTGCGTGCTGACGCCCCCCCGCCACCGCACCGCGAACGAGTTGGCATTACAGTCGAGGTCTGCCACCACCCTGTCAGGCAGACAGGGAGCTGTGGAGGGGGAGGGGTGGGGGGGCGAGGGAACTAAATGACTGACAGCCCATCTCATTTCAAAATACAACTTCCAATAATAAATAATAAAGCCTAACCTGTAAGAAATAACCCAGATAAGTTTTCTGTATCTGGATGAATCTAGAGACTGAATTTCCCTGTCATCATTTGAAGCAGTTCTTTCGGTCAACTTTACAACGCCACACTCCTTTCTACTCTCAGCACGTGAACAAGCACACAGTGTCAGTTACCGGCGTCGAACGTGGCGGACGCCCCCTCGCTGCTGCTGCACGTCGCACTGGAGGCGATCACGAGCGCCGAGTACTGCCGGCCGCAGTCCAGCTTCACCGTGCAGGTGGTGGTGTTGGAGGAACAGGAGACCACGTGGCCGTGGGCGCCGGTCACCGTCGCCGTGTAGGAGGTGGCGAGAGCGCCGGGCGCCCAGCTCAGCGTCCCGGTGTTGGCGCCACAGTCGGTGCGGACCGTCAGGTTGGTCGGTGGACACGGAGCTGGCGGAGAGAGAGAGAGAAAATCACTCTGTGTGGGACTGAGAAATATACTGTGCCAGGCTTGGGACACACTCAAGGAAATATAGTGAACGGGAATACGAGACGAGAGCATTTTCAGACTGCTTAGAATGCATATTGTCTAATGTAGACCAAAAAAATAACTCATTTTAATAGGACAACAAGTGCGTGTTTCTTGATTCAGTTACAGCTATGACTAAAATGTCTAAAGAAATGTAGCGATATCCACGCAAGAAGAAGTAACTAAGACAATAATGTAATTATTCAGTTGATAAAAAATTAATTTATGTTGGCTTTCATTACAGTGTTTACAGCTTCACTTAACAGATATTGCCTGTTATTTAGCACAACAAAACTGAAGATATTTTTGAGGTTTTCGATGATTGCTCAGACTTGAATGTGCACCGTGAAACTACGTGAAACTTTAAATATTCCCTGAATAATATGTCAATAATATAACAATGGACAAAATGCCAATTCACCTGTGCAAAAAAATGTACTGTTCTTTCGACAAGAATATCCACTATGTAATATACAGTTTTTGGACTATATTACAATGAATTGGCTGTCAAATAGTTATTCATTATTACATGTTGGTTTTCATCATTCGAAGGAAACGCTGGCTTTTGGTGTTTTGTGTTTCGGCAATCAATATGTAACACACACTGAAAATTACTATTTAAAGAAAAGCAGGACGAAAAAAAGTCATGATTTTCCTTCATATGTGGATTTGAATGATTTGTACAATAACCTGTTTCAGCGCGCACGGGCTCGCTGAAGACGCTCGTGCATGCGGAGTCTCTGGCCGCGACCGCCAGCATGAGCATCTCCCCACACTGCGGCCTGGACAGCACGAGGGACGTCCGGTTGATGGGCACCGGGTCTGAGGTGTCGACCCCGTCCTCGTCAGGCAGGACGAGGTACTGCACGCCACTTCTTGGACTGGCGTCCCAGCTGACTGTGATGTTGTTGCTGCTGCAAGTTGTCACCGCAGTCACGGTGGTCGGGGGACAGACGGCTGACGACGAGAGAGAGAGAGAGAGAGAGAGAGAGAGAGAGAGAGAGAGAGAGAGAGAGAGAGAGAGAGAGAGAGAGAGAGAGAGAGAGAGAGAGAGAGAGAGAGAGGACTTGAGATTGTACCTGAGGACAAATCGATGCTAACGCAGGTTTGATCTCAGATTAAAACGTTTTTTTGCAGCTGAAAAACCATGTGAATCTGAACAGCCTGAAGGTGACATAATATGTGAGCGTGACATGTATGAAGACATGAAGGCACATGACTGTTTCCAGTGTACAAGTTCTTTATTCCTCCTCAGTATCTGATTCCTGGCTCAAAGATATCAGGCTGGACGCGAACATGCTCCATCGCGCCATAGAGAGCAAGAGTAAACCCATTGAACCATTCCAGGTCTCCTTTAACCGGAAACAAAGCTTTGCTATCTGCAGCCTCGTCCTCTAACCTGTCTGGAAAGAGAAAGGCAGACTGGGCTCGCTCCTGCAGCCCCTCTCAACGGTGACCACGCTGACCGTGGCCGCCTGGCCGCAACGCAGGTCTGTGAGCGAGCAGCCCGTCCCGTCGGAGGCGCACGTGCGATTCAGCCCGGCCGCCGCGCGCGGCTCCACCGTGGCGACGTAGAGGTCCGCGCGCGGGGCGGCGGTCCAGCTGACGTGGCCCACGTTGCCCTCACACTGCAGAGACACAGCGACGTCGGTGGGAGGACAGGGACCTGAGGGGAGAGACGGAGCGATGGAAAAGTGAGTGAATAAATCATTACTATGAGGCCTATTGCTTGCACAACAAGCAATCCACTCTCCATTCAATCCCGTGGGATGCAAAATAAACTGATATCCATGAATTCTTTGCAGCCCCCATCCAGTGGCAATTACAGAGACTGCATTACCTTCCATCGCCGGCTTAATACATATTTTAATACATATTAGTAGATATTTTACCAAAGCCATATAGTGACAGTTACACCCATGATTACAATGAAACACTGAAGCAGAGGGAGCTCAGCTCCTGCTGGCTGTGCTGATGAGGTGAGGAGGCGGAGCTGAGCCCCGGAGGGCTTCGGCCGAACGTTGACGAGTAGCTGCGCATCGAGCTGGCTAAGGGTGCGTTTTTTTTTTCACCTGCCACGTAGTTGAGCGCGGCGCTGTCGAAGCCCCTGCAGCTGTTGGAGTAGGGCGTGACGGTGACCACGTAGGTCTGGCCGCAGTGCATGCCGGGCAGGTGGCAGCTGGTGCCGTTCGTGGTGCACCGCCTGACGTCGCCGCCTCGGCCGCTGGCCGTCGCCGTGTAGTTGACGGCGCCGGGGCTGCGCTGCCAGCTCACCGCCGCCGTGTTGTTGGCACACACCAGGGAGGCGCTGACGTTCCTGGGAGCACAGGGGGCTGGCGGGAGGACAGAGAGGGGGGGGCGTGAACACGAGTCGCTTGATTCGGCTTTTTCTTCTGTTTACAACTCGAACTGCGGCTTGTCTGTTTGAAATCATCCTGCAGTCATAGCACCATAGCAAAGACAATGCAGCTAGCCAATGCTCCTCACTCTCCTCGCTCCTCACTCTCCTCGCTCCTCACTCTCCTCGCTCCTCACTCTCCTCGCTCACCTGTGCGTATCTGCGTCATCCCGGGCACGCTGCTGTTGCAGTGGTCGGCCACGCCTATCACGCTCACGTTGTACACGCTGCCGCACCGCAGCGAGGGCAGCGAGCAGTGGGTCTGGCTGCTGTTGCAGGACGTCGTGTGGTCTTCGGAGTGCACGTGGGCGTAGAAGCTCCGCCTTCCCAGAGTCTCGTCCCAGCTCAGGAGGGCAATGCCGGTGTCACAGGAGTACACGGGCTCCACGTTTGCAGGGGTGCAGGGCGCTGCGTGGGAGAGGAGCACAGAAGTCAAGTGGGCCGCAGAGGTCGAACACACAGGAACACATGCTGTGTGGTTAGCACAAAAATACACATCTAAAGACGATCTAGAGTGCCGACCTTTGTGGACAGCAGAGGAGCTGTGGGACCCTGGTCTCATCAGAACTGCCTCAAAAGCTATTTCATTTTTTATTTTTAATGCGGGTATATCGTTCTGTCTGTTCGTGACTGTCTTCCCTGCCTTGCAAAACTAACGGAGCTCAGAAACTGAAAACTGAACTAAATGGATCCAGCGATATACCTCTAACCCTAACCCACATCATTTTAACCTACCTGTTACAATCTGAAAAGCCGAGCTGGGTCGGCTCGAACACCGGGCTCCTCTCGCTACGGCCTGGATGCTGTATGTATGACCACACTGCAGACCCTCCAGGACACAGCTGCTGCTGGTGGAAGAGTTGCAGGATCTGGTTTGCATCTGGCCGGAGGTCGCAGTGACCTCGACGCTCATGGCGTCCTCGTCCTCCATCCAGGTCACTAGGGCGTCGTTTGTGGCACAGTCGAAGGAGTGGTCCCGGATGACTGGAGGGCATGGGGCTGTGCGTGGGACAGGGTGGCGCACAATCACTCATCCGTTGGGAGCTTGGAAAAGGTAAACACATTGTCTTCCCCCGTCACAGCGTCTTTACCTGTTGTTACATTAGTTCTGGCAAGTACAGAGCTGTTGCAGGCCCCGTCCCCAGCCAGCACAGTCACAGCGTACTGCTCTCCACACTGCAGCTGGGTCAGCTCGCAGGATGTGCCGTTGGAAGTGCAGGAGTCGACATGTCCGCCAGCCTCAGCCAGCACCGTGTAATAATTGGCTCCAGCGCTGGAGCCCCAGGTCACCGTCGCTACGCCTGACGTGCAATTCAGGGCCGCGGATACGTTTGTAGGGTCACAAGGCGCTGCAGAGAGGAGGGGAAGAGGAGCTTGATACTGATGAAGTTCGGTGCACAAGCATATGTTTGACAGTTCTTGCTGTATTTAGTATCTCAGTGGTGCCTAAAGTCGATGCTAAAAGTGCTCCAACACAAAAGAATGCACATTTAAATTTTTTAAATGCCTACAGCCTTTCTTATACATTAATATATTTCCACTGTCCATATATATATATATATACAGCCAGAGTAACAATCTGTCATTTCCTGACATGAAAAATGTACCAGTTCTCGCTGAGACCAGGGCACTCTGGGAGCTGTTACACCTGTCGTTCAGGGCCAGCACAGTGAACGTGTACGTCTGAGCGCACTGCAGCCCGGGGAAGACGCAGCTTCGGTTGAGAGCGGCGCAGGATGAGGAGAAACCTCCCGGTCCCGCCAGTGTGGTGATGTAGGACGCGGCCCCTGCAGCTGCGCCCCACTGCGCCTGTAGCGTGTTGGTGGCGCAGTTCATGAGTCCTCGGACGTTCATAGGAACACAGGGAACTGAGGGAGAAGAGAGATCGCATGAATGACTTTGCTGCATTCTCTGTATTTACATATCATTTTATTACAATATGTATATACACACACAGACGCACACACATATATATGTATGCATTAGCTTCAAAAATTCAGCCAAAGTGCCAAAAAGAACCTCAAACATAATAAATAAATAAATAAAAATAAAAATAAATAAATAAAAGTTATTGCAAATTTCTTTTCTCTTCTTATTTTGGAACGTTACAAGCTTTCTGATTGGCTGAGGACAGGGGCAATTGGTTTTTCAGAAAGCAGAGCTAGGCTCGCGCCTGAAGTTGGCATCTTTTAGCAAAATGTTCGGCAGAGGTGCTGTTACATTGCATTTGACGCACGTACCAGAGTTGACCGTTTGCGGAGCGCTGCCGTTCCCCTCGCATGTGCTGGTGGTGGCTCTGACCGTCACGGTGTACCGCTGGCCGCACTGTAATGCGCTCAACGCACAACTGGACCCCTGCGTCACGCAGCGGAGTGTAGTACCGTCCCCGGCCGTGGCGGTGGCGCTGTAGTTTACAGGCGAGGGCCCGAGCGCCCAGCCAACGGTGAGCGTGTTGGCGCTGCAGTTCAGCGTGCTGGAGACGTCCTCGACAACACATGGAGCTGGGGGCAAGGGGAGAGTCTTTAGTGGGGGGGTTCGTTGAGAGAGAGAGAGAGAGAGAGAGAAAGCGAGAGAGAGAGAATAATGCTGGAAAATGTAAGGCTGCAGTTTGGTTTCTGGCCACGTGGGGGCAGAAGAGGTCCACAGCTGTCAAAATGATCAACAGTCACCAGATAAAATTCATACGTCTAGGTATTTGCACTAAACGGTTCTCACGTTTTAAAGTAGTACCGCCAGATGTTTTGGTTTGTTGATATCCTGCTTTCATTGTGGTACTAGAAACTGGATTCATGAATCTTTTTAAGGACAGCCTGTCCTTAAAAAGATCCTGGTCAGGGAACGATTCATTTGTTCAGCAAAAAAAGTCAGATTTGAACAGGGACAAATGAATATCCCTGCAGTCAAATTTCCTGTAGCTGATTTGGGTCAATGACATTACATAATCTTGCTCAGCAGATAAACTCTGTAACTTTGTAAAGCAACAGATTAAAAACACGATAAATGAGGGATAGGATAAAAAAAAAAAAAAGACACCGTCAAGGCAGGGGGGGAAGCACACAACTCTCTTACCGGTCATGCGCATGACTGGCACGCTGTCCGGGCTCTGGCAGCTGCCGTCGGAGGACGACACGGTGAAGGTGTACGTCTTGCCACACTGCAGGCCGCGCAGCTGGCAGCTCAGGTTCATGCCGGCCGTGCAGGTCAACACCTGCCCGTCCGCGCACACCGCCTTGCCCGTGTAGGAGACGGCGTTGGGGCTGCTGCTCCAGCTCAGCCTGGCGGAGTTGTCCGCGCAGCTCACCGAGGCGTTGAACTGGGACGGAGGGCAGGGGCCTGCAGAGCGCCAGGCAGGGCACCAGTTACACTCTGAGGGTGTCGCGTTTCATCGCCACAGAGGACCCCGGCGTTTCCTACGCGTTACCTGTCTCCAGCAGCGCCACTGTGCTTTCATTGCTGGCGCAGTTGTTGCCCATGGCGGTGACCCCGACTCGGTAGACCTGGCTGCACATGAGGCCCTCCAGCCTGCAGGACGTCCCGTTGGAGGAGCACACCAAACGCTGGCCGTTGGCGCGCGTCGCGGCGGCCCGGTAGGACAGGGCGCCTCGGCTCGCGCGCCAGGTCACCTGCGTGGAAGTCTGGCCGCAGTTTCTCGTCACCGTCACGTTCGTGGGCACGCACGGTGCTGAGGGGGCAGACAGGGTCGGTTGGTCAGCTCAGAGACACTTCCACTGGGACGGTAATCTCTGCTCCCTCGCCGTTGTCATCTTATGTACTGCGCGGGATGCCTTACTTTTGGAGACGGGGACCACTGAGGGGTGGCTGACGCAGCTGCCGTTGAAGGATGTCACTCGCAGCGTGTAATCGAGGCCACACTGCAGCGCGTCGATCCTCAGCGCAGGCTCCGTGGTGTTGTAGGTCATCTGCCCGTTGCTGTTTGAGATGAGGGCCGTGTAGCCCTGTGCATTACTCGTGGCGCTCCAGCCCAGGGTCAGCATTTGGGTCTGGCAGTCAAGGCTGGCATTCACCTTGGGCCCGCAGGGAACTGGACAAGGGGCAGAGGCAGGAAGGTGAAGCTGGTGGTTATGAAGGGAGAAAAAGAGACTGAAA
Organism: Karalla daura; assembly: GCA_029224185.1. Lineage (NCBI taxonomy): Eukaryota > Metazoa > Chordata > Actinopteri > Chaetodontiformes > Leiognathidae > Karalla > Karalla daura. Next base: position 5,623,682 of record CM055194.1, read on the forward strand.
TGTGTCTAATAGGATTTGTCTCCCAGATGCTACTGAGGTAAGGGCAGATTAACCTGGGAGTGACACCAACAGCCAGGGCTGTAAAGACATGAAACCTCTCAACAGTCTTTGCTTCACTTAATACAATTATCTGAACTGAATCAGAACTGTGTTGACTTATACGCCTTTGGCATAAGGCAATGTGAAATAAGATTAAACGACTTGGTAGCTTCCTATTTGGCTAACAATGCTGACACAAAAATGCTTAAGTTATTATTTGAATGCAGAAGTGTTTCATTAAAGTGTTTCTCCACCTTTAGTACTGCATGACTATACCAAACACATTAGATCATACATGGATCATCATTAGATTTACTGAGCAGGGGCATAATAAACCGCTCCTACCAGACTCCAGGTAGATGGCCTCAGAGGGCATGCTGGGACACATGCCGTCGTGGTAGCGGACACGGACACTGTAGAGCCGGCCACACTTGAGGTTGGGGATATTACAGGAGGTATTGATGGAGCTGCAGCTGAGAAGCCCTTCATCCTCATCCACGATGCTGGCAGTGAAGGATTTCATTGTGGGCTCGCCACGCCACGAAACCAGTGCTTCGTTGGCTGCACAGTCCAGGTAGGCAGTGACATGATCTGGTGGACAGGAAGCTGGAACGAGCCAGAGGGATGGCTGATCGTTAGCTGGCATAAACTAGCTCAGCAGATGTGGTCCAGGTGTTTGTAAATAGCAATAGCAAAGAACAGTTTTACTGGTTAGAACACTTAATTTCCAGGATCCAGGTTATCAGGAAAAGGTACTGATTGACTTGTCAAAATTCTTAATTTTAGAGCAGGCGATCATCAGTTTGAACTGAATTAGAAATTACTAATAAGGCATGGGATTGGAATTTGAAATTAAACAAGGAAGACAAATTTTTCACACAACAGGTTAATAAGATCTATAAGATCTTTGAAATTAAGGGTTCTTCTATCTGCCTGTCTGTCTGTCTGTCTGTCTGTCTGTCTGTCTGTCTGTCTGTCTGTCTGTCTGTCTGTCTGTCTGTCTGTCTGTCTGTCTGTCAGTCAGTCCAACCATCCATCCATTATTGATCAGGTGATCAATAATGGATTTTTATGAAATTCATTGAATTGAAAAATTGATTTTACTTCCTTAAGTTTTCTCAATTCTGCTTCAGTTTTTGCCTCCACAGTTCAAATTCAGCTGACGTGCGTGAACTGAACTGAAATCATGTGCCAGTTGAGTACTGAAGTCTGTGCAACCCTGACAAACACATGGCAAAATAACCCAGAGATAGAATACCAGCGGGCTGACTCTACCTGTTTCAATCGTCACCATCTGGCTCTCGGTGCTGTTGCACATGAAGTTGGAGGCGATGACGTACGCCGTGTACGGGGTGCTGCACCTCAGACCTTCGATGGTGCAGCTCGACGTGAGCGAGTTGCAGCTGTGAATGGCGCCGTCGCCGTCCCTCGCAAAGGCGACGTAGAAGATGGCACTGCCTCTGTTCCAGGTCACTGTGATGGAGTCGGCTCCGCATTCCCTCACTGCCGACACGTTCTGAGGTCTGCACGGGACTGGAGGGCACGGGTGATCAGAGTCAAGGTTGTCCGAGTTTATCACAATCGCTCGCACGCAGAGATCCATGCCTCCAACATTTCTTTGTGTTCGGTGAGTTCTAATTGGATTATTTCCATTAGCCAGTCATCAGATGAATTTCTAGCCTACGGGACAACTAATTTTCTCATTAAGATATTGGAATTTAATGTAGAATTTCAAATTCTACATTTTGGATGTTCTTGTCCGTCTACTTGTCCGTTTCATTATGTCAATCAAAGCAGCAATTTAAGCCAGCGAGTTCAGTCATATAACATATCTACTTGTACAGAGACTGAAAAACAAGAGGATTTGCAGAGAAGACATTTCATGCACCCGCAGTTGCTGATATGAAAGACAACGTGCCTGGCAGCTTTTTCTCACCTGTCTCGGCCACAGGCCCCAGTGTCCGCGGGCTGGCACATTCATCATCGAACGCCGTGATGTAAACGGTCAAGTGCTCTCCACACTGCATCCCCGCCATCGCGCAGCTGTTGGAAACCGAGGTGCAGTTGTAGATGCTGTTTCCCTTGTTGCCGAAAGCCTCCACGGTGTAACGCAGAGCCCCCTCTGCAAGGTCCCACTTGCTGAGGAGAATATCTGTGCCACAGTCGGCCGAGGTCTGCAAATTCTTAGGAATGCAGGGTGCTGGGGACAGACAGCGAAAACAATAATTACTCAGAGAGTTATTTCAATTTATTCTGGAACATATCTGTATTTGCGTTCCAGAAATGACAAGAGCGTCTGGACGTGAAATGTGTAACTGTGTGTGTATCATTGCTTTAGAGATGATTTAGTCCTACCTGTGCGAATGTCAACAGTGGAGCTAGTGTCGCTTCTGCAACCATCTGTGATGGAGTAGACTGAGAAGTGATAGTGTCGTCCACAAACCGTGTGTGTAAAATAACAGGAGTTGTCCTCAGTCAGACACTCTTGGACTATGCCCTGGTGGAGAAAACATCAAAACCGTCTGTGTACAGGTATAGTAAATGTCTCAGTCTATTCATAAGTTAAGCGTTAGGGTTAGAGTTGATTGAGATGTTCTCAGCATCTTGTTGTCTCTGGCACCAACTAGCATCTAAAAAAAAACTGACTGGCCTAGTAATGCCCTTAGGTTTAAAGGAAATCTACAGCCTGTACAGTACCTTATTGTCCACTGCCCTGGCCATGTAGTGTTCTGTGTTATTGGTGTGGTCCCAGGAAAAGATGACGACTTCGCTGGAACAATCTCTCAACAACTGCAGATTCGTGGGAGGACAGGGCACTAAAAGGAAAAAGTAAAATAATTGTAATCATAATTAAATCCATCACCATCTTCTTCTTACAAGGGATAAGGCAGTTTGGTACAAGTTCTCATTGTGAACAATCAATCTATCAGTAGATAGATAAAGTAGATGGGACAAATATGGAAGAAAAAATAACTAAATGGGGTTAAATAACATCAAAGGTGACTGTCTCAAATCCCTTTTCAGCTTAGAACGCCCAGATACTGAAGATTACTCCACACTGTTGCTTTTCACTGTATGAGGTATCAGGTTTAACACAAACACAAGCTCATTCTTAGTGGCCTGAACACAACACAATATGATATAGACAGAAGAGCTCAATGGAAGACCCAGTTTTCAAAGCTCACACCTATAGTGATGCACTCAAATCAACGTGTGAATTTAGACACCAAACAAAACATGGGGAAGCAAATGTTGTAAACAGCTTTTCCCCAAAGACTCATAACTCATCTGACCTCAGTCTTCAGTGATCCTGAACTCAATATATAAAACAGATCATCTAACCCCGAGAACAATACTGAAGTTCAATTCTCTTATCTAAGTGAATCCAGTTGTTAGATTTATATGATATTAATTCAAGAATACAATTGTTGATTACGATTTGTGAATCCTTGAGTTGGTGCCAATAACTTTATCAATAACTAAATCAGAGTCGTAATCAGAAATACTATATTAATCCCTGTGGAAATTGTGTAATCATCAAACAATGACCGGGGCGCTTTTCATAAAACTTTTCATGTTACCAGATCGAGTTATTTAATGTCCTTTTGAGTATTAAATGGCTGCATGCTCAGCAGCACACAATTACTTGTCATTAGACTGTATTCAGCATCTTCCAAGTCATGATGGCTTTGCTAGGGCACAATGAGGTCCCATGGGCGGGATAGGACAGAAAATCTCAGAAAGGCTCTCTCATAGAATAGACTGATATGTGAGATGAAAGGATTAACTACCTGTGCAAACTAAATGGCAGGGTGGAGTGCATTAGCAGCCAAATGTTTAATAGACCCAATGATGCTCGTGGATTTGGTTGCTTTTGGTAATGTGATTATCAAAGTCTTATTCAGCCAATGTAAACTATAAAGCAATTTGGTGGATTGTAATATTTTACATAATTTTTCATTTGTAATGAGTCATTTCTATACTAAGGCATGTAGCTCATTTCTGTTTGAGTACATCGTTGTTTATTTGACTTTTATTGAGCAGAAGTGACAAGAAATCAAGTGACTTGAACAACAGAAGACAGAAACAATGAGCAATGTTCAACTATGTTTCGAAATTGTCCAAATAAATAATTTGGCCAAAAAGTGATTCTTCACCTGATGTTCAGTTTACTTGTGGTGGAGTCATCAGTATGGGTCAGTAAACTTAAAATTAAAAAATGGCAGTGAAATGCTTAAAAAAGATATTTTACAACCTACAGTGGCACCTACAGTGGGCTTGGTAACAAGTGGGTAAGAATACAGCTCCTGACATTGATTTTCAACAGAGATATATACACATGCAGGTGTACATGTGCTGCATTTTAGTTCTGATGGAACAATATCCCCAGCAATATCAGCCTCCTTAGACCGGAGTCGGCACATCAAGTTACAGCGGATAAAAGAAACAGTTGAGTCACTGGAAGGAAAAGAAACTCTGCTCATTGTTTCTTTCTTTGCTGTAAATGTCTCTCACCGGTGTGAAAGGTGGCCGAGGTGGTGTTGTGCATGTTCCTGCAGCTGTTGGACATGGGTGTGACGTGCACCACGTAGCTCTGGCCGCAGCTCAGCCCGCTGATCTGACAGCTGGTGCTCTGGCTGCTGCACGTCAGCTCCGAGCCATTGGCGGCCATCGCCGTGGCTCTGTAGGAGTCAGCCTCGAACACGGCCGACCAGCTCACTCTGGCCGAGCTTGTTGTGCAGGTGTAGTCCACGTTGACCGATGACACCGGGGTCAGCTCTGCAAGAAACACAGTACAACACAGGATTGGTAGGTGTTATCTGAGGTGGACGATAGAGATCAGAGGAAAGGAAAGTAGTGTTGTAGATGTCATAGATAGATAGCTGATAGATAGCTGATAGACAGGATAGACAGAGACAGACAGCTTGACAGATACATAAATTTATATCCATACATTCATACATACATATAGGCATGCATACGCACATAAATACATAGAAAGACAAATTAACCTGTCAATTGTTTATGCTGTCCGTTTACCCACAAATGACAATTAAAACCTTGGTTTTAATGGATTTGATATGAAAATCCATCTTGTGACATCTGTCCTCCTGATTGCTCCTGGCTTCTATTGAATAGTGTTTTTTACATGTATACATACATTTTTCTATACAAATCCAATGTTATCTCTCTCTAGCCCTCTAGACACAAGTTAACAAATTGCAGATACACTTACATATATGTAAATAACACGCTAAATAACTAAAGTAATCAGCACAGGGTCTTTTTTTTTTCTTGCAGTCGGTGAGTATTCAAGCATGACAACAAGTAGGTTGCCAGGGCATCTGAATCATTCTTTCCCCCAAGGATCATATTCTGCATGTCTGAAGGGAACGCCTCAGAGAGAATAGCTGACCTAGATCATAATCACCAAGTTATTGATAGCAGTTTGGCTCCGCTAACTCACTGTTGGTGGTGTATGAGTAGACTGTGGGCTCGCTCGGCACCAGGAACATGCTGAATGAGGACACTGATATGAGATAAGTGGAACACGGGAGGATGCTGTCGACATCCAGCCTGGTGTCTGAGATGTTGAACTCTAGCCAGCGGCTGCCTGGTTCACTGGTGTCCTGAACAGTGACTCTGTACACGAGGACGTCCTCCACCGGCTGCCACATCACCCGCGCTGTGTTCCGGCCCGTCTGCGTTACTGTGATGTTCGCCGGAGGCTTCACCACTGCAACACACATTGTTGATTGTAAAGTTGTTCAAATGTTGCAGATTATCTGAAGTACAGCAACGCTCCAATGCAAGTTCACAAACATGAAAAAAATACATATTTTGTAATTCCTCCGAGAATGATGTGAACACGATGGAGCTGAATGTAATTACTGTGACAGCAACTTACAGAGGTGTAACTTTAACGTGAGCAATGTCATCCCTGTGACTCACAACCCACGCTTCACACTGAAAAGCTGTTTCAGCATGGCCGCAATCTCAAAACTTGTAAAAAAAAAATGCAAAATTCGCTTTTTGGTGAAGCATAGACTCATAGACTCAAGTCAGTCATGTTATGAGAACCATAAATATAGATATGGTGGTTTACTGTACATATTATAGAGTCATTATACATCTGTATCTGATTATTTTTTTAACATGAGTATTTTTTCTACACATTTATAACTGGACCCTCCTTGAATGACTACATTGTGGGTGTTGGGAATTAATTATCAGTAATACAACATTGTTGGGTCTCGAGATGGACTGAAAGTGGCCACTCACAGGTGGTGACGGTCCTGACTTTGCTGCTGCTGCCCATGCCGGCCTGGTTGGCTGTGTAAACGTAGCAGTCGTAGTTTGTGGAGGGCTGCAGGTTCTCCACCACTGCGCTGGTGGCAGTGAAGGTCAGGTTCAGAGTCTCTCCGGTTCTCTGGTTGCGGACCAGGAGGAAGTAGTGGTCGGCTGAGGCCATCTTCTGCCACTCTACCTTAATGGAGGTGCTGGAAAGTGCTCGGCCAACTTCCACCTGTGATGTGTCAGGCACTTTGAGGCAGGAGAAACGGAGAGGACGGCGTTAGGAAGCAAGGGGCCCTGGGGCATTTCAGGGCATGTAGAATTGCACCAACAAATCAAACCAAGCTACTTATAAACACAAGCTGATGTTGTAATTAAAGATACGTTCACTCATACCAGTATTAACTGTCTTGTGTCCAGACCTCAGTGACCTCATGGAAATGCTTCTTGTTTTACACGTTTTCCAATAACTACTATATTTTTCAGAAATCCAGAAATAACTTATCTACATAAACATTTTATGATTTATGTTTTTCTTTACCTGTGGATGCCACAGTCGTCTTTGTGCACACCACAAAGAAGAACTGAAAGACTTTGAGGATCACATCATACTCTGTCCCGGGTCTCAGACCCACGACATTCTTCTGTGTTTTGCTTGACGACAGAGTCACCACAACTGGTGCAACGTTTGTACTGTTTTTCACCCGAAGGTCCAAAAAGTAGCTTGTTGCACCGGCGTATTGCTCCCATTTTACCAGGATGGATGAGGGGCCTGAAGGCGTTGCTGACAGGATTTTGCATCCTGTAAGAGATGGAAATACGTGACACTGAAAACTGGGGTTTTTGAGGATTACAGAGAAATATACAACTTGTGCAAATATACAACAATGCATATTTTATCAGAGCTATCATATTCATTTATCCAATTAGATGAACAATTACAACACACACTTCACTTTTACACAAGGAATATAAACTGTGTTAAACAAACTTGGCTTACTCACCCTCTGCACTCTGTGGCATCTAAAAATAACAAAAACATCAGTCAAGGACATACTATATACATCCTAAATTAGACACATAGCTCAAAGTTTAACAGCTTTTAAGATAAAATATAATATTTACCTGTGTTAGAGATACCAGTGCCAAAGAAAAGCCTATGGCTCCCAACAATCCCATCCTTGACACTGAGTTGCGGGATTACAATTAGTTTAGTATACAAGGGAGTCAAATACAAAAGCTGATCTGGATTCTTTTGAGCTTCAGCCCAACCAATCAGTATTCCCCAAACGGGGACAGGCTGTCCCACCAATAGCCCCAGGCAACGAGGAGGGAGGTATGAAGGGCGGGATTGATGGAGGGATGAGAGTGGGTGACTTTACCTGAAGTCACAGGTCCCACTCTCTCTCTCTCTCTCTCTGTCTCTCTCCCTCTCTCTGTGTCTCTCTCTCTGCCTTCCATAGTGACTATCAAAGTCATACTGTCATTAATTGATAAGTCTATGTCCCTCTGTTGCTCTTATTCTAAGCAGTCAAAATAATACGTCTTTTTATAATAATAACATTGTAATATGAATGTATTATGATAATTTGATGAATAAATAATTTCATAATTTAATAGAAATAGTTTAATAAATACTACACAACTCACAAATGACATGATTAATTTCATTATTTGTTATAAGAATGTTTTCTGGCCCATCCACTGTCTTACCTGCTTTGTACCCAATAATGTTGAGGTTTCCTTTTGCCTATCCCAAATAGATAAATAAATTTTCGTTATCAGTCTCACAAATGGGAAATTCCAGACAACAGGGAATTCCCGCGAGTGGGGCAAAGGCAGGGAATACACCCTGAACAGGTTGCCAGTACATCATAGGGCGCAGGACGCACCAATAACTCACAACTTGGAGTCTCTAATCTCCCTTAATGAATGTTAAGGTGATGGAACAACTGTGGCTCAGGGGGAGTATGGACATCTATGGATTGGAAGGTTCGATCCCAGCTCAGTGAAGCCTACATATGCAAAGTGTCCATGGGCAAGATACTGAACCCCAAAACTGCCTTGGATGTTCAGTCATCAGGATAGATAGATCATGTAGAAAGGGTTATATGCAATAAGAACCAGTCCATTTACCATTTATAAACATGCAAATATATTAACATTGCTGTACAATACACACTCACCAAGAATTTTTTTGTTCAGAACATTTGCTGTTAAATTGTGCTACAATCGTGCTACAATTTGTGATGAGCATGAACTCAATCGACATTAAAATGGAAAAAGTTTCTGTGACGTGTTAATCCAGATTCTGTCTAAGTCGGACTCGAGGGAAAAGATTTGAGGTGATCCAGGTAAAAGCAGACGAAACTGATAACGGGAGCCTGACCAACATTGATCTTATCGCAGCCATGTCATAACGTTTGTATTCAGAGTTTATATGCAGCGTCAACTCTCCTGACCTACTGACACAACCTGTCTTCCTTGAATGGCGTCAAACTATCACTCAAAGCACCAACCCAAGTGGCCACATGATGAATAAAAACTGTTGGGACATGAAAGCTTCTTGTTTCCATTTGTCTATATCATTATCAATTCAATTTCCCATCTGTGACTCCCATTTTATTTCTCTTTCAACGGTTCGTCACAACCTGAACTAACTTGAATATCAAAAGTCTGAAGGCACGCTGTGACTTCACACATGGCCGTGTTTCTGTGTTAACTGTTTCTTTTTTATTCCTGTAACAATGAAGGAGAACACTGTGAATGACCTGAACCAAAGAGATAAAGGCTTGGGAGGGGTTGCAGAGCAAAGGAGACAAGTGACACTGAAACCGAAGTCAAGAATGCAAACTTGGGAATTAGGACTTCATCTTACTTACAAAACACTTTATGCCACTGAACTGCTACTTGGTTAGGGTTGTCCCGAGTGATGAGTTTGTGAGAATTTGTATTATATTTTGGGCAAGTTCTCCATTAATTTCTTCCTAGATAGACAATTCCCTATGTAGGCAATGTGACAGGCTTTTATTTCAGGACAATAAAGGAATATCACCTCATAGTTCCTTATCATGTATTGGGGAAAAAGAAAGACAACATGAAAGTTGATACAAGCCTGCCAGGAAACTTTAGACGCCCTGCTTAAAAAACAGAGCAATTTTGAAGTGATGTGGGCACCTTGAGATTTCATTGTATTTTCATATGACTGGGATATTGCAATAAGAAAGGCCATGTGTATTGAACATCTTATCTGCAATTAAGTATTGGCTGATCTTGGTCTGACTCACTTGCACTGATTAATACAGTGTATTAGTGCTGTTGGAGTGGTGTATGAATTCAGAGAGCCTTTCAGATGCATTTGTCAAAAGTGTTTGTTTGGCAATGCTTGACATCAATTACACACATAATTGTGGTTTGGGTACGTTTTGAATTAACTCCATATGGTGTGAAGGAGGATCCAAGTGCAGTAATCTGAATGTTTTTTTCAAAAGTTTATATATATATAAACTTAAAAAAAACATTTTTTTATTTTTATATATATGTATATATATGTACACTTTTTAAAAAACTTTTTTTTCTATATGTATATATATATGTATATTTATATATCAACTTGTTCTCACTCAACCTTCGTGCAAGAAAATACGAAAACTGGTTCACCATTCTTTTATGTAATACAGCCATGGTCACGCAACCAGTGTGCTAAATGCTGTGTGCTAAATGCTGGTTATTAGATACCATCCAAATATCATCTATTACAGTTTTTATGTTACAGTTTTTAGTACTAGTTTTGTGGTGATTCCTGCATCTCTGTTTTGGGAAAGAGGAAATGTGGTTCGTCAGCAAATAGCACAACTTAATTTGTATGATCGTTACAAACATTAAAACAGAAAACTTCTCCATGACGATCTGGAGCTCATAGACACTCACTGAAAGAAGATAACGGAAATAAATGCTCATTGGGGATTGATCTGAGACACAAAACATGCTTGGGGAGAATTTAATCTGTCAAACCAAGTCAAAGAACCAGAGCAATTTAGCAATCTTCGAAACGACAAGCAAATGAGTTTTTAAGACTTTTCAGATTTTTTCACTGTTGTTAGGGTGGTTGTGAAGACGCTTTGGTTGCTATGCAATTTTAGCTTCCGTCTGACGGGGAGAGAGAGCGCCATATGCTGGAAATATACCACCATGTCACCACTGGCCGTTTGGCAGTTGTCATTCAATTGTTTGTGGCCATCTCAGACACTTCCAGAGGTAGTAGGAGACTGAAATGAAGGATGCTCTTGACACCCAGATGAACATAGTAAAACTTCAGCCTCTTAGCTCATGGCTATGAGTTATTCCAGAAAAAGCCATTCACGGTCATATCATTCCTGGAGAGGCCAGCTCAGACACTTCCAAAGGTAGTAGCAGACTGAAACTCAGCATGCTGGATGCTCTTGACCTCCTGATGAGCATAATCGAATTCCAGCCTCTTAGTTCAAAGAGTTGAGGAGATATTAAAAAAGAACATTTAAGGGCCTGGTTCAGAAATCAGGGGCTGTAAAAGATGTAGCTAACTAGGCCATCAGATTCGAGAGGCCATTCTAGAGCAGATCTCTTTATAAAGTTGCTATGAATCTGAAATTGCAGTATGTTGAAGGGGCAGCCTGGACGAGCAGATGGTTGGTCCTCATCCAAGCCATACGTTTCAAAGGGCGGGGCTTTGAACATTCGCCATTTCCCACATTTGAGGGCTCGCCGCGTTCACAAAAATAGACCAAATGGCCTGAAACCCCATATGCAGACTCTGCAGACAGAGCAGACCCTCTGAGCCCGTAGACCAAGGGTAGGAAATCTATTCCACAAAGAGCCGCTGTGGCTGCAGGTTTGTTCCAACCTGTCCATAGCACACAGATCAACCAATCAACTGTCTGAAAACTCAGATCATGATCATGAAAACTCAGATTGTTGATTGAATAAGCCAAATAAGTTGTGCTGCTGCCTGGCTGCAGCCACAGCGGCTTTTTGTGGAACTACGAATACATGTGTATTGCAACTATGATGTCATGACAAAGTGTGGTGCATGGCTGCTGGGAGTTGGATTTGTGGCAGAGAGAAAAAGTGTGTAAAAGAGACAGATTTCATGTCCAGCTGTCTCTCAGCTACCTTGTTATTGATGGTAATGGTCATGTTCCACTGAATCTGCTTTGAGTGGAACCTGAGGAACCTCACTCCCTCCAATCTTAGCTGCAGTCTATTATTATTATTATTATTATTATTGTTATTATTATTATTGTTATAGATGCCACTATTGTTCTTCGCTATGTGTCTTCTTATCTTTTACTACCTACCTACAGTTTTGCAAGCACCCAGACAATTATGTTCAATTCAATCATTTAATACAGGGGTCAACAAACTGCTCCACAAAGGGCCGGTGTAGCTGCTGGCTTTAGTTCCAACCTACCAAGAGAACACAGATTGACCAATTAGCTGTCTGGAGACAGTTAAGTGGATGAGCAGAACAAAGAATACAAAAAAATAAATTGACACTCAACAGGTAACTGATGATAATGAAAAATCCAACTCCACTGCAAATTTAATCACATGCTATAATTATTTATGTTTTAAATTATGATGTTTATTAATATCAGCACTCGCATATATTTTTCATGTTCGTCTTTTTTCTGTGACTGTTTTGGACACTGCTTCAATTTTCAGTGCTTCTACAGCTATGACTGATGTTGGGTTGTGATGATTCAGAAGCAACGATAGATCATGTAGCATGGCCAGTCTCTCGATGAAGGACCAGCAAGATTTTATGCCACTGTGATCTGTGTAGTCTGATGTGGATGGAGACAATAGTGACCGACATAAAAGCATGTAGTGTGCACTAGGCATGAAGATTTAATTGTTGATCAAAACCACACAATTTTATATGTTAATTGGAGCTGCTAAGATGTGCACCAATCTCCACAATCATGTGACAAAACATGGTGTGAGACAGGTTCAATGAATATTTAGTTTTTCAGAGCACAAGGGTACCAGACATGACTGTGAATTATCATTATTATTAGGAATATTATTATTATTGGTGTTGTTGTTGTTGTGATATTGCTAATAATGTCATTGTTTGTGACTGTGATTTTCCAACGTGATGTTACATAAGGTGTGGATGTGGAGAGCCAAAATGGTGTGTCTCGAATAAACAACCAGCTCTTTGGCTCTGTCAAAATGAATCCCCCCTGAGAGCCACCACAGTACACAGTACTGATAGCCTATACTCTTAACTGTGCAGTGGGAATAATACCTGAGCTATTCCTTTTGTGTGTGTTGAGAGACTTGAGCCAACTGAAACCTGCTGTGAAGGGCGGGCAGGGAGCCACATGTGGCTGAGACGGCTGAGAGGGTGCTGATGCCTTGAGATTCCTCTGGTGGTAAATCGTTCCACAAAAGATTATGGAGGACTAAACATGCAGGTAGGCTGGGATGTGGACTTGACATGTCTAATGGGAACACTTTTATCTTACCGTTTTCACAAACAACTCACCACCAACCTAACCACAAACAATTTCAACAGCACAGATGCAGAAATCTGAAGAGGATGTTGAAATCTTAATGTTCCTTTAATTTTATGAAGCACAATGTGAAATAGGAGATTCTTGGGGTGAAAGCATTTTGCAAAACAAATCACAAAACAACAGTGTGATGCTGTAAGATCTTTATTAACTGAAATATGCTTCAGGCCAACACAACCACAAGTGACACAGAAGGCTAACAGTTAATAACTTCCTGAGACTGAGCACAGATCTGTGTCTCACACTCAGAATCAGGAGGCTTCCTATTTGGGGCCGGAGCTAGGTTTTTGTTTGGTAATTTCTCCAATTATAATTCACAAACTGGAGGCAAATATGTCTCATCAGCTTTATATTGGGGCACTCTTTCTGTTGTTCTTTCTGATTTTTTTCCAATAATTTCATTTGAGTGGAATTGTGAAATTTGATTAATAATAAGATTAATAATCTTAAAATTAATTAATCTTAATTGTGAAATTATTTTTGCAATAATCCTGTCTCAAGAGCCTGTCATCACAGAAATTAAACTGTGGTTCTTTGTGGGACAAAAGCCCTCTTATGACAAATACTGACCAAATAAACACCTTGATTTTTCTTCCATAATTTATAGTTTGAGTGGTCACAGTAAATCTGGTTGCACAGTAAGGCACTCCTGTTGCTGGTCTGTTTGATTCCTGAGGGCTCAGTGAGGCTCAACCATGATACATTAATGGTATCAACAATTACCCTTTTATTTGTCTTTTTTTTGTCACGGTATCATGGCATGTTTATTTCTCATGACTATTTTTTTAGCTATAAAGTGTATGATGCAGGTGGATGAAGAGGATAAAGAAGACAGAGATGTGAAGAGGAAGCTGTGGAGACAAATCACATTTATGAAGTTAGCTTTGGAAATCAGACATCTTCACAAAGGATCATCACAAAGGAGTGTGACCATCAGATGGTGTAACAGGGGTAATTGCACTCCTCTCCAGTATTGTTAAAACAATAGGATGAAAGAAATGATATTGTAACTAGAACTATCACGTAATTTAAAAAATAATCATTATAGGTCTATGAACAGAAACATTTCTGTACTTCAGTACTTTCTGTACCATTATTAAGCATTAGCATCTTGTTTACATAAATTCTCATATTATTATTATTTTTTACAGGTTGAGAAAAGAAAAGGAAACACTTTCTCATTTTCTGCACGGTAGACTATTGTATGATATTGACATTTACTTACTCTATGCTAGTCCAGGCTTCTCTTCCCCCTGTAGATGACTGGAGAAAATATGGCGGAAATTATATCAGTCAAATGTTTTTGCAAGACTATTTCACATAAATATCACTAAGGTATTAGTAAAGTCTTTTAAAGCTTCCCTTACAACAAGCATCATACTCACCTGTGCCGACGTTGCTGCCTGAGCAGGTAACTGAGGGAGTTGAAACAAAAAGAGATTTCGGTCAAAATATGCACATTATACCAGATGCATATGCACTGCACACCCAAATCCATGTTGTTCATCAGTGTCTCGCTTTGCTGCTGTGCTGTGTGAGCTCCGAATCGAGATATGATCGTCACACTATTAGCAGCATAAAAGCATCATGTTGTAAACTTAGTTGTCTCATTGCAACGAACAAAGGCCAACGACCGACGGTGTGAAAACCAATCTCTTAAAGCCACCCCACCCCACCCCAGCGCGGTTTTCATCGAGCCGCCTCACCCGAGTACAGCCTCTGGGGGCAGAAGGCGACTTTGCCGCCCTCTGGTGTGAGCGGCGCCACCACCACGTTGTACACGTCGCCGCACTGGATGCCGGCCACGTCGCAGCTGTTCCCGCCGGCGGACGCGGCGCAGGTGTAGTTGTTGCTGCTGCCCAGCATCTGCGTGACGTAGGCGTGGCTGCCGCCCGCGCTGCGCCAGTACACCCGCAGGGAGTTACTGGCCGTCCGGTAGAGCCGGACGCCCGACGGGCAGCAGGCACCTGCAGGGGGGACAAGCGGCGCTTTGTCAGGGGATCCCAGCGTCTCTGCCTCCGCTGGTGGATGCTCGGTGCAGTCATCCATAGTATGCAAGTGGCGCTGAGTGAGAACTGAATACTGGGGCCACCTCACTCCAGCAGCATCGTGTAAGTATGCACATTCATGTATCGCTTGTCATCTAACGATATAGCACGATGGTCCTAAAACAAGTACTTTTTATGCCTGAAACATGAAGATATTTTGAAACTGTATTAAAGTTACATAAAGACATGGTTATCCCGCATTTCAGTTGTTCATCTGTAATCATGTTGCAAATATCTAAATTCAAATGTACATATTGTATAGGTAGACATATGTTATGTTACATCAGAACTCAGCTGCCTACTTTATCTTCATTGCACGTTAATTATGTATGCTGTACATGACTGCACTTTCATCTTTCTGCACTCATGTTTAGATGCCAACTGCTGGCTCAAGTTTCTGACATTAAAGTTGAATCTGCCCAAAACAAATTTTGTCTGTCGACTAACGATATCTAATATTGCTTCAATTATTCATGAGCGATGAAAACCCGTAGTTTATTGTGCGCAGGTCCTCATCATCAAAGCAAATGACTCACTGGATGAGAAGCCCTCGTAGGTGCAGTTGGACCTTCGGCCACTGTGGCTGAATGCCTCCATGGTGACGGTGTAGTTGGTCCCACAGGTGATGCAGCCCATGAGGCAGTGGGAGTCCTGAGTGTGGCAGCGGGCGTGACCCCGGGTCGATGTCAGGGAAGTGATGAAGGAATGCGCCCCCTTGGCGGGAGACCAGGAGACATTGGTCATGGCCTGCGTCACCTGATCCACTGTCAGAGTCAGCGGGCAGCACGGCTCTGGGGGAGAGAGGTTGACAGCGTGAGCAGCAGTGAAAAAGCCGCAGCCTGTATCTGCCTCTGATCATGTCTTCAGAAAGTCTTTGCCTGCATTTGAATGCCTTATCCTGGATGTTGTTCAAAAGAAACTCATATTAAAGAAGTTTCAAACGTCCATAATAAAAACTAGAGGTCTCTTCTAACAGAAGTTGCTAAAGGTTAGATTCAGGCTAATAAATTGTCAAAACATCTTTTTTCCCCCTTTGACCCAAAGAAAAACTTTAAGGAGGAAAATGTGATTTTTAACTGTCAAAAAACTAGATGCAGTTCCCATAAGTTGCACCTTATTACCTAGAGTTTATGCCCTTTCTGGCGCTTATGTTCCAGACTGTGTTGAGGTCAAAAAGCAAAAAAAATATAACTAACAACAGAATGTCTTTAAGAATACACATATTTTTTTTTATTTCTGTTTTCTTGCATCGCACAGAAAGTCTGTCCTGTCTCCTTTATGTCCTTCAGCTTATCATCAAATTAACCTTGTGCACTTGGAAAGGAAATAAATGTGGAAATAGTCTCATAGAAAAAACATCAATATTACAACTAAAGTTTCCCAGATTCACAGTTTTAAAAGTTTTTTGAAGTGCAATACTGATTCCCTGCTGTGCCCTTACAACTGATGCGTGAAATCATTCAACAGAGCGTCTTATTCCTAGATGGGAATACTTGAGTGCCTTTTTGGTGCATTACAAGCGGGCAATCTTTAACTTTCAAAACGGAGCTACTTTTGATGAGACAGGCCACCTGCACTCCTCACCTGTTTCCAGGGTTTCAGAGTAGCTGGGTAAACTGGCGCCCGCAGCGTTTGTCGCTGTGACGCTGATCTCGTACGTGGAGCCGCAGGGCAGGCCACCGATGTCGCAGCTGCTCCCGCTGCTGGAGCACGTGTGGGCGCCGTCGTCGCCCAGCGCGGTCGCCGTGTACGTGGCCGCCCTGTTGCTGCCCGTCCAGCTCACGCCCACGCAGGAGGAGTTTTGAGGACTCAGGATCAGATTCATCGGCATGCAGGGAGCTGGAGGGGACGGGGAGGAGAAAGTACCATTAAGCGACATGGAATTGCACTGCCCAATCTGATGCAGTCAAATGAAAAAATAATGAGTGAAATTGTGGCCCGTGTGGCCTGAGCCTGGGTACTGGGTACCCCGAGAGAGAGAGAGAGAGAGAGAGAGAGAGAGAGAGAGAGAGAGAGAGAGAGAGAGAGAGAGAGTCTGTGCATGTAACATGTCGTAACCTCAGGACGACCAGTTAGTGGTTTGATATTAGTCATTTTCACAAAGCGGTTTTATGAATCGTGACGAAGCGAAGGCATCGGTGCCCACCACGTGGAAATGTGGTACCTGTATCTCTGGTGTGGGCGCCGCATGCGCCGTTGCATCCGCTGATTTCGTTGCAGGGCGTCACCACCACGCTGTAGGGGCGGTCGCAGCCGAGGTCGGACAGGGCGCACACCGGCGCCGTGTCGTTACACAGGACGACCTCTGACCCGTCGGCCGCCCGAGTCTGGTACAGCTCCGCCCCTCGCGACGCCGTCCACGTGATCTCCAGAGTGTCGGCACTCACCAGGGAGACTGACACGGCTTCAGGACAGCAGGGCACTGACGGACACGTGATGACAGAGTGGTTTGAATGAAAGTTAGAAAAAAATAACAAAAACTCTGCTTCATCTTGACAGTGAGCCTGAGTCACTCCCGGCAGCCACTCACGGGTGGTGTAGTTGAGGACGGCGCCCTGGGGGCTGCTGCCGGCCTGGTTGTAGGCGAACACGGACATCAGGTAGGTGAAGCCACACTCGCAGGGGTAGGAGCAGTTGTTGCTGGTGGTGTTGCAGGCCGTCTCGTGGCCGTCCCCACGCTTGATGAAGGCGGCGTAGCTGTCAGCGTGAGGCACCGTGTCCCACCTCAGGGTGCAGTTTCCTTCCGGGGACTCCGTGAGCACCAGGGACTCTGGCGGGCAGGGGACTGAGCACACGGGACAGCGCACGTTTACTGAGCCTGTGGGTTTAGGCTGTGCGACTCTGGATGCCTAACTATTTGTCCAGACATCCTGATGTTTGAGTCTCGAAAGGATTTGTTGAAATACGCTGGCACATCTCCGCACATGATGCACAAACGAGATGTTTTATTAAATGATGAAATGTGATAAAAACTCATTGTGTTTATGCATGCGTCTATATTGTTGTATTGTTGAGTTGTTTTTGTCGCTGTGTTCTGCAGAGAATAAACATGCATAGTTTATTCCTCTGAATCTAATCTATCTCTGAACTAAGCGACTGTGACAGTGATATAATGCATTATATCTATTATATATATATATAACTGCACTGTGAGGTTAGAATATGATGCAATTGCAATTCCGACAAAATACTGATATACAGTGTGATATTATGTGAAGTATAGTACTCTAGAAAAAAATGACTCAACGTTGGGTCAAAACTGATAGTTACATCTCACTGGGAAACGTTATAATCAGGTAGTGTCTGATCCACTCACAGGTGATGAAGACCATGGGCCAGGATGGGGTGCTGGGCCCAGCCTCGTTGGAGGCGGTGACCTGGATGACGTGGACCTCTCCGCAGCCCACCGGGGTCAGGGTGCAGGAGCTGGATGTGGAGCTGCAGCCGAGGTTCTGGTTGCTCGTCACATGGTACTCGATGGATCCGTTCACATCCTGGATGTATTCCCAGGACACGGAGAGTCCAGCCATACCGTTGCTCATCTCCAGAGAGACATTGACAGAAGATGGTGTTGGAGGTCCTGATGAAACCAAAACGAAACGATGCATCGCAGTTAAAGCACAGACACTCCATCTGGGAAAGGCTTCGATATGAGTTTATGCTGTTGTAAATGACATATGTCACAGTTGCTCGAGTTTCCTTAAGTTGCCTTATTCAAGTGTTGTAAACCTTATGTTCACTTTTCTTCTACTGAAAATGATGCATTTTTGGCTGTTAGTCCTTTCATTAAGTTTAATTCTACCACTAGGCGTCGCCAAACAACTTAAAGTAATTCTTCATTTCCTTCTCATTTCTTTTCACCCACTGAGAGTCATGTTCCAGGATGTTATTCGCAGCTGCAAGACATAACGGGTTGTACAAGTGTTTTGAACATGCTTTCTTGGTGTCAGCCACAGGAAACCAACAGGCTCTCTCAGCAGAAATAAAGAACAAAAGAAAAAAGCTAATAGCAGCCATCTCGATCACTTCTGTCTGATGTGAATCATACAGACTATTACAAAATATATGAAACATTACAAAATGGCAGCATATGTGATCATTAATGCAAGTCTTAATGATCCCCAAAGAATTAAGCTCTAAACCTTGAAGTAAGTAGAATTAAAATGGAGGACCATTAGAAATGGATGGGTGTCTGACTATGTGAGCAAAACATTTCCATCTGATTATCTGAACTTGCATAAACTCTTCACAACGATAACATTGTTTTCACACATTATCATAGAGGAACATAAAGCAGGAGGCGGCAGACAGAGGAGCTAACATGTCACTGTTTCCTGTTGAATGAGATCTGATGCTTGCAGCACTTTGCGAAGTACATAAATGCAGAGACAGAGAAAGTTTCAGTGTCCACTTACGTGTTTTCTGGTGGACGTACAGACTGCCCTCTCCCTGTCGACCCTCAACGTCCCAGGCCAGAGCCCTGATGACGTAGAGAGAACCAGCATCCAGGCCAGAGATGGTCATATTGGTGTCAGAGGTGTTATGCTTCATCTCGGAGCTTGCACCCAGCTTGTATATGGATAACGTGTACAGTACGGAATGGGAAACGTCTGCCCAGGATACAGCGACGCTGTCATTGCTGGGAGAGGCAGTGGAGGAGATCTGGGGAGGAGGCAACACTGTGGAGGAAGAATAAGAAGTCAGCAAGAATTACAACTCATACATAATAATTTTGGTGATATTTATGTATAGTTTTAGTCATTTCACATCAGAAATGTTTGTATTTGAACAGTTCTGTCATTCAGAGTCTTGTTAAACTACATATGCAGTCCTTATAAAACGCTAATTTGAAGCTAATAAATTGACAGTTAAAATCCTTGCAACTAATAATTGGAGCTCTTTTGAAATCATCTTTATATTTCTTATATTATTGAATTAGTCTTTCATATTTGTTTGGAGTCAAAAGCAGTTAAATCTGTCCTATAAGTATGTGCAAATAAGTGAAAAATAATGTATATGTTTAAATCTAATTGAATCTCCCTTATGAATCAGCCTTGACTTATCAAAGACATTTAGATGACAAACAACAAACAAAGCATCTGCTTGGTTTTCAGGCCTATATAGATCAGATTTTCCCCCCTGGGTTGGGAGAGGAGGTGAGAGGTGACAGCTATGTTCTCAAGACGAGGTCACCTCATTGTGTTTGACTTAGCACCATCAGGTACAGTTACCACAGGTCCAGGAGAGGCCCGAGGGGGGTCCTGATGCATTTATGGGCTAAGAAAAAGCTGGATTCGACTGGAGAGTGTGTGTATGCAGTCCCAGTGCTGTTTATGACACCGCTAGGGGAGACAAAGAAACTGATCGAGTGTCTTCTCTGAGGCATGAGGCATTGTAAGACGTATTCTGTTTCTATAAGAATGAGTGAGTCATTTCTGCTGAAATACAAAAACCCCCCTTGGATATGAATTTTACACCATACTTGTTTTTCAACCTTCGTTTCCCGGTTGCATGTGTGGAAAGAATTGACATCCTCCAACATCGCCACACAACAAACAATGGTACCTGTCTTTGCAGTAACTGGCATGGACGGCTGGCTGCGGCTCATGCCGTTCACAGCTACGATGCTGAGGGTGTACTCGGTGTACGGTGTGAGGGACTGGATCTCAGCGGGCGAGGAGGTCACTGTGTCTTCTCTGAAGAAGCCGTTGTCGTTCTGGACCCGGATGATGTATTCGGTCGCCCCAGTCTTCAAGCCGAACTCCACAATCAAAGTCTTGCTGTCTTTGGACTTCACTGTCTCGATGGGATCCATCATCTCGGGGGCTAAAACAGTCGCAGTCAGACTCACATATTGTTGTATTTCATACAGGAAATTGCGAGAATTTGGTGGTCTAAATCTTTTCAGCAATAAAGGGCTGCGGAATCCACTTACTTTTACATTCAGTTTTTGGGAACTGACTGAGAGCAACTACTGGTAATTTTCCTTCAAGTTAGGGTAAACTAGACACTTGGCACCAAAATTTCTGGTATTTTCATTACATTTAGTGGTGGATTAACAGTAACTGCGCAAGCTCAGTGGCATCTAAGTGAATGAATGAACTGTAGTTGCAATGCTAGAGTATTTTTTCAGATTATTTTCCTTGTTACTTTACATTACACTACATTGTGTGCATATATGAATGTATTTTCGGACACAATCAAACATGTAGACCACCATACTATATTTAAGTCAACTGTCGGTTGTTTTTAGAAGATTGTGCGATTTATCTATCAATAGGTATAATAATAGATGAGAATCTCACCTGTGGATGACTGAATGGTAGCAGTGCTCAGTGGAGACTGGGAATCGTCCAGAGCTTCCACTGTGAAAACATACATGATGTTTGCAGACAGAGAGTTGATGGAGCCCATCACAGTGTTTGGACCAAACATGGCAAAGGCAACGGGGCTGCTTGGTGAGCTCTGGGGGGCAACGGTTATCTTGTAAGAGCTGGCTCCAGAGACCCTGGTCCATCTGAGAATCGCTGTCTTGGATGTTGCAGAGAACAGGGATGCTTCAAAAGCTGATGAGAAAAGGAAGTGGAAATCAGTGAGATATTTGCTTGTCGCTTGACACAAGGATCTCACACACATACATATACACACAGGGGTACAAGCATCTATAGTGAAAAGAGAAACATACAGTACCTGCTTGGGCAATACCCTGCAAGTAAGGATAAGAAAAAAATATTAACAGTGATTTTACCTCACATTTTAACATCAGTGTGCCAAACTAAAAACCTAGTGCCAAACTAAAAACCTAGTGCCAAACTTAAAACAAATATGTGTCATTGATCTACCATACCATACCTGTGAGCAAATGCCCAATAAGACCAAAATCGCCAGCCACTTCATAATGCACCTTCTTCACGTCTGTCTCTTCTCACCTTTTCACTGTTTCTCAAACTTTACAGCTTCTGATATATATTTTTAAATCCTCCACTCTTCACTGTTTTACCTTTTCTTAAGCGCATCTGCTCTGCGCCGGTTGAAGTATGTGCTCTGGCTCCTCCCTTCAAAGTCAAACAGCCAGTCAACGTGACTTGTGGAGGTGTACCTTGGGGCAGGTGGGTGGCATGAGCCGGGAACAGCTTTGTAGCTGCAGGCATGACATTCAATATTCAAGGAAGTACTCAAAATACCTCAAACTGGAGGAGTGAAAAGGAAACTGGACTTTCCTTCCCGGAGGCCTAATGCTGTCGCCATTCAATTTGTGAGACATGTCACATTTTCAATCTGAGAGCCACTGCCAGGAAAGGAGTGACATGAAGCCAAAACATTTGCCTGCGTAGAAAGTTAATTTAAAAAAAAGGCAAAAGACTTAGACTGTCTGTCCTGAAATTCTCTTGATGATTCTACATGATTGTGAGTAAATAATTAATCCTAATTATACATTATACATTTTATATATTATACATACTAATTGATACTACTGATTTTGAAACACAGATACCCAAACGTACGCCACATGTGACGTGACAAAGTAACGTATTTCACTTTTCAAAATGCTTAATCATGCACCGTTTATTACGTTATCATCCTATCCTGAATATAAATCATATATCAAATATCGCCTGACGGCACTTGAGACGTCAAACTTCTTTGAAACACGCTTTTCAATGGCGACCGTCGTTTTTCTCTGGCTCTGAACTGCAGAGCCTGGGAGAAGTGACGGTTTCAGGTCTGCAGTTTTTGTAAAAGGCCGCGTCTGAAAAACTACAACGTCAAGCCCGACGCCTACGTAATGACGTCAGGGCGTGAGCACAGCACAGGAAGAGGTAGAGGAGGCGAAAAAAAAACACAAAATGGCAGCTGGCTCTGACCACGGACTAAGGAAAATAGTTTGGAAAAGTAAGCCCGCTCCCCCCGGGACTGTTTTTACACATTTCTGCGTCGCGTTAACCTTTCAGGCGTATTCGTTATGTAGAAGTCTGTTAGCGTGGCTCTGTTTTCCTTACACGTTTGCGACTTTGCATCATGGGCTGACAGCGAAAGTTGGCTTCGTTCTGCTTGGCTGTTGCACCGGACGTTAGAAAAGTTGGATTTATTCAAATATCGACAGCTGTATTGTGTGAGACAACGCTCATCTCTCGGGGCTGCTCAGATCGGGACTCTTGTGCGTCTGTGTGGAGGCGTTTCTCCACCTCGGGCGAGGTCAGTGTCTGTCGTCTCTAACCCCACCTCGGAGCAGCAGGCCGGGCGCTGGGGCAGCTCGTCCAGACCTCAGCACTGACACAAAACCCTCCAGACAGGTCTGTCGTCGCGGGTTGTGCTCACGTTAAGCTGTCACCCGGTCGGGACCGGCCCGGGTCAATTGAAATTTCTGTTAGCCGGAGACGGGAAGTGTTTGCGTTGCTCTGTTTATGTTTTTCGAAGGAGCGTTAGCGGTGACTAAACACCCGTTTGACTCATTTGTCATCCACAAAAACTGCTGCGACTCGCACCCACTTCTCGATCTTGGTCCGCTCTTCCTGATGATATAACGTGTCTCCTCCAGGGATACAAGAGACGATTATTGCAGACTGCAGAAAGTCGGAAGTATGGAAGGTAAGGGTATTCATCAGTGTCAGACCGTCACGTGACACATCGCACCCTTTTAAATAATCAATCTCTTCTGCTCTACGACTTCAACGTTGAGTTATTCTGGTGTCACTTTCGCTTTCCGTTCAACACGCTGCAGTGTAAGCAACATTGAACGAAGGTTTGGTAAACTCTTTGACCCGCAGCAATGTGTCGCTCTCCTAGATATTGATCCTGGACCACTTCACCACCAAGCTCCTCTCATCATGCTGCAAAATGTCCGACCTGATGTCCGAGAAAATCACAAGTACGCTGTGACGGCTGGCACGACGATCGGCTGCCGTGAGACCGCGTGCTAATCAAATGTTGTTGTCTCCCCCCAGTCGTGGAGGACCTGTTCAAAAGCAGGGAGCCCGTGCCGGAGATGAAGGCCATCTACTTCATGTCGCCCACCGCTAAGGTGCGCTGCGGCCTGTCAGAACTGCGCTCCGTCTAAACTGCGGCCTTAGACGCATCTGTTTTGTTGGCCGCGATGTGCTGTGACACCTTCGGCTCTGTTTCCTCTCCTAGTGCGTGGACGCCTTCATCGCCGACTTCAAGCACAAGCCCAAATATAAATCGGCCTATGTCTACTTCACCGACTGTAAGTAGCGCCCCGGTCGCCGCCTCATTCCACTGCGGTGGCACGCAGGGCTGTGCTCGGTAGTCCAAAAGCTTTAGCCGACGCTGTCAGAGCTCAAATACAGACTTTTAATGCGTAGGCTCTCCCTGAAACAAGCACCGGTGGGCTATACTAAAAGCCTTTTGGTCCCGCAGACTGCCCCGACGACCTGTTCAACAACATGAAGCTCTACTGTGCGAAGTACATTCGAGTGTGCAAGGAAATAAACGTGTGCTTCATGCCACAAGAGGCGCAAGTAAGTTTCAGCTACGGGCATTCTTTTTGAAACGCTCCGTTTCCTCTTTTTTTGCCCCCCCCCCCCCACACACACACACACACACACACACAGTCTGTTTCTGGCCAACCATGGCGAACCCGGTTCCCACTGTGTCAGTTTCACGTCGCTGCCGGGAGGCATCCAAAAACTGTTCACTTCAACTGGTTTTTTGATTCATTTCACAATGTTGTAGGTGTTCACGTTAGATAACCCGGGGGCCTTCAACAGCATCTACCAGCCCAACAGTCCGGACAAAAAGAAGACGCTGGAGACCCTGGCAGACCAGCTGGTCACGCTCTGCGCCACGTTGGACGAGTACCCGGGCGTCAGATACAAGAAGTAAGCGGGGGGGGGGGGGGGGGGGGGGGGGGGCAGATTTAGTTTCTCTGGCGCCTGCAGCCCCCAAGCAGAGCTTCAACTTTCCCCTCAGAGTGGTTTACTCAACCGCAGCAGCAGCTGAGCGCACACCTGAAGTGCGATTTTAAAGCCGTTCCAGAGCCCCCCCCTTTCCCGCCGACTCGTCGCCAGGGCGACTCATTGGGGTTCCTTTGTGCCTTTGCTAGAGACGGCAACGTGGAAAACGCCAAGGTCTTCGCGGAGCTGGTGGACGACAAGCTGGCCCGACACTATGAGCTCGACGAGAGTGGCAAGAAGAAGGTGAGGGGCCCGAGGGTGTTGACGGGGCAAACGAGAGCTCAGGTCCCGGGAGTGAACGCCGCGTGCTGAGCCTCCGTTTCCCTCGTCAGGGAAAGACGCAAGCCCAGCTGCTGATAGTGGAGAGAGGGTTTGACCCCGTCAGCCCCATCCTGCACGAGCTCACCTACCAGGCCATGGCCTACGACCTCATCGACATCGAGGGCGACACGTACAAGTAATGCGAGCCGCCCGAACGAACGAACGAACGGGCGCGCGCGAGAGCGCCTAGTTTCGTCTCGGTTCAGAGTGCAAAATGCGTTTCTCCGACGGAAGCCGCCGTCTGTTTTTGTGACCAGGTACAAGTCCAAGGACGGCTCGGAGAAGCAGGCTCTGCTCAACGAGGAGGACATGCTGTGGGTGAGGCTGAGGCACAAGCACATCGCCCAGGTCACAGAGTAAGTGCAGGAGGTCTTCCCGTCCTCGTCCCCGTCCTCCCGTCGCCTCGATCCCTGACGCTGCCCGTCTCTCAAAACAGGCAAATTCCCAAGCTGGTGAAAGAACTCTCCGCCAGCAAGAAGCAGCCCGATGGGAAGGTACATTGCGCCTGCTTCTCTGTGTTTGTGTTCGCCACGATCAGTGCCTGTTCGCCGCTCTATCTCATTTCATTTCTGTCATTCCCCAGATCTCCATTAGCAATTTGTCCCAAATGATGAAGAAGATGCCCTCAATCCGGAAACAGATGAATGAGGTGTGGACCGTCGCACCAGTATAGTTGCATTGGCCTGTAGTCCAATCGGCTGTAAGTCGAGAGAGTTCTACAAGTCCACAAGTTCAACACTAATGTCTGCACTAGTAATACAGTGGTTGGCTGTGGTGACTCCAAAGCCTGACGTCATGCGGCCCTGAAAGCTTAAACGTGTGGCCCCTGTGTCTACATCATTCTGTCCACACCTTTTGTTCACTTGCCTCCCTGTCTGGACCCTAGAAAACGATTCATCTGCAACTGGCCGAGGACTGCATGAGACACTTCTCCAACAACGTGGAGAAGCTCTGCAAAGCCGAACAGGTGCGGCCCCAGCAAACGTCCGAGCGCAGCGGCCCGGGGTCCCAGACGACGACGAGCTCGACGCGGCGTTTCGACGACAGTGACCACGTGTCTGTGTGCAGGACCTTGCGGTGGGCCTGGATGTGGAGGGGGTGAAGGTGAAGGATCCCATGAGGACCCTGCTGCCCGTGCTGCTGCACCCGTACAGCACCTACGACAAGATCCGAGCCGTGCTGCTCTACATCTTCAGCCTCAGCGGTACGGCGGTGCCAGCCGAGCGAGCGGCCCTCGTTGATTCATGGCGAGGTTTTCACCCCGGTGCCCTCTTTTTGCTTTGCTTTGCTTCGTGTGCGGTTGGTCGAAAAAAAGGAACGACGCAGGAGAACCTGAGCAAACTCATCCAGCACGTGAAGATCGAGAACGAGCAGGAGTTCATCCTGAACTGGAAGGAGCTCGGGGTGCCCGTCATCACCGCGGTGCGTGGCGGAGGGCGGAGCGGCCGATGCTGAGTTGTCTCGCCGTACCCCGTCTTCCTCCCCCCTCACGTCTCCCGCGCTCTCGTTCACAGCCCAGCTTCTTCTCTCGCAAACCCACCCGGCGGGACCGCTCCCAGGAGGAGACGTACAATCTGTCCAGGTGGACGCCTGTCATAAAGGACGTGATGGAGGTGGGTGAGGGGATCCCATGTCGACGGCAGCTTGCGTGCGGTGCAGTTGGGCTGAAGTGTAGCGCAATATGGGCCACTGCTATCCCGGTCACCCCCTCTGAATGGCCTCCGTGAGAATGTCATGAAGAGAACTGTAAAGGCGGCGCGGAAAGACGCTATCAGATCCAGGTCATCTGATAACGGCGTGTCACATACATGTTTGTGTTATTCGGTACCTCTTCGCTCATTTGTACGAGGCATCGTCCCCTAGCATCCACAAGGCACAACAATGCACCGGTTGTGCGTCGATCCCCCCCGGAGATGATCCTTCCGTTTCGGTGACACTCTCACGCACTGACCCACACTTCGTTGTGTGTTGTGCGCTGTACTCCATATGGTGTGGAAGCTCCGCTCAGATGTTGTTTTCTGTCAAAACAGAGCTAGGGTGTCACCGTCACATGTTGTTCTGGCGAAGCTTAAAAGTTCATCATAACAGACGCATCTTCTCACTCTGACTAGCTTGCTGGTGGCTGTTTGTTTTCAGTCTACTAGGTTGAGCTGGAAGACATAAAAAGTGTAATGTCTGAAATCATACATCTACATTCAATGATGCGGCTTAGCCTAATGGGAATTCCTTGACACAGACAATGGTTTGTCTCTTCGGCTCTCTTTGCTGATGAGATTATCATGTACGTTATTCTTAATACATACAAACGGGCTAAGTTGACAAGAAATGTGCAGGTGCAATAAACCAAATACCATGGTAATCGGGGGAGGCCTTCCATTCAATCCTTTTGAAGCCCTTTGACCTTAATATTGCTGAGAGAAAGTAGGGATGCTAGCTAAAATCTTTGACATGAAATTGAATTGCCAAAAAGGATGAACAAGGACTCCCTTCCTTTCAGGACGCTGTGGAGAACAAGCTGGACACCAAGGAATGGCCGCACCAGTCGGAGTCTCCTGCCGCCTGGAACGGCTCCGGGGCCGTCAGGTACAAAGGGAGAGAGAGAGAGGGAGGGGGGGGGGGTCCTGGGGGGGTCCTGGGGGTTCCTGGGGGACAGTAGTCGGTAGACTTGTCATCTTCATTTTCAAGAACCTGTGAGAAAGTTATCTTGACCAGGTGATTTTATCACAGAAAGTTACCGCTTGCAGATTGGTGCCCCCCAGTGTTTATTAGTGTGTGATTTTTGCTCTCAAACGTAGTTTTGTGAAATTTCTCCGGTCCGTTGTGCGCTCCACAGCGTCCGGCAGAAGCACAAACCCAGCGCCCAGGACGAGCGGCGGACCGGCTCGCGGCTCATCGTCTTCATCCTGGGAGGCATGTGCCTCTCTGAGATGCGTTGCGCCTACGAGGTCACACAGGCGGTCAAGTCTTGCGAGGTCGTCATAGGTAACGGATGAAATCACGGACCTTTGCCCTCCGGGCGTATCACGTCTGTCCGGGCTGTGGCCTCTCGGATATGTTAAAGCGGCCGCTGTCGGTTGTCATTTCCAAGGGTTTTACTCCACCTGCTGGACTCGAGTCAGCACTGTGGAAATTTCCACTGAATCGCGTCCGCTAATGGCTGTCCCGCTCTGGTTCCAGGCTCTTCTCACATCTTGACCCCGATCAAACTCCTCGATGACATCAAGGCTCTGAGCAGAGGGCCCATGGAGACGTTCACGATAGATGAAAGGAGCAACGCCTGAGGAGCTTAGCCGTCTGACGGGCACCCCCCCCCCCCACCCCCACCCCCACCCTCAGACATCACCTGCCTCTCAACATCTCGTATCTCTCAGCACACTGCACTCAACTTCCTGAATGAAGACAGAAGGGAATTAACCTTTTACTTATCCTTACGTTTTAATGCTTTTTTTCAACTCTGGTGCACTCGCGGTTGGTGTTGTGGGTAAATTCTTCTTGGACCTGCGTCGGGAAGCGATGTTTTTTTCTTCAAGAAGATGATTTTAATATTGTAGATCAAAGTAAAAGCGAATTGACCTCATGTTATGACCATTTGAAGTGAAACTTTTCCTATTCATTTGCCTCTGTCCATAAACGAAATTACCGCTGATGTTACTGGTTGAAAGATCCTCCAAGAAACTTTGAGGGACAGGATGTTTTTGAAAGCCAATGTATATACTGTATCTAAGCACTGAGTCCCTGCTACACTATTCTGACTTTTTTTGTCACTATTGTTTGTCAACACTTAATGTAATTTTCAGAGAGTGTTTTTAACAGAGTATTTACCTTTTTCTTCAACTGAACAACTGACTAATAAATGAATGAAGTCGTTCAGCTCTGTTCACGTGTGTTTGCTCTCACCGGGTGTCCTGGTCCATGTCGTAGAAAGATGACTGGATATTCCAACATGTAAACAACCAGAAGTGATTTTAAGATAAATTGTTGTGTAGTCAAGTAAATTTGTTGCACTGTGAACAGGTGAATAAAAGATTAGGTTTCTGCCCCACTTTTCACCCACACAAAATCCTACATGGCATGTTACAGGTTATGTGACATTGACATTGTTACCTACAGTATGTTAAAGACCGAGCACAATGGAGGAAAGTGCACATTTTCCTTCTTTATTGAGAAGAAAACATGAGAGGGGTGTTAAATCTTGACACGATAGTGAGGCTATTGTCCGTGGAACAAACTTTATACTGTTCAGTAGAGGGTGAAGAGTGGAGATGGACAGACATCTTGCTTGAATCTATGTTGTAACTGAATGGCAACAAAAGAGACGCCCTAGCCTGGCTGTGCTAAGGGAAGCAACTGATTGGGTAAGAAGACACTTAACAAACACAGATGTTCTGCAACAAAAGAGATGGTGTTGATTCAGTCGTGACACATTTAGAGTGGCTTCCGTGGATTCAAAGGGAATGGATCTCTGGAATAAAATCCACGGTTTAACGTCTCATTGGTGCATTTTTGCAGCCTCACTCTCGTGTATGCTCGAATAATAATTCTCTGTGGTAATACTGGAAGATAAGATCACTTTGTAATTAGTTCTCAACCCTGTCCTAATAATTGTCCTCCTTTACTTAGCTACTGTCATGCTCTGCAGGTTGAAAGCAACTTTGCAGTGTTAGTTACAGGAAAAAGTCTCAGATGACACACACACACACACACACACACACACACACTTACTGCTCCACCGACCAAACAGAGGAACACTTACATTTAACAGGGATATCCCTGCTCTCCAGCAATGACCTACTTTCTTTTTAGTTGACCTCTATTCATGTTTAATAGTCCAATTCTTCTCTCAGGTGTTAAGGGCCCCCTTGTTTTGTTGAGAATCTATTAGTACAAACGGCATTTCACCTAACCTAACCTAACATAACACAACATAACATAACATAACATAACATAACATAACCCTAACATAACATAACCTAACGCAGACCCTTAATTCAGCTTGTTGAGACAGAAAAAAAAAAATCTAATGTAAACATTTGTCAAAACAGTAATCTCCCGATTCTATATTTCTGAATCAATATAGTTTATTTGAAAACTGGTTGTTTGAAGGAGAGTAGATATATTCAAATCCGAAAAATGTAACTGAATACGTTTAAATTTGACTGGCACGTTATGTGGCATGGGTTGAGGGGGAAACAAAGGGTATAACAAAAGTATAACTTGACGATGCCACAATTAAAAACCAGTCAAATCAGAGAGGAACCTAAAAACAGTTCAGTTGTGTTAAATGTTGCAATAAAAAAAAACCTTTTGCTCGCGTTCATTTGCGCATGTGCGCAGGATTCTGCTGTCGTCATGACAACCGGCAAAACTCAAATCTGACTTGGAAATGGACAAAGTTTCGCCCTCTACGCCTCTGCACGTAGCGCTGACCCAGGACCACTGGCGGAAAGTCCGTGAAATGCCTCCTCCGGGTAGAAGAGATGCGCTGCGGGGGGAAGAGGCGCGGGGCGGCGGCCTCCCCGGAGCCCACGGTGGGGAGGAGAAGCGGTCGGGGCTCGGGGTGCAGGAGTGGCCCGATGGCTCCAGGTACGAGGGCGAGTTTGTGGACGGGCTAAAACACGGCGAAGGGAAATACACCTGGAGCAACGGGGAGGTGCGTGAGCGTGACGTGACGTGTCATTGCGAAGAGAGCCACAACAGGTGTTAGAAGCGCAGTGTTGTTGTTGACTGTCACTGTTTGGTCTCTGCTCCGTGTAGTACTATGAGGGCTCTTTCTACAAAGACTACAGGCACGGCGCTGGGCTGTACCACTGGCCCACGGGTCACACCTTCACCGGCACCTTCTACCTCAACAGGAATGAGGGCTATGGGCAGCAGGTGTTCCCCGATGGAACCACCTTTCAGGTAAACCGGGGGAACAGCCTCTGGACTGATGCTATCTGAAATGCCACCTGCGTAGAGAGAGAGGATAGAGGGACAGTAACAACAGTAACAGCAGCATCCCGGTCGATTAGAAAAAGATGGCTTCTTCCTGCGTCGATGTCCTTCCCACCAGTGTCGGCACACCGCGCTGACCCTCTTCCTCTCCGTCAGGGCCTGTACCACATCGACAAGAGGTTTGGTCCAGGGGTGATGAGCTATCCAGATGGGCGCCAGGATGTGGGCCTGTGGCTAGGAAACCGCCTGCTACAGCTCTGCAGCCCCGTAGAGGAGGGCTTCAGCCTGAGGGACCTCCCTGAATATGCCGCCTACATGGACCTGCCTGCCGCCGCAGACCGTCCGACTCAGGTACCGGCCTCAGGCTTCAACGCCTTCGATTTTGCACGTGTAAATAAAGTCCGAGAGGTCTTGACTTGCTTCTTTTCTCTCCTCACCAGCTTGAAACAAGGCACGTGCAGTCAGAGGCCGGGACGGGGTTGAAGGTAATTAGGCCTGGAAATACCTTAAACCTGGTCTAGCAGTCGGTTCAGGTCTTTTGGAGCAGGGTAGCGTGTTGGGGAGCCTCTTGCTGTGACCAATCCACTCAAAACAGACCATGTGATTCCCCGTCCGCCTCAGGTGGCTTTGGGCGGAGATCTTCCGGTAGATGAGGACTTCATCCTGCCCCCTGGCATCGAGTACTATTCGTCCGATGCCGACCACTTGCCGCTGCCGCCCGGCCGAAGGAGGGAGCTGGATCGGCTGTTCTACGGGGAGCTCTGGGAGCCGGACCCTTATCCGCGACAAGCCTACGAGAGAGATCAGCTCTCTGCCCTGCCCCTACAGGCCCGCATGCAGGCAAACATACACAAACACAGGTCAGAGGCGCGTCCTAAGCCGCAGTGGAAGAATAACTCATTCCGGTGTGAAGGCACATTGTCCTGGCACCGAATCCACCGGAAACGTGTGTAAATATGAGTTTCCGTGCGTGCGTTTCCCAGACTCCAGGCGAGAGGTGTGAGCTGGGATGTCGACGCCGTCCTTGCTCGGAACAGGGAGCGTTTTGGCCCCAAAGGGCCTAGTGAAGTCTGTTCGGAGATGTTCATCCAGCATGCCGCCCGGGGCGAGAGAGATGCTGCGTTGAAGATCTTCTCGACCGGTTTGGTCCATCCTGACGTTGCAGACTCACGGGGACACACTGCGCTAATCGCTGCCTCAGTCAGTCATGCCTCCCTTCTTGTTCCTCGGCGAAATCAACAGAGGGGTAATGAAGATTCAGAGGTTAGCTCTCCGATCTTACTCTCACACCTCTCCTGCCGTTGCGTCTGATCAGGTGAGCTGCCGGTGTGACGTCGTCGGTCTCCTGTTGGACATTGGCGCTGACGTCGACAAGTTGAACGGGGAAGGCATGTCAGCGCTGGCTGTGTGTCACGTCCTCTGCTACCCCTTCCAGTCCCTGAACACCGCTTCCATTGACCCACCCACAACACGCCGGGTGAGACTCTCCCATCATGCGACGTGGTTCTTACTCTGCATTCGTTCATCCCTTTCAGGCCGCCGCTTCTCATGTACGTGTCATTACATGTTCGGTCAGGGCTCCCGGTCCCCGTCTCCACGTGGGCAGAGCCCCCAGATCGGCCAAACGGACTGTGACGCAGTCACAGCCGAGCGTGGTGGCAGACCCCAGACCGACCAGTGTCAGCTCTTCAACCAGTGAGTGATGGGGTTGCGTGATATGAGAATAATAAGTATAATAATAACCTCAACAAGGAGCACTTTCACATATATTTGTGGAGCTGTCCAAAGATGCAAATGCAGAGTATCATGCATATCAGAGTATCAAGTTTCCTTCTCTCAGTTCTGAAAGCAAAATGCCACGAGTGCAGCTACAAGCCCCAAACTGTGTTTCTTAAGCGTTACCCAAAAGTGCCAAACTTTTCTCTGTGTTTATGACCGTGGATAAGTCTTGATTCAAGGGTCACGCTAAAGTACAGTTGAAATTTTAAATCTTTTTTAGATACATAGTCATCATGGATTTCAGCCAATAACAATGAACCAATGAACTAACAATGAACAATGATGTAAACAAGACTCTCGTTTCTTTGTGTTCTATTATTGAATGAGTAAGTAACGTAATGATAGCAGTTTTGTCGTGCCCCATGTTTTGGCTCCTCTAAAACAAACTTGTGAGTGAACTCAGTTTTTTTTGTGTGTGTGTGCGTGTGATATTTTCAGGGCGGCAGAGGACATCTTAAACGGCGGCGGCGTGGCGCCCGATGGCAAGAGGCAGGGCGAGGGGGAAAGAGGCGGAGAGCCAGAGGAGATCCTGCCTGGTCGCGTTGCCGAGGCGGTGGAAGGAGAGCAGGTGTGGCGTGCGGAGATCTCCGCCTGCGCCTCGCATCTCTTGACGAGCCCTCTGAACTCCGTGCCGTCCGCCCCGCTCTCTCTCTCCGCTGCAGGCTCCGGACAGAGACCGGAGCGAGGCGGAGACCCGCCAGCGCCCCGGCGGGCAGGAAACCGGACGCGAAGCCACTTCCACGCCGGCCCGGTCAGTCCCGCCCTCTCCCACCCCCTTTGCACTGCGCGCGCTGAACCCGGTGTGCTGGTCTGCGCAGGCGCTCCGGCCACCTGGACGCCCTGAGGCTGCTGCTGAGGCGAGGGGCTGACCCCAACGCGTCCAGGGTCCCCATGCCTGTGCTCCTCATCGCCGTCATGGCCGCCGACGCGGAGGTGGTGAGGGCTCTGCTGCTGTGCGGCGCTCACACCGACGCCCCCCTCCCCCCCCAGGTGGGTGACCTCCGTGACGTTTCTTCGGGTCGTCCCCGCCGCGTGAAACGAGAGCCTTTGTGTTTTTTGCGGCCCGCCTCCTCCTCTCCCGCGTAGAGGAAAGGCCTCTATCCCCTGCATGTGGCCGCGTCGCTTCCAGGTCCGGCCGGCCCCGCCGTCACGGAGCTGCTCCTCCACGCCATCGCCGACGCCGACGCCCGGGCGCGCGACCAGGATGACACCTACGAGCCAGACGAGGTGCGCGCGCGCGCCCGCGTTTCACGGGCGGGGCTGGGGTCGCGTCAAATCGGCAGAGAGGCGCTGAGCTCGTGCCTCTTCCCCCCGCAGATCCTGACGAAGAGCAGGGAGCAGCTGAGCGCCAGCGGGACACCCCGTCTGAAAGAGGGGGGCCGCACAGCCCTGCACGTCGCCTGCCAGAGGCCCGTGGATTACTGGGTGAGCGCGCCACCACAGTGCCCCCCCCGGCCTCTCCCTCGTCCCGCGCCGTAGAGTCTGTGTCAGTGTCTGGTGTTGTGGTTGCAGAACGCCACCAAGGTGGTGGCCCTCCTGCTCTCCCACAGAGCCAGCACCGACCTCCTCTGGAGCGGACACTCCGCCCTCTCGCTGGCCATAGCGAGCGGGAACGACCTGGTGACCGACCGACCGCCGCCCTCCGTCCCGCCCGACCCTCCAAAAAACACGCACAGGGGGTCTCACCGCCACCCCGTCTCGTCTCTCCGGCCCCAGGCGGTGGAGGAGCTGCTGAGCGGAGGCGCGGACCCCGACCTCCCCCTGGGCCGCGGGGTGGGCAGCGCCCTCTGCGCCCTGGCCAACGTCAACTACCACCTGGGCGGCGACAGGACCAGACTGGTAGGCGCGGAGACACGCGGTGGCGCGGACGGTCGCGACAAAAACGCCGACACGCTCCCAAACGCGTGTGCTTTGATGCAGCTGGACATGCTAGCCAGGGCCGGCGCCGACATCCTGGTGCCATTAACGCTGGGTAAGGTAAAGGTGACCGCGCTGGACTACGGACACTACTCCTTCAACCAGGTAACTCATAACCAGGCTCGTCTCAGCTCAGTTCGGTTCGGATTCAGCCGTCTCACCGTCCAGCCCAGAGCTGTCTCTGACACTCGACCCGTGTCCCTGTCGTGTGACTTCCTCCTCCCGCCGCCTGCCAGGACCCGCGCATCGCCAAAACTCCCTACCACGCCCTGACGATGCGGGAGAGGGAAACGTACCAGTCGCGGCGCAAGCTGCTGAAGCTGATGGCCGACCTGCTGAGAGACACCGACAGAGAGAGGCAGCGGCGCCTCGCGCCGGGCAGTCAGTACCATGGATCCGTGCTCTCTCGGGGGACAGCAGTCTGTTTCGGTGTGTTGTTTTGTGTCTGTCTCTGGCTGTGAACGCCGGCTCCTCTTATGGTCTCTGTCGCAGGTGCTGGTGGCTGTGAAAGACCACCGACCGCGCCCGACAAACGCAGGTACACACACTCTCACGTCTGAGCTCGCTTTGACCCGGCTCGGATTAAACCTCAGTCCGGGGACTGAGGGAGCGTCTTGCGCGTGGATGTTTCCCCAGGAGGCCAGTCTTCCGGTTCTGCTATCACTGCGGTCGCTCGGCGTTTGTGAAGCTGACCTCCTGCAGCCGCTGCCACAGAGTCTACTACTGCTCCAGGACCTGCAAAACGAAGGTGTGGGAAGAGATACACAAGGAGGAGTGCGTCCAGCTGGCAGGTTCGGATCGACCCCGTCTACCCGGCCCGAAAAACCACCCCGAGATCAGGGAAGCTCAGTCTACAAGAGAACTAATCCTTAATAACGCCATAATGCGTAACTACCGCGTGGCGTTTTGAGTCTGATATATATGTGCTATATGTTATGATTCAGACAGGAATGACAGATATAGTATATGTGTATATATGTGAGTTTGGTTTTGTCTTGGTGATGTTGGTCCGTGTCTGTCTCCCTCCATCCAGCATCTGCAGATGGCATCCAGGAGACCTCCGTGTTAAAACCCCAAAGAGGCCCAAAGAAGCCCTTGACTGCCATGTCCAGACCCCAAACTGTCCCCAGGCCCCAGGGCGTCCAGCCGAAACCCCAACGACTTGCCAAAGGCCCGAGCATGGCGGAGAAGGTGGCGCAGCACCAGGTCCACCTGGGGGAGAACTACAGCTTCAACTGATGGACACGTCCCGCGCGCAGTACAAATACAACTGCATCGGCCTGATGCTTCCGCGCACCTCCACGTGATCTTTGTACCTCGCATCCTCGTAGCCCCTGCGCTCACCGTTTCTCATATTCATCCCCTGCAGATGGACCGCGAGATCCTAGGTGGAAACATGACTGTGATATATTTGTGCCACTACCACTAATCGGCCAATCCCAACATGTGGGAAGCTACTGGCCCTGCCACAGTGTCCATCGCTCCACGTTGCCGGCTCAAAGCTGGGTCGGCCGTAATGGTAAATCCTGCACCACCCCCTGGTGGGCAAACACCACGGCTGCGTCAATGAAAACAGGAGTTGGTTGAGGAAATTAAACAGTTAAGACTGGATCAGATAAAGATCTTTTATGAGTTCGCCATGTCAAATATCCTCGTAATGTACATAAAACACGCAGCACAGTAAGATTTTCTCAGGAGCGACAGCCTTGTGTTATTAACAAGCAGCTGTTTCCGTGCAAACGCTGCCTCTCAGATTTGTCTCTATGACCACTGAAATAAAACTACCCAATTTGTTTAGACAGGGATCTAGTTACAGACCAGAAGCAGCCAAGAAGCTGTGTTCTGGAAACAATCGTTCTTCGATTAGACAAGAGCTAGTGAAACTGTCCCGTTGACGTTGTCAAGTAAACAGAACATTTCTCTCTGAAATGAGGCGGTTACATAATATAAACAACGTGTTTGTGGAAAAACCTCACACTTGGACTTGTTGCAATCCATTGTGGCATCCATTCTACAGCACCTCGACTATAATGCGCTTATTATGTCCCGCTGCCGTTCAAATAAACGTCTACCCCGGTCGCCTGGATTGTTTACTGCTCTGTGTACTAAAAAATAAAAAAAAAGGCCGTGACCGTGAACGCCCCATGACTCATGGATGTGGCTGTTACAGCTGTGATCCCGAGTTTTACATCACTCATGTGAGTCAGCAGAGGGGCGGGCACACGACACTTGAGCTCAGATCTACACACAGTCTGGGAGGTTTCCTCCCGTCAGGTGCCGGAGCTGCGGACACAAGGGCAACTCCGCGTAAATCTGGCAGGAAGTGACATTTCAGCAGGAGACGAACCAATCCACGCTGCAGCTGTTGTTGTTGTTGTTGTTTGGCGTGCTCCCTTCACAGTCAGTGGAAGGAGGAAGTGGAGTGTGAGTGCCGTGTGTGCGTGTGTGACAGATGACCGCGGACATTGCGGAGCAGGAAGATGAGCTGCTGGCCCTGGAAAGTATCCTCGGCTCCGAGGAGTTCGTCCGGAAAGAGTCGAAGGCCGCCGGAGAAATACGAGTGTCCGCGGAGCTGCCTGCAGCCGACCTCACTGTGGCTCTGAGAGAGGGTAAACGATCCCATACGCCCTCATTCATCTCGAGACAGCCCATTTTGGCCAGGCTCAATAGGCCTTTACGCGATAAGCGCTTTTTTTCATAAACAAAACAAAAAAAACATGATTTAGTTTGAATAGTTGGTTTACTCGCAAGGTTTTTGCGCTGAAGTCGGGTCCGGTTTAGTATCCAGGGCAGGTTGTGTCAACAGAGACAGTCTTAAGCGGGCACGTTCCATTGATGTATTGTATTTGCTTTCCCTGCTCAGGTGAATCGCTGAGGCAGTATGAGATCTCATTCCTCCCTCCCCTGCTCCTGACCTTTGAACTCCCTGAGGACTACCCGTCGTCCTCCCCTCCACACTATACCCTGACCTGCTGCTGGCTGACGCAAGCACAGGTAATCTATAGTCAATGGAAAGATGATCGACTGCGCGTTGGTGTACTCTTTCACTTTTTACTGCACTCTCAATGAAGTGAATTTACACTCTTTTGCGATGACTTCTTGTCCTGCAGCTTTCTGCTCTGGCTGCCCAGCTCACACACCTCTACCAAGAAACTGGCGGTGCTGTGGTGCTCTTCACCTGGGTCCAGTTCCTGAAGGAAGAGACCCTCAGGTTCCTGGACATCCATGCTCTGCTGGAGCTCCCCTCTGATGAGCAGCTCTCCCAGGATCACGGCCAGGACTCCTCACGTGTTGCACCCTCAGAAGTTCAGGAGAACCAGCCCGCTTGTGGACCCGCAGATGGCCAACATTCTGACATTTCAGACTCTGTACTTTCAGACCCAGCAGAGACAGGTCCACACTCAGGTTGTCATAAGACATCTGATGATTCGGCCTCGGGATCGAGGGAGGCTGAATACACCTCAGGGTTAAAGTCTGACAACCAGAGTGCTTTGTCTCCAGCTGCAGGCAAATCGAAGCCTCCTCTGGCCTCTGGCGAATACCAAACCCGATCCGCTCTCTCCCCGACTCCATCTCAGGCTCTCCTCTCCCAGCTACTGATCTACAATGCCACCCAGAAAGATAAACAGCTATCCAGCACCGTGTTTGACTGCGGCGTGTGTTTCACGGGCTGGCTTGGGTCGGACTGCGTGCAGCTGCCTCAGTGCGGCCACATCTTCTGCCGGCCCTGTCTCGCCAAGTTCTGTCAGCTGCAGATCACAGAGGGGAACGTCCGGGGCGTCACCTGTCCTCAGGCGGCGTGCCCTGGCACCCCCACGCCCGAGCAGGTACGGTCCTGGCCTGTCTTTCCGCTTTCTGTGCAACTGTTGTGTTGACAGGCTTTGGGCTTTGGGCCAACGGAGATTAGTTGCGGTGAAAGCAGCAATAGGCCTGCCTTCAAAAGGTCACAGGAGGCGCAGGAATATGACGTAACTGTAATCTCAGTATAAAAAGTAATAGTACTGAATATGATATAATACATATAAAAACTCATGTTTGGTGACTTGATTTTTTCTGTAGATTTCTCTAAATTATAGTCATTCACATAACATACCTGCTGATTTATTGTTGGAGCTTA
This sequence comes from Karalla daura, assembly GCA_029224185.1. NCBI lineage: Eukaryota > Metazoa > Chordata > Actinopteri > Chaetodontiformes > Leiognathidae > Karalla > Karalla daura. The sequence continues at coordinate 5,662,605 of CM055194.1, forward strand.
ACAAAGCCCAATAATATTTAACACATGACTCGTGTTTTAACTGAACAAAGACCGATGAGCCTCTCTGATTTCTCTGCCACTGTATTTTTGTGACGGGCAGGTGAGGAGTCTGGTTGGGGACGAGCTGTTCAGCCGCTATGATCGTCTCCTGCTTCAGACCACTCTGGACAGCATGCCCGGTGTGTTTCTCCTCACAGTGCATTCTCGTGGATGTCTATGTTAGAATGGCTGGGAATAAGAATATGATAACCTCTCAGAGAAGGGCCACATAAACCTCTCACTGGTGACCCCATTGGAGTGTCATAAAACGTCTTTAATGTCTTGTTTTTAACGTGACGCCCTCCCTCCCTCCTCTCAGACGTGGTGTACTGCCCGCGGCTCTCCTGCGGTGTGGCCGTCATCCGGGACAAGTCCGGCGCCGCGGCCATGTGCTCCGTGTGCGGCTTCACCTTTTGCGTCACCTGCAGGAAGACTTACCACGGGGAAAACGAGTGTCCCAGCAGGGTGAGAAAGCAGCCAGAGGCGGACGGGTCGCAGGCCAACCAAGCCCTGCCACAGTCACAAGGTCAGCAATGAAGTCTTCTGCACAAGTGGAGGATGTGCACGTGCAGGTCGCGTCTCTGAAGCTATGTGTCTGTGTGTGTGTGTGTGTGTGTGTGTGTGTGTGTGTGTGGTCTCAGAGGGGATGAAGGCTCTCTGGGAGGACTATACCAGCGGCAGCAAAGCGAGACGGCACCTCCTGGAGAGCAGATACGGCCGCGACGTGCTGCGGGGCGACCTGTCCGACTGCCTGAGTGACCACTGGGTGGCCCACCACAGCAAACTCTGTCCCCACTGCTTCACCAAGATAGAGGTAGCGAACGTCGTCCCGTTGTGAACACGCGTGTTGCAGATGTGCGCTGGTGAGAGCTTTCCAGGGTCTGTGCTAATTGGCGTGCGTCGTGTCGTTCGGTGTTGCAGAAGAACGGAGGGTGCAACATGATGACGTGCTCCCGGTGCAAACAGCTGTTCTGCTGGAGGTGCCTCACCCGGCTGTCATCGTACGGACAACACTTTAACGATGGCTGCAATCTCTACGAGTATGACCACCTGATCTAGTGGTTCGGATGCCGCAGCCAAACGGAGACAGCATGGTGCCTGCCAATGGTGACACAGGAGACCGGGTTCGATTTTTGCACGCTTTGAGCAGGCTGGACCGGATGGAATGTCTGACCAGCCTCACCGTCTGAGGTTTACGTCGAACACTACCTATTGAAATCGATTGTGTTTTCATACCACGCCATAACCAGTAGGGGGCACTACATAACAAGAACCGTAACAGTTCAGGCTCTCAGGTAACTTTATGTTAGGTTTACTCTTAAAAAAAAACAAAAAAACTTGAAACCCACGTATTTTATATTATTTAATAATCAAACAATGCATTGGTGAAAAGGTGTCAGTGTTTTCAGTTCTGGATGCAAAGACATAGAACCTATACCCTGTGTGCCTTTGTGCCTTTTATGAATGGAGTTCCAATGTAACAGCAATATAAAGAACAGTATTTCACTGCACGAGAAGCTTCAGAAAATATAATGAAAAAAAATGCAATTTGTGAGTCACAACAACATGCAGGTCATAGAGAAACTATACAAAGACGGCTTACACTGGATGAGTTGCGAGTTTTACCGGACTACATTTTTAATAAACTCCAAGTCTGACTGATGGTGGCTTTAAAACTGTAGCTGTTCCCATTTTTATTATTATTATTGGTACATTTACTAGGAGCCACTTTCGCTAACTGAACTCTGGGGAGGAAGGTTAAACACTGGAGCTGGTCGATGTAAACACTTTATGGGCAGAGTATTCAACCTTTGCTCTTCAGACATGCACAGTATGTACACAGGACATGCATAAGAAGCCCATGCACCCCGCCCTCTTTGACAGACGCTATGTATGTATGTATTTGGCCTTTTGCCTGCACGCTGATTGACTTCCTGTTTTTGAAGGAGTCCCTCTCTTCCTCCGCTCCTCTGTTAAAACAGTGGAACAAAGGCCACTGTTGCTTGCCTGCAGGCAGTCCAAAGCATGATTCAGAAAGCTACAGCTGTCTTTCATACTAAGCCAAAAAATACTGGCTCTATTGCTCTCTCTCTCTCTCTCTCTCACTTTGTGTGTGTGTGTGTGTCTGTGTGTATGTGTGTTCTTGTTTCTCTTCCAGGAAAAATCCAGTTTCCCCACAGGGGTCATCACTTCTTCATAAATGTCTAAACAACTGTTTGCCTTTCTGACCTACAGTGCCCAGGCACGGACTGGAGGACTGGGACAGGGGGACTGGGCGTGTGTGTGTGCAGGTCCGTGCACATGTGCGTGCACGTGTGCGTTAATTAGGTTGTGCACTTGTCAGACCTCTGCTTTGGTACATGTGAGATACACATGTACAACTGTGACAGGATGAAGGGGGTTTCCACAGGGTGACGAGCTCTGAGGTCGCTCAGCTCATTCATTTGTTGACAGACCTCTGGTTTGACTGACTCTCGCTGTAACATTTGTGGCCACTCCACGCAGCTGTTTATAGTGACACAGATCTAGATGCATACTACGCTCTGCCTGTCTACATGCTAACTAACATAAGCCATTATGCAGCAGACCAGGTTTCAATTCCCACCTCAGGTCCCTTTGCTGCATGTCATTACCTTGTTCTCTCCAGCCAGTTTCACGTCTCTGTCAAAACTAAAGCCATAAAAAGGCCAAAAATGGAAGAAAGAGGTAGCTGGTAAATATCCCACAGCATTTAGCTGCTAATGAGCAATCCCCAGTTGTGCCTCTCATGAATTACTATCTGTTTTACAGATGACAACTCTGTAGTTGCCTGCACTGTTTTTTCTCTCGTCTCTTTTTTTTCCCCCATAGTTCTTTGTCCAGTGTGAAAGATTCAGTGACATCTTGATTGTAACCAACTGGATACCTTTCATCTCTCTCTCCCACTGGGACGGACAATAAAAAGTCTCTGTGAAAGTCCTTCAGGCTGCATGGAAGAGGAACCGCTCCCTCTGCGGATATAAAGCCCATTCTAAAGTTACCAGAACATAATTCTTCTTTGGGATTATACAGCGAGAAAAACACAGCACAGCTATGACTACACAATTCCTTTGTACTAGATGATCCCTCTAAATCCCGCACACTGAATACCACCGAGCCAGCCTGTTTTTACAACCCAGTTACATGTGTTTACTGAATGTATGCTAATGAGAGAAACAAACAGGGCCACTGAATATTTAGTTGGACAAAGCAAACGAAACAAAACCAAGTGAGCGGATGTGGGGCTTCACAAGCATGCAGCGTTGCTTGAAAATGCAGTTCCAGCTGTTCACATGCTCATTTCATGTAGTGCATAAAATTGAATAAAACAGATGATGTGCTGTGACCCAGCTACAAGGCACCTGCAGCTTTCCAGGACACTAATTAGGCAGAAGTTATTAACATCAAACAAACAAACAAACAAAGAAAAATCCAGTGAAATATTAAGTACTAATTGTGATTTGTGAGCGTGGCTAATGCCTGAAATTGAACAAAGCATTCACGACAATGAAGTTAGAAATCCCGCCGTTCAGCCATTTTTGCGACTCAGCGTGTTGCAAATGTTGCCTCCTGTTGTTGCCGATATGCATGAGGAGCAGTTAATGACCGGACATGACTCCTGCAGACCCATGCTAAACCACCGGGTACAGAGCAGCTACTGCGAGATATGTATGTATGGACTACGGATACAACTCTAATGCCCTGTGACGACGAGGTACAGGCCGAGTTCGGGCCCCGATTCCAAAGCTGCAGATTAGTAATAATCACCCAGTGGCGGAAATCCAAGCCTGTCCATGCGTCTTCACTAAAATGGGACTTGAAACCTGGAGGCCAGCGCACCACATTTCAGGCAATCTGTTCATTAGGTCTGCGAGGTGCCCTGCTGACAGGCAAACAAACACACGACCGGGGGCGCGCGAACAGCTTTCTTGCCAGGAGTAATTTCAAGGATGGCGAGTGCAGCCCGGCTATCGGCCGGGCTATGTAGGCCGCCCTCTCCCAGTGAGGCGATAGCAGCACGCGGAGCGCTCGTCCCACCCCCCCGCAGCGCTGTCAGCCGGGCTGCGGAACGGAGGAAGTCGACGCATTCGGCGAAATGATAGTCCACGCCGCTTGGTTATTAATATCATCTGCACGTTTATTCATCTGTCAGAAAACACACACACACGCGCGCAAACTCACACAAACACACGTACGCACACAGCCTCAGGAGTCAGTGCATCAGTCGTCCAGTCATCCATTCAGTGGTATATTGGCAACATTGTTCAGAGGCACTGAAAGTGTGCTGAGGTTTTCACAGAGAGTACAGGAGTGTATACCGTCCCGCAGGGGGCGCTGCTAGGACCTCTGGGGTGTGGGGGGGCCCCCCCACACAGAAGATGAAGGTGAGGGGTCCTGCACTCTGTCATGAATGATTCAGTCCCTAGACCGGGATATATGGGCCTTCACTTGTGAAACCACTCTACGCGTTGTGTTTCTGTGATATTAGAAACCAATTGTCAGCCAGGAGCCAGGATCAGAATAATATCGAGAAATATGCTTATTCTCAATTCTGGCTGAATATTAATGAAGAGACTAATACCACTCTGTGAATGGAGTGTGAGTCAGCGGTATGGCAGGAGGACTGGATCTGGAGGGTCTGACATCCTGTCTAGCTGTTACAGAAATTCTCACGGATTCAAGAATATGGGCATTTGTGTGATACAGTTTAGAGGCATGTTTTGACATTATTGTTGAAATTTCATTTCTATCCCTCCAAGCCAATGTATGGCAAATTAAGTGGGCCAGTAACACACCCAGCCAGTCATTTTGACATTTAGAGTTAGTTGTACACTAAAAATAAGAGGTAAGGACAAAACCAAGAGAGATAAGTTTGAGTTTTGGATTAAATTAGCAGGCAGATTTTTCTCTCCTGGGAAGTGTCAGGCAAATTACTACTCCTCGTTTTAAGTCTTAATTTGACCCCAAATTAATCACCTCCTGATTCCCCTGCCACACCTGCAGAGCATGGGAGTGGTGTTAATCTCCTCATCGTCTGGCCAATCAAAAGGTTTCCTGAGCTCTAATTGTAGTGAGAATGTGACCATGATGATTTTGATGTGCACTTGCACAGCCCTATTAATCATTATTATTATTATTAATGACCGAGGCAATGGATAAATATCTTAGAATTTGTGCAAAGACATTTTCACAGCTTTTGGTGTTTTTTTTCACTTCGCCTCAGACCCCCCCCCCCCCCCCCCCATCTACCCCGGTCTAATCGCTCCAAGAGTGCAACACGTGGATAAACACACACAGTTACAAATATGATACACTTCCTTTACAGCTTCAACTTCTCACCTTGTAAACATTAGGATATAAACAATTGCGGGGCAAGTCATAGTGATAGTAGCCAAACCTTCGTTTGAATTAAATACTATATAGTGGCGTAACTTTCTTTATAAACACCAGTGTAATTTCTATATTCAGTGCAAAATTCTTTCCAATGCCCTTTTGTAGATGCAGCACAACACACAGGCATGTCGAGTCAAGCAGTCGTATAAACCTCAGAAAAAACAAACAAACATTCTTTAACGGCATCCTCTCCGGCCTTATCTCTCCACAGTAGGAACATCTCGACAGTTATCAAGTATCACTTTACTCATGCACAAAATGAACCGGATACAATTTATACGGCGCGGTACGCAACAGTTCTCTTGTCATTTACAACGACGCTGAAACACATCAGCGTGCAGATCACAGCACTGGTTAATAGCGGCGGAAACCAATAATTAACTGTAGATTATAGAGAACAAATGTTTAGTCTGAACCGAGTAAACGCAGTCAAAACAAATCAAGAGCAGGAACAGTACCTCAGAACAGATCACTCAACCAAACAACCACCAAACATCGTTTTGATGAGCGCCAACGCAACCCAAACGATTTCGGAAAACGCAAAGCAAACGAAGGCGCCAATCGGATCAATATTTTACCTGTTTATTACAGTCCGTGGCCGTATGCAGGGGTGTTGTTGGCTTCAAAGGCTTTTGGTTGATAAAAGGATCTTAGATGCAGACACTGTTTCACTGCAGCAAGATTGATCTAAAAATAGTCCTGAATAAAAGCAGCTTTTTTTGCCAGTAGTTTGGCTAGATTTAGACCATTAACTGCAAACTGCAGTGTCAATTTAGGTAATGCAAGCTCTTTTCAATTAGATCCCGTCTCAGGATTTTCTCAACTAAAATAAAAACACCCTCATGGTGATACTTTTAGGCTGCATCCTTTAAAGGAATAAGCAGCCCGTGGGTCATAAATCCTGCAGATGTAATCTACCCTTGTGATCTCTTAGGAGTCCTGGATTATACAGTGGGGCAACAGTGGTCTGCATTGTGTCTCCTAAAACCCAATCTGTGATAGCTGTGATCTATCAATCTTAACCAAAAAGAACAAGATGCAGCTATGGTTTAGAGCTGGTTCCCAATCAGGGCTTTCCAAGCATGTGGCGGAGGGATCGTTTAGAGTGAGAATCTAGAAAAAGTGCAGAGTTTGCCTCACAAAAATACTGCTCATTTTGTTTTCTGATTTAACCTGGTTTATTGTTTGTCTCATCTTTCTGTTTTTAAAAACTATATGATTCACTAATTTCCCTAAATGATTAAAGGAACTAGATGAATTGTGTATCTCTCTCCCCCGGCTGCAGATGCATTGTAGCGTCATAACTGTCCCAGAAAGCCAGAAACCCACCACTGCTATACTGGAATAACAAAACCAGGTGAGCATCACAGAAGGCAGATGGTTACAGTAAATGCCACATGGCCAAAGCAAACCCTGTCCTGTGTTTTCTGTCTGTTTTGTCACTGACATCTGTCAAAAAGCAAATCAAAACACCAGCTCCTCCCGGGATTTCATTGTCTTCGTTAAGGACGATAAAAACTGAAACATAAAGGTCATGAAAAAGAGCTTTGACCGCAGGCATTGACAGGACCACATGACGGGGTCTCATGTGGACTGTCGCATTTTAAGGCATCCCAAGCCAAAACGTACTGCTTTTAAAGGGGACCTAGAAAGGTTGGGTAGAGTATTTATCCCTGTTCTCTGGTCCTGACACAAACAAACTATTGAAAAGTGGTTTGATCAGAAATACCTCAGAGATGCAACATTACATGCCCTTTTCCAATCTCACACAAATATATATATTTGAGTCTATTTTGTACAGATGCTTAACTGCAGCCACACAAAGGCTTTACGCTGAGTGGCTGTGACTCACATAAATAATAATTTGACTTCATGTTCCTTTCTAAAGAAAAATAAAATCCAGAGACGCGTACAATACATCATTTGACTGAAAATCTCACTTAACTGCTGCTTGGCACTTGTGTGCCTTTAATCACTTGAGTACCTGGCAGGTATATAAGTGTACATGTATGTATAAATATTTCAGAGATGGGAGGTGGTATGGCTTGCCTCACTGCCTCACATTCTGGTCATGATGACAAGAACAGACTTGTTATTTAACAATAACTGATTTAAAAGTGTTTTTTTTTTCTTCGTTCTAGGTCCCCTTTCAAGAGTCTATAGTAATGACAGAAAAAAAATCAAGCCGGTGGTTTATTTATAACCGACAGTGGCTTGAGCCTGATACCCTCACACAATCTCCCCATCTCTTTGCCATTTATTATTTTGTGCAGTTGCTGAAGGTGTTCATTAGCTGCACTGGAGTATGACTCTCGTTCTGGATCCAGGAGCCTGTCAACATAATAAAAGGTTATGCTACCCATGCTTTCATGTAATACAAAGCGTGTTATTTCCAGGAGGAGGAGGAGGCGTGCTATTAACAGACTGTAATATGAAAAACTCCTTGACTAGCTGCGCCTCACCCACAGCTTTGGTTACAGCTCTGCTTTCATCAGCTCCCCTTTGTTCCTTTTTGATTAAACCATACAGCACAGTGGGTTAATAAAGCAGCCGATCTTTTTTGTTTTTGGCACTTGTTTTGTGTTTTTATCCCGCTGCCTTGCTCTCATTCTATCGCATGTTTGAATCCCTTAACACCACAGTACTAAGTCCTCACAGTGCTCTTCTGCTGAGTGTACTTGTGCGTGTGATCAGGTGTGTGTGTGTGTGTGTGTGTTCGTGCTCTGGAGACAAACGTCAGACACAACAGCTGCCTCTCCAATAAACCCAGCGCAGAGAAAGCCAGGATGCTGCTTTCGTTTCACTTTGTAACTTATCTAATTACGTGACCTTTCACTGATTGAATTATGTCGAGCCTGAGCGCATGTGTACATGCGTGCCTAAGCTGGAAAAGTAAATATGAAGTGAAACAGCACAGGTTTACTACCTCACTATAAAATCTAAACAGAGAATCCTTCCAATTGCTACATCAAGTCCTTTTTAAAGCATAAATAAAAACATGTTTTTGTTTCGTAGAACAAACAGGTAGACTTCTTTTGTCCATCCTAATGTTCTTTTTGAACAAGACGGAGATCATGGACAGTTGTTGAAGGCACAGAGCACAATATGCCTCGCTACTGCACTGTGTTCAGCTCAGTGCCACTGAGCTGGAACAGGAAAATCAAACAGACATAAACAGAAAATCAAATTTGAATCCAATTACATAACCGGGCTTTTTCGGATGGACTAAACACTGATAAACAGCTGGGCTTCTATTATATGGGTATTAAACAAAAAAGCAAGTGAAATCAGTCTCCAAATCCAGACAAAATCCTCTGACTAAAACCCAGTTACGTCCCCTCTAGGAAACGAGGCTGATTGGGAGGATCAAATGATATGTTTTGCAGCCCAAAATCACGGCCGTTTAACATTTGTAAACTAATTAGAAGTTTGGAGTTAAATGCTTTCAGCCGCACACACCTCTTGGAGTTTCCGGCGTGTTTAGGCGAATCTTCCTCACAGTGCCGGCTTGGCCGAGCTGTCAGAGACACACGCTCAGCTTTGGCCTGTGCTCCTCCAGCCCAGTCGACATGGGGACAAACAGCTTTTAACTACAGGAGGCCGTTGCCAGAGTTACCCCACCGCGGGAACAAGGGGGGGAAAATCCACACGCAAAACACACGTACAGTGTTGATAGGTAGACATTCAGTCAGTGCACGCTTTGTACAAGATTCCTGATAATCAATAAATAGAGTATGAGTATTTACAATCTACGCTAGGCTAACATTAACCAAATAATCAGGAGGGCCCATTTATGTGACACTATATTTACACCTCAAACGTAATAGTATTTACATAAAACTTCTGCCGTTTCACTGCGTACAAGAAGAGCGATGACAAAATACAGACAAAACCCAATCGATGACGTGGATTTCCAAAATGGCTTGCCGAAGTTTACACTGTAGCCTAATTCTCACTTAAGGCACGAACGAGGCTAGGCGTAAGTAAGGGTGCGAGGACTGGCGCGGGAGACGCCAGCTGTGGCCGACGGGTTCACGGGACAACGACTCTACCACTGTTGTGCTTTGTTCGATTCAATTGGTGAGGAGCGCTTTGGGTTCGAGTCCCTGTATTTGGTAACAGAGGCGTTCGATTTATTTTGCTCTTGTGGTCAGCGAGTGGCCCTGATGCGGTCCCTGTGGTTTGGCCTGTAAAAAAATACCTGTCGGGCTGATTAACACACTGAAAAAGGTCTCGGACTAAAACTTCATCTCCATCCTCCAGCCATTTTGCCGTTCTCCGCATCTGCGCGCTTAAAGCCTCTGCGTACCTGTCCTCTCCGCGCGGCCCGGACAGCCTCAAGATTCCCTTGCAAGTCATTTGCATTCACCTGTTCCCTGAGTCAGAACACAGCCCACTCAGAGCCTCAGAGCGGCGTTACCTAGAAGTTGTGTAACAAATGGTGGCGGGCCAATGTTTTTTCTTTATTTTATTTTTGTCTCCAGATTTGTGCATCAAAAATTCAGCGCCCGGTCTTGCAGTGAGACTCGCTGGATTCAGACTACATTTCAAGAGTAGTCCCCACATCGGATAGATCCATCAAATCCAATTATAGCTTCATATGGCAGAGAATTATTTCACATATGAGGATTTGGATTTCATCCATATATCAAATGAATTGCAACAAGATCTTGAGGTCATTAGCACTAATCCCTTTTACTAAATAAGCCCCCAGAACACGGGGTAGTATTTGCCTCCCTGCACTTTGGTCTTTACTGTCTCTGCACTTACTCTGTATCACCATCATCTCTGTAGAGCCCCTCTCCTCCCCCGGGCACGCCCACCAGTCTCTGGTGTGTCTTAACTGTAGCCCAGGTTCTCCATTTCGTGGCGGTATCTCAGCTCTGAGACTTTAGCTTTGTGCTGCTTGCTCTCCAGGTGCTGCCTGAAGTCTGTCTCCTGCTCGGCCCCGCAGTTGCACATGGAGCAGTAGAACTGCCCGCTGGGAGTCACGCACATGGCCAGGTCCCTGGGGATGCGCTGCCTCGGCCTGGGGTTGTAGTACGGTCCTTGAGAGACAAGAGCAAAAGTCATCATCTGCCTAAGATCAGCTCGCCAATGTTATCCATGTGGTTTGTCCATCACAGAGGCTGAAAGGCCTCTAAAATACACATTAGCACTGCCTCAGTCATTTGTTTTCTCCAGCTTTCACTGTTCATCTCATTTGAGTCATGAGGACAACAAGCAACCCTGGGTAACCAGTTTGATGGCTCTACATCTAAACTGGTGAATTTGCTATTCTTCGGATTGTTTCCCTGTAGGCACATTGGGATGTGTACAAAATGCTTCCAGCACAATCCATCCATCCCTTATTTTAGGATTCGGGATCATGCTTGTACAGTACATGTTTGGAAGACCAGGTACAGCCTTAAACGGCTATACGTGTGGCTGTCATGAGAGAGTGTCTGTGCATTAACAGCAGAAAAAACAGAACGAGATAGAGAGGGAGACAAAAAGGACAGTGAGATGGCAACTGTAAGGGAGAGTGCAGCTATTTTGGGATTTGTCCATCAAGAAAAACTGATTAAATCAGCAGAAAGTTGTAGCGTTTGTGTGTGCGCATGTGTGTGTGTGTGTGTGTGTGTGTGTGTGTGTGTGTGTGAGTGAGCAGACAAGTCAGCGGGCGGATGAGAAAAGGGAGGGTGTGGGAGAGAGGAAAGTGGCTCCACTCTATGATTTGTTCTGCTTTGTCTTGAAGTGAGCTGTACCTGTTCTTCTCTACAGAAAGACACTGACCGCCTGGAGGAGACTTCTCTCAAGTCAGCGGAGAATAAGATGTTTCCTATTCTGAATCCATTTTTAGACACACACACGCACTTGCACAGACTATCAGAAAACATGGCAAAGAAAAGTGCAGATTCCAGATTGTGCATAGTATCTGCTACACTCAGGGCCACAGCGATGCGGTTCTACTAAACCATGCAAAAAAAGTGAAGAAAAGAAATTGGTCGAAAAAAAAAGAACACTCCTTGGATTTTTGCACTCTCTCAGCCAGTGGTAGAGGAAAGAAATGCTGCCCTTGAAGACCGTTGTAGATAAATATCTTATAGACTGTGCAAAGGAGGCTGACAGAGTATCATGTAAAAACAATTTTTTCTCGTGTCAGCCACGAAAAAAAGCTTGAAAATGCCCGCCCGAGCGTCTGTTCTCAGGAAAACAGTGCTGAGGGTATTCCAGTGGTCACCATGTCTACTTAGTCGGCTGCAGCGCTGCCTCGCTGATGTATTCTGACATGAGTGGATGGGAGAGCTGCTTGACTTGTATTTCCCTCCCCCAGGGAGACCACCACTGCTCAGTCAGCTGCTGGAGCTCATGCAGGCGTTGTGGACAGCAGCGCTGACATCCCTGCACATACTGACGGTCGGCAAACATCGAGCACGGCTCATGTAAGGGAGAGCTACTACCGGCCGTGCGAGCTGCACAGTCTAGACTATTGGATTCTGCAGATGCTAGCGTACGGTAGTGTGTCGAGAGGAGCTGATTGCATATCATTTGTTTCCCAACTTAAGCATGCAAATGTGCCAGGTCAGGTTGCACTGACGCATACACATTGAAAAGTATGCAGATTTTGCATTTGTGTATCTGCAATTCAGCAGTGTTTGATGTTAGCCATTGAAGAGTAAACAACATCAAGGTCCCACATCAGTTTTCTTTCTCTCTTTCTTCCTTTTTAATGAATTACCTGGCATGGACGCAGGCAGCTGAGGGCTGCGGCGGTTTTTCACCACTCTGTAGTCACTGCCATCTTTCCGGTTCCTTCTTAGGGCTGCCTCACTGCCGCCATCCCTGAAACAGGAGTCACATTCACAAAATCAAAAAGGTGAGAAAGGCTCACTGTCTATTTCCACATTTTAAGCATGCCTCGTTTGGAGGGGGAAAAAAAAAGTTTCTTTGCAAAATTAGCGATTTTCATCATCCCCACATCCCCTATAGCACCTGCACATGCTGCAAAACGATCAGATACGTAAACCTACACATTGTTGGAGTTCTGCTGGGCCTCAGCGAGCCGCAGCTTCTTGGCGTGGTTCTTGCCCTGGTAGTGCGCCTGGGCCACTGCTGGTGAACTGAAGGACGCGTCACACAGCTTACAATAGTCGTTCTCTGTGGCCAAGATGACCCGGGTGGCCCCTTTAAACAGCCCCTGCAGACACGGGACAGAGCAATGCACTGTTTGTGCTGGGAGGAGTGTGAGGGAGACACGTGAGGCATAATTTGTCAGGTCTAGTAGGAGTGAGAAAAGAATGTCTTGCGCAACTTTGGGAGATTTTCGACTGGAAAGAAATTCATCCACGCGTTTCGCACCTTCATACGCTGGAGCTTATGTGCTGTTATGTCATGTCATGTTTTGTTACGTCATGTCATGTTATTGGTCAGACAAAGTTTCAAGGTTTTGGAAACGTTCATTTGTCTGTAACTATGAGCAAAATGTTTGGATGATGTCAGAATATTGTCGTCCGGGTTTGGACACGTGAAAACAAGGATTATCACTGTGTTTAAGTTAATAGAAATTATCTTTACAATAACACCTATTATCCTTGATCATTCAGGTTAATAGTAAATCTCTTTCAGGAAGTAGATATCCTGAGTAGATTCTTCATGAAGTTCAGTTGTACAGAGCATGGTTTTACAGCTTTAAATGTGACCGTAGCTGTCCCCAGCTCTGAGTAAAGGACATTTGAGTCAGAGGGGGCAAGTATTTTCCTTTTCAAATGCAGCTTGGATGTGCAGGGACAGGAAACTGTTCAGTGGTGAGTGGATGATGTGAGTTTCCACTGTTCGAACAAAACAGAGTGACTGTGCAGTTCCCGGCCGCCTCCTCACAGGGAAACGACCTCTATCAGCAGACTGGCCGCTGCAGCGGCAGCACACCCACCCACTCATTCCAAACCGTAACATCTAGGTAGGATGGAGCTGTTGCTAAGTCTGGATCTGACCTGCCTGCCTGCGTCACTGTCGTTGGATCCTGAGCTGAGGGCTGCTTGGCCGGCTGCCTCCAGAACGTCTGGGATCCTGATGGCTGGAGGCTGCTGACTGCCGGCGTAGAAATTTCGTAACTTTTTACTGTGGTTCTTCCCCTAGAAAGACAATGTACAGCTTGTTACTGGTTTGATTTGAATTGTTGAATACAATCCTGTGCTTGATGCGTCTCCACTGGTTAAACTGACCTGGTAGTGAGCCTGTGCCTGCTGAGCAGAGTTGAGGGTAACGTTGCAGAGTTTACAGTACAGCGGCTTGCACAGATCCCCCAGCCCCAGAGAGTCGTCCTGCTCCTCCACACCCAGCGGGGAGCCCTCGTCCTGGGGCTGCTCGCTGGCTGGGGCCGTCTGGGCCGCCGGGGGTGCTGGGAGCAGGCAGGGCACCGGGGCAGGGATCAGGCCCGGGCCCGGGGGCCTCGGGGGCATCTGCGAAAGGTCCGGAGCTGGAACAGGAGGGGAGGAAAGCGGGCTGGGAGGGAGGGGGAAGCGGCCCGCGCCGGGTGCCACTACAGGCGGGGGCACCAGAGCGTGCGCCGGGCTCAGAGGTGGAGGCCCCAGCGGCTGTGTGAGGTCCATGGTTGGAGGCACTGCTGCTTGCGTGTGATCCACAGGTGGGGGTCCTAAGGGGTGTGCCATCGGTGGGAGCCTCAGTGGCTGAGCTGGGGCCATTGGAGGGGGCGCTAAAGTGTGTGGTGGGGTTATGGGAGGAGGCCTTAACGTGTGAGTCCCAGTCATGGGAGGGGGTCCCAGCGTCTGGGCGGGCACCATAGTTGGAGGTCCGATTGCCTGAGCAGGGGCGATGGGTGGTGGGCCCAGATGCTGAGTAGGTGCCATGGGCGGAGGTCCCAGCTGGTGCAGAGAGTCCATGTGCTGGAAATGCTGCTGGGGATGACTGAAGAGACTCAGAGGGGGCTTCAACATGGTCTCCGGTCCTGTGAACACCAGGAGAGCATGTGTGACTTACAGACATCACTGAACAGGTCCCATTTAGTTCTTATATAAATTTATATATATACAAGCTCCACAAAATGGAGCTTGTCTTGTCATTTGACATCTTTGACATTAGTCATCAAATTTCAACTACAAGGATGAATTGTGGTTTATCTTCTACATGTCATATGACGGGCCGATCAAAATATTAATGGATGAAAGGGCAAAAGAAACAAGAGAACAGATTCCATTTAGGCATGATCTTTGGCGGTACGTGTCTGATAACAGAAGAAGAGTGCACAAAATTTCAAATCAAGGTCTTATATAATACATATGTTAAACACTGAACGATAACTTGCATCAAAAGCAAAGCCGATGCACAGTGGCACTGAGCAAAGACCCCGAGGCTGAGGAAATATTAAGAGTCGGGCAAACGGAAAACACATTCTCGGACAGAGGAGCTTCGCACTCCACTGGGCATCAGAGAGATTAGGCTGCGCCTGCAGCGCCTGCAGTCATGCATACAGGACATCACATACTGTACTCATGCATATACACACACGCACGCACAAACGCAAACACAGGCAGCGATGATGAAATCTTCAAGCTTCCCTAATCTTAAGACAAAGCACCCTGCAATGTGTGACACGGGACGAGTGTGTGAGCTAATGTGAGTGTCACAGTCATGTATGTACGAGGAAAACAAGGCGCGTGTGCGCTAATTAGCGCCACTCCAGTGCCCCATTGTGCTTGTGTGCAGCTACGGATATTATCAGGTCGGTAATAGGCCAACAGCTGTGTCAAAACTCGCCACGCTGGAAGCTCTCATCTGGAATCCAATCGGACACCCAAAGGCAGTGAATCATGGACCCAAAATAACACCCTGGAGTGTTTGTGTTTCCGACTGCTGCTCTCTGTCAGTCCGTCTGTCTCATCTGTCGGGCTGCATGTCTGTCATCTGGCCAGGCTGACCTCAGGCAAAAGGTATGCTGGACAAGGCTCTGACCTTACTATAGCCCTGTCGACCGCAAGACGAGACCGCGGCTGTTCCAGCAGCGCCGGTTAAAGTTACATATAGATCTGAAGGTGTCCCAGAACGCTTGAATGGAGTGTTCATCCATTATCTGTGTGTCTGCTGGTGTGACAACAGAAGCTATGGAACACTGGTTTGATTAGAAGTGACTCAGATGGTATTTTACAATCCTATTTTTAGTCCGGGATATTTTACGGTCTGTTTCTTTACAGATCTGGCTCCCTGTCATGCTCATCTGGCAACCACACACAGGCTTTACACTGACTGGCTGCCTTGCTAAACAACACACACACACACACACACACACACACACACACAGCCGGAATCAGACATTGAGGAGCGTGTACACTGACATTTCACAAGAAACTGCTGCGTCTCAGCCCTGTGGCTTCATTCACTGTACCTGAGCAGACGTGGGCGGGAACGCACAAATTGTTCTAGAGAGGGGGAACAGCACGGTTTGTGCCACTGTCACGTCCTCTGTTCAGACTTTCCTGATTTTTAGCTGCTGTTTAAAACCAGAAATATAAGCATGAATGGGCGTGTGACGATGTTTTTTTGGTCCGTCTGTGCACGTCGTTATTCAACAAATATCATTCACCTTATTGTTATACAACAAAGCCAAGCTGAAAATACCCTTTCATTCCCTGTCCCCTTTAAACATTAATATCCCGCAGCAGACAGATTGATAGGCATATAGATTGACGGATTTCTCTTTTTACATAATCTGATGGCGAAAGCTTTCACAGATGCTTGTTTTGGCCGCATCTGTAGCAGCCACCATGATTTATTAGTGAGGAACAGCTGAGGAAGTGGGTGAATATTGGCCAGTGTGGGCGGTCAAAAAAAAAAGCCGCTTTAACAGAAGCCCACAGACTCATTAACGGGGAAGCTAAAGAAGAAGTCGCAGGCACTCATGAGGTGCACTGCACAGCCAATACAGCATTGACAGCTTTGGTGCCCGAGACGGAGAGAAAATGGAGACAGCCGGGCATGGGAAAATTCAAAGAAAGGACACATTGAAAGGACCAGGGGTTATTACCATATCAAGGGTTGTGAAGAAGATTGTGCTTCAAATGTTCAGAGTTCTGAATTCATCTTAGGTGCCCAATAAAGACCATTCAGAACCAGAGCCGCCCAATCACACTAAGCATAGCGTGAGTCTCATCAGAGGCAGCAGCCTGAGAACCCTTCAGCCATGATTCACACACACACACACACACAAACACACACGCGCACGCACGCACACACACACACAGTGTCCAGGAAACCTCAGCAGTCCTCGGCACAATGATGACAAATCCTTTCTACTTGATAGAACACGCTAAGTAGTTCAGACAGCACGCTGTCCCACCGAACACCAGACGACCATCACGCATGCATCTACTATACGTCATTTACAATGTATGGCAAGCTTGCAGATCGGCACAGACTCCTCACATAGAATTTTCTTGGCTGTTCTCCTGTTCATTGCACTCTTTACATTTTGATTTCACACGACTAACTGAGCAGGGGAGGGCAGGGGCTGAGAGCAGGCGCTGAGAGCATACATACACATACTACACGAATCAGTTTTACTGGCGATCAATACTCTCACGCACGCATTACTCACACTCAATCCATTACAAACAGCATTCTTTCACACTAATGTACACAGACATTTTTAATGCTTGTTTGTGTCATGCTCGAATGTGAACATATGTCAGTGTGAGCTCTAATCCTACATCTTGAACGGCGTCTCTCCGAGGCCTTTATTCCCTTCAGTGCTGGCTCCAACGCTTGTCACGCCTCATCATGACAGAAAACTCCGAAAACATGCTCACACGCTGACACCCTCACAAGCAACCTGATGTTTTTTTTCTCTTTTGAGCAGGCTTTTCTTTTTTTTTTTTTTCTTTTGCAGATGGCTGCTTACACAACCTAGCATTGCCGCTTTGATTCACTCCTCCCTGTCTGAGAGCGCTATTAGATGATAGAGTTAAAGGAGAAAAACAGGTACCTGCAACGGCAGCATTTACTTGCAGAAGAACGATCTTTCTATCGCCACTTATTTGCTACATTCTCTTTCTTCCTATCGTTATTTTACCCACCTTTTAATAGCAATTTTGCTGGGTTTGCATCTGTCTCCAGCTCCAGTAGGACGGATCCAGGGAATACACGCAGAGCATGTCACCTGTCCTTCACACACTATTCACCCACACACTCACATCCAGTGGCAATTTAGAGTGTGCAGTCGACCAAAACAGGCACCAAGGCACCGGGAGAACAGCCACACAGACGCCAGAAGAACAGTGGCCCTCTTACTTTGAGGCAACATCCACCGATCCACCCTGGTGTCATGTCATAAATGTGGTGTTCATCAGGAACACTGACCAGTGACGTGCTAATGCTCTTTTGATCACATCTGAGGACACGTTTCATTTGATTTCCTGGCAAAATATTGTGTTGATGCCCTTTAAGATAAGCCAAGATAAGAACTTTATTCATCCCTGAAGGGAAAGTGTTCAGTAGGGCAGCCAAAATGACACAAAAGAACATCACATTCACAGTGCACAATGTGACGCACAAAACACAATACACAGTCCACAATTCACATACACAACAATACACAACAGTCCCCACAGAAAATGCTAATAATAATGGTACAGTAAACAACTGCAGTGCCAAGTAACAATTAAGTAATGAAAAATAAGTAACAACAAATGAATAAGAAGTGAAACAGACTAAATGACTTCATTCAGCCGAGGTGCCACTTATCATCCCCATTACCCAGGAGAAATCCCAGAAACAGCCACAACAGCATGAATCATTAGCTGCGCGAGCATGCAGATTACACACAGTTCTGTCAAGACGGAGACTGTCCAAACCCACGTTTGCTCCCTTTACGACACAAAGCAGGATCCTCTCACGCAAAAAGATCAGAGCATACAGCGAAACCTGCCTCCCTTAATCACACCAGCAAAGACCGGTGGCGATTCTGAAACGAGAACGAGGGGGAGCGAGAAGACTAAAATTGTGTCGGCCGTTCCTTACTCTGAGATTTTACCTTCTTCACCGAGAATAAAAGTGAGGCAGATAGGTCAAGGGTAGTTCTGTCCTCCTTTTCAAAGAGCTGCATCCAGGCCCGCAAAAGTGCTGCAGCACATATTGTATGCATGTGTGCAGCGGCAGCAGTGGACCTTGCTGCAAAGTCAAAAAAAAAAAAGAACAAAAAACAAACTTTGTTTGGAAAGTTGAGTTTTTTTTAAGAAGCCGCAGTCAGGCTGATGTAATAAAGCTCCAACGGACAAGGTTAGTAGAGTTAGTAGCATGACAGCACAGCCATCATATTTCTCATCATATATCTCAGAGAAACCTCAAAGTTATTTATTACAGTGTCCGATTTTCATAAATGTTTTGACCTTGGCTCAAGAGTCTATGCTTTTGAACTAAGCCACAAAAAAGGGAGAGAAAAAAAAAAGAAAAGAAGAAAAACTGACTGTCCTGGAGCCTGATCATCTCATGGCCTCTGCTGCTCCGCTGAGAATCTCTAAATAGGCCAAGTGTTCATTTTCTCTGGAGTTTCCTGGCCATACTGTGTTGTATCACATCAATTATGGAGCAATAAGAAGCACATGCCTCCCGCACTTACTCCATCTGCTTCACTGGGCAATGGACAAGCGCGGAAAGCAGCGAAGAGCGTATACGTCTTGCTGTCCCTCCACAGTAAGCCTATATAAAGTGACTCGTGTCCTCATTTAAAGACTCTGAGCCTCCTGGACTACGCTATACACTGATATGACCATGTTCACAAGTAATTGTCCCAATTCCTCAGTATATACGGCACATAGCTCTAGAGAAGCATCACTGATGAATAACCCGACTGTCTGAGTGTATGAAAAAGCCAGAAATACTGATGACACATTTACATCTAGTCCTACGCTTTGACCCAAAGTGATTTACAGAGGAGGGAAAGCATTCAAGTTACATCAATAGAGAGACCTCAGTTTGACAATGAATACTGCAAGGGATGAGAGTGCAGTAGTGCAAGTACTGGTATGAGAGCATAGTTTAAGCAGTATGGAAGAGGAGCTCACAGTCAGAGGAGAGTGGAGAGGATCAAAAAATAAAAGCTGTGCAAGGTAAGTGCAAGTCAGAGGAGGAGATGCTCTCTGAAGAACTGGGTCCTCACTGATACGCAGAACTACAGCGTTTGTCTCTATTTTTACAGAAAGGAGTAATGGCTTGTGAAAACTGCCAAAAGTTCCCTGTTTCCTGAATTATTAACTGGCCTGTAAAGGTCAGGCCGCGAGTTCCACTAACTTCATTTGAGGCCATTTGAACACAGCAAAGACTTGCTGACAGGAATATTACCAGTGGCGTGATCAGTCTCATGCTGTTCATCAAGATCATGCAAGACCGTGGGGGGAGAGCTGAGAAAAAAAGCAGAAAAGCCTGGTCTGAAGGTGCAAACACTTTTCTGTGCAGTTGCCACATGCCACCATCAGCTGTGCAGATGGAGCAATGCAGAGGCAGGAGTGACTGGAGCGGTTCAGTTTCTATTCCTTAGCCTTGCTCGGACAACTCTGGACTGTGACAGTCGACAGATGAAAGCCTTGCCGTGAGGCTTCATGTTACAGCCCAGACCTGGGGTCTCCCAGGGGCACGACTATCTCGACAGCCTCTGATTTTTTTTTTTTTTTTTTGCATTGCAGCATCCATCTGAACAGAATGGTGCACCCCATCTCCATGACATGAGGGTGATAGCAGCAGCACCTTCCACCTCCCACTGTGCCATCTGCGATCATATGTGGCTCAGATTTCCTCCATCCCCGCACACATGAGAGCACTGGCAGTGCGAGAGAGAGAGAGGTGTGTGTGTGGGGGGGGGGACCCTGCAGACCAAAGCCTCTCCTTACCTGGCAGTCGGGCAAGATAATGGCTGCTGTCACCGTAGCTGACAGGCGGCGAGGTGTAGTTTCTGCAGTAGTCTGCACTCTGGTAGTACGCTGCATCCCCGTTCCTCAGCTGCAGCGACATCATCCCGGTCACATCCCTGTGCCAACTTCTCCTCTCCAGAGAAACCAGGCAGGATGACAATCCCCACCACACGGCCGGAGACCGGGGCTCTCACCGGAGGGGTGCCCGGCAGGGAGGAGCGGGATATGGACAGCGACAGCCGGCGCGCACGCACCCGTAGCCACAGCAGACGCACACGCTTCCTCTGCTTTATCGCGCCGGACGCCGACAAAGATGTTTCCATGCGCGGACATAGGTTTTTATAAGACACCAATCCTGCTGAGGTTCGTCAGGCGCCCCCCCCACCGCCGGCCAGTTTGGTACAGTCCATTTCCGATGCCACCGCTGCTGCTGATTTGCATGGGAGGCAATCATGACACATAAATATGTTTCACCTCTGTGCTGCTCCCAGGGCCACACACTCATCACAGCCAACAAGAAGAGCAGTGATGACTGGACGTAATTCAATTAATGGATACACCCATTTATCAATGAATACAAAATTATTCAAGGATGTAAACTTGTCCATTTCTGTCATTTATTATGTTTTAATGGCTGCTGCAAAACATGCACAGTCCTAATGATGGTATTAAAAAACTCCTAGATAGATAGATAGATAGATAGATAGATAGATAGATAGATAGATAGATAGATAGATAGATAGATAGATAGATAGATAGATAGATAGATAGATAGATACATGCACACATACATACATACATACATACATACATACATACATACATACATACATACATACATACATACATACATACATACATACATACATACATACATACATACATACATACATACATACATACATACATACATACATACATACATACATACATACATACATTACCTTTACATTAGTGCTGGTCTCCACCAAACACTTAAACTTATATATTAAACATGATTGAAGACAGTTCAACATACCTCACATAAAGGCAATAAATGTGTCTATTGGTACTTGGTAATACTCTTGCCTTTCTTCTCCTTTTACTAATTGTTGTAATCACACTATTCATTGGACTGATTTAATCATATTTCATATTTTTAATAATATAAATTGCAAGTATAGTGCTCCAAAGTGAATGCTTTGAGTTAAGCGCTTTTAGTATATGAAAAAAGTATTACTGCTCCTGTGTGAGATAGAGCAATGCCATACGCATCTTCATATTTTATGTTACTGTATTCATTATTCATATGTATATAAGGACAGCATGTTTATAAAATGTCATAGATAAATGATTCACTGTCACTGCACTGCTAGTTGCAAGGTTTCCTCATTTTCATTAACTTATTTATTTTTTCATCCAGTAGGATGACACACATTACACCCTTTGTATACTCCTTGCATTGGCTTCAAATTCAGTTCAGAATCTATTTTAAAGCACAAGGTATCACATATTCATGATCCAGCACTCCAGGTACCTTCTCCATCCCTTCAACACCAGTAAGTCTTTTACTATTAGTCTTTCTCCTGCTCCAGGCTCAGAACAAAAGGTGATTGTGCCTTTGTCTTCTTGGCTGCAGCCCCTTGAAACTCTCTTTGACTGAAGACGAGGTCTGCAGCCTCCACAGAAGCTTTTAGAAATCTACCTCTATTCTGTGAATGGAGCTATACAGTACAAATAAATGTGTTATTATTTCAACATATGAGTTGTATTTCAGCTTTCTTCTTTGTTGGTCTGTTGAGATGCTGTGTGTAAACGTCCCTCTTCTGGGACAAGCTCATCTGGATATCTTATCTGTCTTATCTATCGCACACACACAGACACACACACACACAGACACACACACACACACACACACACACACACACACACACACACACACAGTGAAATATTATGCTCTTCCACTGTGATGACACTCTGTGGTTCTGTTATGGCATGCCAATTAAATTACACATGGTGGTGTGAAACCTAAGGCGTGTCCAACTACCAGTGATGAATTACACACAGTTCCACTCTGACTCCCCAATATGTTGTTGATCTTCTGCTCAAACTCAGCAGCCAGGGCCAGACTTTAAGGCCAGCATCTCCTTGCTTTGGAACAGTCAGATCTGTCCTGATCCTGCAACTTTTGCATCATTCGTTTCCTCTCTTCCCTGGCTTTGAACTCGGCGTGAGCTGGTGCACATAATGAGAGGCGCTATATTGCTCTCACCTCCTACAGTTAATCAACTGTATGCTTTAATAAATGTTGTGTTGTACTCATTTGGCCACCTTCTGTTGTTTTTAAATGTGCTTTATAAATAAAGATTGAGGTGAGTTTAGGGGAGAAAGAGGAGGGAGAAAGGAGGTGAAGGTAGAGGAGCAAAGAGAATGACGAAGGAGGAGAAGTAAAGAGAGGTAGAGAGGATGAGGAGGAAAGAGGGAAGAAAAGAGGAGGAAAGAGTTGGAGGGAAGAGGTGGAGGAGGAGCAAAGAGGAGGGAAAGGGAGTTGAAGGTAGAGGAGGGTGTGAAGTTAGAAGATGAGGAGGAAAGTGCAGGTGCAGAAGAAAAGAGGAGGGAAATGGAGATGGAGGAGAAGAAGGATAATGGGTGTGAAGTTGGAGGAGGAGGAGGAAACAGGGAGAGGGAGAAAAGATGAGAGTAGAGGGGTGGTGGTGAAGGTAGAATAGGAAATGAAGTTGACAGGGGTGGGATGTGGGGGGTGCAGGTTTAAGAGGAGGGGGAGGAGGGAAGAGGAGGAGGAGGAGGAGAGGAGTAGTAGGAGGACTCAGACCCAGACACAGCGTGGCTGCTCTGGCGCAGGAGACAGCCTGACATCCCCTCAGAGGAGGACCCGTCTCCCCTGTGGAGGTGTCTCCACCGGTGCAGACAGACAGACAGCCAGACAGACAGATAGTCAGTCAGACAGACAGACAGACAGACAGACAGACAGACAGACAGACAGCAGCCTGGCAGACAGCCTGAGCCCGGCTCCGGCTCCGGCTCCGGGAGCCACCCAGCGGCCGCAGCGAGCCGCAGGGGAGGGCTGGTGCTCGGCTAGCAGCTAGTAGCGGCTCCCGGACCCAGCGGAGCAGCATCCTGAAGCACTGCCCCGGCCCGACGCCTGCTCTGAGGGTGAGACGCTGCTCCCAACCAGCCCTGGGCGTGTGTGCGTGCGTGCGTGTGTGCACGCGTATGCGTGCGGACAGGTGGGGTGTGTGAGTGTGGGACGGTGTGTTTATCCAGCAGCAGGGATGACAGCGTTAGCATTAGCTGTGACAGCCAGGGAGAGCTGTCTGACACGAACCATGAGCGAGCCGCTAGTGAAGGAGAACCTCGCAGACATCCAGGTTATTCTGCGATATTAAAATACAACGCGCGGATCGCCATCATCGCGACGCGTGAGCTGTCATTCCCGAAAGCCTTAGCCATCCTGCTGCTGTTAGCCTCTCATCCAGACACCCAGCCAGCCAGCCAGCCAGACCAGTCAGACAGCCAGACATGCAGAGAGATGCTTTAATCTCACGTTTCTCTCTCCTGTGACAGCGACAAGATGGACTGAAAGATGGGGGGTGGAACTGTCCCATCAGCACAATAGCGGGGCTTTCTCTCTGAGGTGAGTGAGTTCGCCCATCTCCTGTTGACTGTCCAGCAGCTTCACCTGAAAGGACACTTCTAGTGACAATGGGAAGTGAATCTGGATTGTGGTTTTGTCATATGTCTTTTTGAAGACCCTTTGTTGTGGTGGTGTGGAGGACGATATGACACTATACTATACTATACTTTACTATACTATACTGTACTATACTATAGTGTTTTCAGACACTGAGGATGTGTGTGCTTGCCAATCTTGTCACCTCCACCCTTTACCACTTGCTGTGCAGTCTCAGTATTCAGAGCAAGCTCGTGTGTCTAGGCCAATGTTTCCCCACTGCCCACATCCTGTGTTGTGAGGAAGCTTCCTCTTTTGTCCTAAAGTGCTTAGCTGCATCCTGATCAGGGTCACAGATCACACAACTGCTCAATAGGTGGTTTGTTCTAACTCGGGCTTTTCAGTATTGGCTTGTTTTTGTACACATTCAATGCCGTCCTTGTTTGTGAATGGCTCTTCAGCTGAACACTGTAGTTTTAGTTTGCCTCTGCGCCGTTTTTCTTTGTCTGAGTTGCTCTTCTTTGAAGTGGGTGGGACGATTTCAGTCTTTGTTCCCTCCATCCGTTCTTCCTCAGGACGCTAAGGTTTGTCAGTTATGTATTTGCAATACTGCAAACCAGAGCGGCAAAATCGTCCATTCTTTGGGTCCCTACAAAACTATGATTAGCCCAGTTCACCGCTGCCAACATGAACAACTCCGGGCCCCGTTTGAATTTATGAAAATATACAGGATGGGTTTATAGCACGTACGTCACGTGGATACGTTAAACACTGACGTGGTCGGGTGCAGGAGAAAGGCCTGTGGTAATATTGTGGGTTACTCCCAGTGGTTACAGCACGGGGATGTAAGAACAGTATGACTTTCATTTCCCCAAACTCTCTCTTCGATGGGTCTTCCAAAAAGGGGAACCCGTGAGGGTTGTAAACACTGTAGAGTTGTAATAAGACAGTATGTCTTGAGGTGCCCCAGTTGTGCAGTTTATTGGTGGAGTAATCAATGTTTTCCACAGCGTAGTCTGTTGTGCTCTCATAACGTTTAATACAGATGAATTGAAACTAGGCGGGTAGATCATTACGTTGCAGTGCTGCTTTAGGGCTTGTTTTGCCCTCTGTAATGTTGGTGTTTTGATATTTTTACCCCAAATATGTTTCCCATCAAAGATGTGAGGATAACATCGTCCAGACAGCCAATATGATCCAGTCGGAAAGCTTCTGCATCTGTCTCATGAAGAAGAGCAACACAGGCCACCCTGAGCACTGAAACACGTACGCGCACTGGCCTGACGAACGATAGGACCCGTCGATGATAACAATGATAATAATAATAATAATTATTCCTGTGTCCCTTCTTATCCCGATTGCATTTCCTAGAACTGTTTGCAGTCACAACTTGGCCGCCGGTCAAATTAGACATCGTTTTGTAATTTTCTAAGAGCCCGCGCAAACACATTCCTTCTCGTCACTGTGTCACAATCCAGGGTTGAGTCACTGCGCTGTCAGCGCGCTCGTGTGTTGGACCTAAAAAGGCCGTCCGAAGTACAGCGGCAGCAAGTGATCTGGGGAGGTCGGGGAGGTGCAGCACGGATCCCAAAGACGGCTGGGGTCATGCAATAACGATATAATCATACAATATGATTTGTCGTAGAATTTGTTTGCCGGGTGTGCGTCGTTGAGTAACTGCGTGGACTTCGAATCGCAGAGGTTCACGCGTTAAAAATGGCGTCTCGTTTGACCCTCTGCGCACCTGCATCTGAACCGCAACCTGGGCTATTATTTGGCCTCGACAAGCACCAGTTGGGTCTTCACACGTCGTCTCACCCATGGACTGCAAAAACAAGCTCCGTCGTCTCGACCGACTTGTCGCACGGGCTTAAATTCAGATCCGACCGGCTTCGGTGTGAGACAATGAAGTCACGTCCCCATAAACATCCAGAGGAGCGCCGTACGGTTATGATCGCCGGTCCTCTGCCGTCTCACGGTTGGTGTGGCAGTCACAGCGTTGTAATGTGGGCAATAAGTGGAATAGTATGAATCACTGATTTGGTCTGATGCGAGACGTGCACCGGCGGCGGTAAGAGGCAGAGGCTCAGCATTCTTATGGCCAGACGTGAGAGGAGAGGAGAGGAGAGGAGAGGAGAGGAGAGGACAGGAGAGGAGAGGAGAGGAGAGGAGGTCCAAAAGATCTAAAGAACGTTGGAAAAACTGTGGAAGATGTGGTGTTTCACCAAGGGCCGGAGGAAGCCTCCAGATGCGGCCTGTGACGAAGGACCGGCCCGGTGCCGGGCCTGGACGAATTCCCCCGGAGCAAGCGACTTGTGTCGTCTTGGCTTTTAGTGTCGAGTGGTCGAAAGAGTCCGTGGAGGTCTGACTGGGGGAACGGACTCCTGAGTTGGTTTGGGTCCGAGCAGACGGACCTGCGCAGACTGTCTCCTCCCGAGGCAGGGTCTCGATGTACCTGAAAAGGTGACGCTCTACACATGGGACGTGGCTCGAAACAAGCTGTGTGATGTGACCCCAACTGAAAACACAATGTTCTTATTGCTTTCTGACACGAGTTCAAGTTTATTTCTTTACGGATGTCAGCCGGGAAACTTCTTCTCCATGTCTGTGCCCGGCTGATTTGTTTGGTACAATAAGGAAAGGATCACTCGCTTGGAGAATGTGTATCGTAGCAAAAAAAAAAACCCCAAACGAACAGTTTTTGTCATTCATTGGTGATTTTAAAGTCATGGGTGTTTTGTGTTAAGCACCTATCAGGTCACTTTGAAAGCGCAGCTTGTGTAGCTTCGAACGCCGTGTCAATCGGTCAGCCTCGATTTCAAGTTACCATGGAAACAGCATCTGTGGCAGCAGCGGCAGCGGCGGTGGCAGCAGCTTCCAGAGGCAAAGTGAACGTGAAGCTTCATTTTTGGATTTTATTTTTTTCTTTGATTCAACGTTTTAAGTGTCGCCGGTGGGGGGGAGGGCGGTCCTTGAGGGTCAGACGTCGTCTGAAGACGCGATGCGTTGTCTTGCAGGTTGCACTCGGCAGCTTGACTGTGTGACTGCGCTGGGAGCCAGAGAGGAAGATGCCTCCCAGGCCGTCCTCAGGGGAGCTCTGGGGCATCCACCTGATGCCCCCCAGGTATGATACAAGAGCCTTTTACACGCTCCAGGGCGCACACATTGGGGAGAGTTCAAGGAAGGCTGTGCAAAATTCAGGATTGACTCCAGAATGACTTTCAATGTATTTGTTTTTTCATTTTTCAGGTGTAGTGTGTGACAATGACAATTTTTCTGTGTGATTATTCCAGATTATTCCATCCCAAGTAATGTTAAATGTACCATCTATACAACAAATGATTCAATCTGATGGAATCACTCTTCATTTACCAGCAACAAACATGCACTGTTTGACTGAATGGTCTGAATGGAGGACGTTTGTGGGAGCCGGCTCTGGTGCACGCGTTGTATTATTCAGTGTTTGGACATACTGCTTATTGCATTATTCATCGCTATTGTGTTCCTTATTTAAGATTAAGAAGGACACAGTTAGCTGGTTCACGGTCAATGATGGGTTTTGTGGCGGACACGGTGTACTGAGGCCGAGCTGGTCTGCAGGATCCTGGTGGACTGTCTGCTGCCCAACGGGATGATCCTGACCCTGGAGTGTCTCCGCGAGGCCACGCTCATCACCATCAAACATGAGCTCTTCAAGGAGGCCAGGAAATATCCCCTTCACCACCTCCTGCAGGAGGAGACGTCCTACATCTTTGTCAGCGTTACACAGGTAATGGGAAAAAAAAAGGAAGAAAGAGGAACTGTCTGTGTCATTTTGGAAGCTAATGGAGCAGAACGAATGGTTTGACCGAGCGGCTTTTTATAGACGAGAACTTAAATCTGTCTGGAGCTGCCAAAGCTGCCACAGTAGGAGCAGGCCTCTGGATTCCGAGTCTGATTCTGAGCTCCGTGAAAATCCTGCCACTTTTGCACTTTTCCAACCTGCTCAAGGAGCTCAATGCGCCTGCGGTTCTCACACAATAGATGTTTTGAACAGTGAACTTGTGTCTTTGGCCCTCAGGAGGCAGAGCGGGAGGAGTTCTACGATGAGACCAGGAGGCTGTGTGACCTCCGACTCTTTCAGCCCTTCCTCAAAGTCATCGAACCGGTTGGTAACAGAGAGGAGAAGATCCTCAACAGGGAGATCGGTGAGATATCCCCTCTAAGAACCCACTAAGTACACCTTCTCTGCCTTAAGTGGAGCCAAATTGTTGGTAATCTTTGTCAAATTAATACTTTAGAGCTTGAGTAGCAGAGCTGCTCTTATTCGTTTTGGATTTCGTGCCGTTAAGAAGGAAAGGTGAATGTAGGAGGAGGTTGAAATCTGATCAGATTTCCTTTCCAAAGAAAACCAACCAGCGGCTCTGCTCTGCGCCCTGCCAGGTTTCGCCATCGGGATGCCGGTGTGTGAGTTTGACCTGGTGAAAGACCCGGAGGTGCAGGACTTCAGGAGGAACATCCTGAATGTGTGCAAAGACTCTGTGGAGCTGAGGGATGCCAGCGGGCCCCACAGCAGGGCCCTGTATGTTTACCCACCCAACGTGGAGTCCACGCAGGAACTTCCCAAACACATCTACAGCAAACTGGACAAAGGTAGGCAGCGGCGCCGGGGTCACGGCGGAAGGGAAAAACAAAACCCGTTGAAAGAGGAGGCCAACGGGGAGCACAAAGCTGCCGTTTCAGCCTCCGGTCAATAAGCTGCAGTGGGGTCTTTACAACGGCCAGGAACTGCTATAACGAGCAGGGCGATCGATGAATTGACCGAGCTGCCATTAGTGTCGTAGTATTGTATTAAAGCCATATCCAGAAAGGAGGCGCAGCACAAGTCCGAATAATCAAAGGTGGGTCATTGTCTCCTGGCTGCCGCACAAACTCTATTGATTCCCTTTGTCCTCCGTGTTTCCCCCTCCCTCTCTCTGCCTCCCAGGTCAGATCATCGTCGTGATTTGGGTGATTGTGTCGCCCAACAACGACAAGCAGAAGTACACGCTGAAGATCAACCACGACTGCGTGCCCGAGCAGGTGGGCTGAGGGCGCCATGTTTCGACCGCGTATCACCTCTGTTTGCGTGGCGGCCTGAGTTGTGAACTGGCTTCTTCTTGTGCGCCCCCCCCCCCCCTCCACGAAGGTGATCGCAGAGGCCATTCGGAAAAAGACGCGCAGCATGCTGCTGTCGCCAGAGCAGCTCAAGATGTGCGTCCAGGAGTATCAGGGTAAATACATCCTCAAAGTGTGCGGCTGTGACGAGTACCTGCTGGAAAAGTACCCCATCAGCCAGTATAAGGTAAGGGCAAAAAGTAAGATAAGAGACATGTGGTGAAAACAAAAACTCAGTTTTTTGGGTTTCCACTATACGGCGGAGCACGAGGGCCACAAAAATCACAAATTTTGACAAAAAAAAGTCGTAAATTACCAGAACAAAGTCATAAATGGCGAGAATAAATTCATAACATCAGGGGGAAAAGTCATAAATTACGAGGAAAAGGTTGTAATATTACAACAATAACGTTGTACATTAAAGTCATAATATTACGGGCAAAAGTCACAATATTATGATAATTAAGTCGTACTTAAAATGGAAGCAGGTCGCTAAACCTACTTTAGATGGTTCAGTTTAATAAACGTTTAACGCGTAGTCTACACGTACTTAATACTTACACTTGTTCATGGCTTAATTCTCATAAAATTATGACTTTATTCTTGTATGTTTCGCACACCGTGGCACCACTGTGAAGGAATGTAAACGATATCTTGACAGATTTTTCGTGTGTCGTATGATAAAGCGATGAAGAACGCGAGACGACTCGAGTAGAAGACGCTCTCCATTCCCTCTGGCCTCGGCCTACAGCTGTTGGAAAACGACCAGCCATTACGCTCACATGCTGTGTAATCCTAGCGGCTCTGCGTTACTTTTGTTCTTGACTGTCCCCTCTGTCATTCATTCCCCTGGTCTCTCTCTCTCTCTCTCTCTCCCCCTCTCTCCCTCTCTCTCTCTCCCTCCCCGTGTCTCGGCCTCTAGTATATCCGTAGTTGCATCATGCTGGGCAGGATGCCCAACCTGATGCTGATGGCGAAGGACAGCCTGTACACCCAGCTGCCCACGGACAACTTCGTCATGCCGTCGTACTCGCGCCGCATCTCCACGGCCGCGTCCTACATGAACGGCGAGGCGGCCGCCAAGTCGCTGTGGACCATCAACGGGACGCTGCGGATACGCATCCTCTGCGCCACCTACGTCAACGTCAACATACGGGACATAGACAAGGTGTGGGGGGGGCGGGGTGGGTCGTCAGTGGAGGCGTATCAGTCGTTTTCCCAGTCCCTTACCCTCCCCCTCACCCCCCCCCGCCCCACAATCACCGCCATTGTCCAGGGGACCAGTGACAAGGGTGGAGAGTGGCCGCGATGCCTCATGATGACGCGCCTCTGTGTTAATGTAAACACTTGTGTGTGAAAGCCCCTCAACTTAATGATCATTTACCGCGACAGCTGCTAAGTGCTATTAATGGTGCGCTGTGGAGACGCGTTGATCCGGTGGGACACTCTCTCAGCACTGCGTGCGCGCAATCTGTTTCAGATTCTACACACACACACACACGCACTATATATATATATATATATATATATATATATAAACACATATACATATTTAGGTTGCTTTTCCCGTGTCTTTGTAGATATATGTGAGGACGGGCATCTACCATGGTGGTGAGCAGATGTGCGACAACGTCAACACGCAGAGAGTGCCCTGCTCTAACCCCAGGTAACGTTTCCGCCCTTCGTCACCGGACTCTCCGCTCAGTCACCGCGGCCGCTAAATGTCCGGGGCCGACGCCGTGACAGACGCTTGTCGTACGCGGCGATTCTGAAAAAAAAAACGAACTGGAGGCGACTCGGGACGATAAAACCCGTTCAGTCAGCTGACAAGCGACTCCCGTGTTTCACTTTCTCTCAATTTCACTGAAATACTCCTTTTAAAGCGCATTAGCAACGCAAACGGTCTTAACAGCGTGACGCGAGGGGGGTAAAGTTAGGAGTTAAGTGCCGGCTAGTAACACTAAACTGCTGTATTGTGTTACTGCTAAACCTAAACCATGGCCCTAAACCTTACACCCCGAGGTGAAACGGTGAGAAGAGAGGCGTCTATACCATACATACTACATATAAATATATATATATTTCTTCATCTACAGGTGGAACGAGTGGCTCACGTATGACATGTACATCCCGGACATACCCCGTGCTGCCAGACTCTGCCTGTCCATCTGCTCCGTTAAGGGCAGGAAGGGCGCCAAGGAGGTGAGAGAAGTGGAATGTGTATGGAAAAG
Organism: Karalla daura; assembly: GCA_029224185.1. Lineage (NCBI taxonomy): Eukaryota > Metazoa > Chordata > Actinopteri > Chaetodontiformes > Leiognathidae > Karalla > Karalla daura. The sequence continues at coordinate 5,693,990 of CM055194.1, forward strand.
GGAATCGCCTCTTCTGCTCAATGTAAAATTTGGCACAGCAAGTCAGTTATGAGCTCACGGCAGCCAAAGGACCCAAATGTGGCGTCGTACGCGGACCGGAGGCTGCGTGCCCTCTGTTCTGTAGTGGTCAGGGTGGGAAGATGGCAGAAAGGTGGCAGGGAGCCGTCAATCTCGCGTCTCGGTCTCTTGACACCGTCATGCCGTCCCATCCCGGTGGTGCACGTCTCTGCGCTGCAGCGTCCCGAGTCGGGCCGTCCGAGTGCACGTGTCCGAGGTGAACGAGGGCCCGGCGGTATCGTCTTTGGCTCTGTTTAATTACTAATCAGCCACTGGCCCGGCGGCGGCGGCGAAAACATCGACGGGAACGCAATCTGCCGGGGAGGCTCCTCTCTCTCTCTCTCTCTCTCTTTCCCCTCCTTTTTTCCATCCTCCGGCCCGGCATGGCGCTCTGCGCCCTCGGGGAGCCCCCGACAGCTAAACAGAAGTCGCAGGCTGGGCAACGGAGGCCCGGGCTGTCAAGCTGTCAAACTTCAAACGCTTTGGAGTGTCCCAAGCCCGATCCCGTCCTGGATCTCTGCGCCTGGTTTGCCGCCCGGCTCGACTGACCGGCCCGGGTTGTTTCGCCCTGTGTTTAGAAACCGCGTCCTGTCTGTCTGTCTGTCTGCGCGCGCCGGGCCTGATACTTGTAACGGACACCCACGCCGATTGATTTTCTCTTCCCCTCCTTCCACCTGCGCGGTGGAAAGGCTGGACGAGAGGCGCGCGTGCGCGTGCGTGTGCGCGCGTGTCAATGAATGCCAGACCGGCGTATCGTAACGGACACCCCGGCGGGGCGAGCCTCGTCTGGTGGCGCGCGAGGTCGGCCCGGCGGATGCTCTTTCATGCCCCGCGTGAATTAAAGATAAACACCTCCCCGCGGCGGCTCCTTTGTGCCGGCCGCCCGCTATAAATAGGCGCGTTCGGAGCCGCCGTCTGCGCGGGACGTTGCCCCCCCCTTTCTCACCTGGCTCCCGTCGTCTTCGTCAGTTTCTCTCCGGGATGACGTTGAGGGCTCCCCTCGTCGAGGCTCAGTAAAGCTGTGACCCTTGACGACTGGAAGGGGTTCAGATAAACCCAGGCGAATGTGAAAAGAGGTTCACCCAGTAAAAGCCGTTTCCCTCCCTGCGCCGCAGGAGCACTGTCCGCTGGCGTGGGGCAACGTCAACCTGTTCGACTACACCCACACCCTGGTGGCCAACAAGATGGCCCTGAACCTGTGGCCCGTCCCCCACGGCCTAGAGGACCTCCTCAACCCCATAGGAGTCACGGGGTCCAACCCCAACAAGGTAACCGGCCCGGCGCGGCTCGTCCGGAGGGGGGCGGGGGGCGCCGCGCCGCCGTGACGTCCCCTCTCACCCGTCTCCGCCCCCGTGCAGGAGACGCCGTGCCTGGAGCTGGAGTTCGACCACTTCAGCAGCTCGGTCAAGTACCCGGACATGAACGCCGTGGAGGACCACGCCAACTGGATCATCTCCCGGGAGCTGGGCTTCAACTACAACCTCTCCGGGCAGGTGACGGCAACGCCCCCGAGTCCTAGACGCCGGCGGGCGTGAGGTGGCATTGTTGGGGGGGGGGGGGGGGGGAGTGTGTGAGAAGATGGCGTCGTAAGTAATTCATGAAGGATGTTTTGAATTTCCAGCCGCCGTGGGCCGGGACGTGTTTCGACGTTGATTTATCGCGGATGCGTCCGTCACCCGTTATGTGATATAATGACCCGTGCGTGCGTGTGCGCGTGTGCCGGATCCGCTGCGACAATGGCACGTCGAGTAACGCGAGCCCGCCCGGGGCCTTGTTATGCGAGACACCACATGTGATTACAACTGGGCGTCGTTTTATGTTTTATATTTCGAGCCCGGTGCCGGGTTGGGGCTCGGCCCGGAGCCCGACGATGACGCCGGGAAACTGAAGGCGGGGACCGTTTGCTGCGGCCCCGGCCCCCGCTTTTCGTCACGTGACTCGGGCGGGCCGGGCCTGAGCGAGCCGCCCGGGCCTCAGCGGCGGCTCCCAGTGGCGTCTGCGGCGGCCTCTTATCAGATTTCGGCCTGACGTGTGGCTGAGAAGCCCGCCGGCTGATGATGTGATAATGTGGCCTTACATTATCACATCATCTGGGTTTACCCCGCCGCGTGAGAGGATTCGTGTGTGTGTGTGTGTCTGTGTGTGTGTGTGTGTGTGTGTGCCGTATGCACGGAGTTCATCCTATACACCAAAGCTGATCGCTGTTGTCACAAATGGCGTGTTTGAGGAGTGCGTCGGACGCCGCGTGATAGAGCGCGAAGCCGCACTGTCTCCTGTTCGTTTATTCACGAGCGGGGCGTAATGGGGTGTATTAAGTAATTCCTTTATCTGTAACCGGAGCTTTTCGAGGAGCCTCTGCGGCCCGTGATGGCCCTTAATGGACCACTGCAACCGCTCGTGTGCTGCGTGAGCTCCGGCTTGTTGCCCCGGCTAGTGGCCGCCGCGGCGCTCAGGGCCCCTGACCGGCGAAACCCCCCCGCCTCGGCCGCGAAGCCCCGGAGAAGCGTTCTTCTGACGTGCTCCTCCGCCTGTGCCCCAGAGCAACCGCGTGGCCAGGGATCACGCGCTGACGGACGGCGACAGCGAGCAGCTCCGGCAGCTGAGCAACAGGGACCCGCTGTCTGAAATCACCGAGCAGGAGAAAGACTTCCTCTGGAGACACAGGTAAAGCTGTCACCCGGCCGCCGAGCCCTGAAAGTGCGGCCGGTCAGATGGGACGCACTGTATGTAAATTAGAATGTAATGCACAGTAGTTGCCCCCCTTTCTCTCTCTCTCTCTCTCTCTCTCTCCTCTCCATCCTAGGCACTACTGCATGAACATCCCCGAGATCCTCCCCAAGATCCTCCTGGCTGTCAAATGGAACTCCAGGGATGAAGTAGCACAGGTAAAAGCGTGCCGTACAAGTGTCACTTCGTGATTGGATTACGGTCTGGTTTAAAGGAGGCTTTACTGAAGACCGCCTTGCTGCCTCGCCCCCGTCCCAGATGTACTGCCTGTTGAAGGAGTGGCCGTCCATCCGTCCCGAGCAAGCCATGGAGCTGCTGGACTGCAACTATCCGGACCCCATGGTCCGACACTTTGCCGTTCGCTGCCTTGACAAATACCTGACCGACGACAAGCTCTCCCAGTACCTCATCCAGCTCGTACAGGTGAGCCCGGCAAGACTCAGCACGATGCTGAATCTGGAGCCCCCTCTTTGCCTCCTCATCCCGCTCCTCCTCCTCCTCCGCCTCGCCGCAGGTGTTAAAATACGAGCAGTATCTCGACAACCCTCTGGCCCGTTTTCTCCTCAAGAAGGCCCTGACCAATCAGAGGATAGGACACTTCTTCTTCTGGCATCTCAAGTGAGTGCCCCCTCTTCCTGCCGTCGATGCCGCCCCGGGAGGAGGCCGCCTCTCACCTGCGGCCTGCGTGTCGTCCTCCGTCCCCGCAGGTCGGAAATGCACAACAAGACGGTGAGCCAGAGGTTCGGCCTGCTGCTGGAGGCCTACTGCCGGGCCTGCGGCATGTACCTCAAACACCTGAGCAGGCAGGTGGAGGCCATGGAGAAGCTCATCAACCTCACCGACATCCTGAAGCAGGAGAAGAAGGACGAGACGCAGAAGGTAAGGGTGGCACCGACGCGCACACACACACACGCACACACTCACGCACACACGGTGGGGTTGTGGTGAAATGACCCACGAAACCAGCACTCGGTTCTTTGTGGATGAGTGTGCACGCATTTATGTGCAAATACGCCTGTGTGTCGTCGTTGTTTTATGTGTGTGCGTGTGTGTGCGTGTGTGTGTGTGCGTGTGTGTGTGCTTGTGGAGGTCCAGATGCGGTTTCTCGTGGACCAGATGAAGAGGCCAGACTACATGGACGCCCTGCAGAACTTCACCTCCCCGCTCAACCCCGCCCACCAGCTCGGAAACCTGAGGTCGGAAGCAGTCCTCTGTGTGTGTGTGTGTGTGCGCGTGTGCGTGCGCGTGTGTGCGTTGTGAGGAAGGACCCGTCACTGTTCAAGAATGTGAATTATTTCGGACACAGGTTAGACGAATGCAGGATCATGTCATCGGCGAAGAGGCCGCTGTGGCTCAACTGGGAGAACCCTGACATCATGTCTGAGCTGCTGTTCCAGAACAATGAGATCATCTTCAAAAACGGAGACGGTACGCACACAGACACAGACACACACGCACACAGACATGACCTCAAATCCTGTTTTTGTGTTCTTGTCCTCACGTGCACACTTGCCAGAAACCGGCCCGTTAATACTAGATCGAAAAGACAGCGTGTCGTCTTCGAATCCACAGCCATAGCAGAGTCCGGTTTGCTTTCAGCGACGAATCAGCAGCCTGCGAAGCGAAACCTCCGCCTGGACCTGGTGCTGCAAACTGTAATCTGGACGCCTCTCGTTTCCTTTTTTTCTGCAGACCTGCGGCAGGACATGCTGACGCTGCAGATCATCAAAATCATGGAGAACATTTGGCAGAATCAGGGGCTGGACCTGCGGTACCGTCTCACCCCCCGTGTCTCACTTCGTCCCTCAGCTGAACCGTTGTGAAGGAAGGCCGGATGAGAACGTCTTGTGTTGTCTGCGTGTGTGTGTGTGTGTGCGTGCGCGCGTGTGTGTGTCCAGGATGCTTCCCTACGGCTGCCTGTCGTTAGGCGACTGCGTGGGTCTCATCGAGGTGGTCCGCAGCTCGCACACCATCATGCAGATTCAGTGCAAGGGGGGCCTGAAGGGGGCGCTGCAGTTCAACTCCAACACCCTGCATCAGTGGCTCAAGGATAAGAACAAGGGCGAGATGTGAGTGGATGGAGCGGGGGGGGGGGGGGGGGGGGGGGGGGGGGGGTCACAGCCCCTGTGCTGCCTGCCTTTTTGGCACCTTTCGATATCAATAATCCTTAATCCTTAATACGTGTGTGTGTGTGTGTGCGCGTGTGTGTGCAGGTATGACATGGCTGTGGATCTGTTTACGAGGTCCTGTGCTGGCTACTGTGTAGCCACGTTTATCCTGGGGATCGGAGACCGACACAACAGCAACATTATGGTCAAAGATGACGGGCAGGTAACACTTTTAGTTTTATATCTATATACGCTGTGTATTTCTAGTCGGTATTCTGACAAACGGTGGTGACTCTCTCCCCACCCCCCTGTGCTGGCTCGCAGCTGTTTCACATAGATTTTGGCCATTTCCTGGACCACAAGAAGAAGAAGTTCGGCTACAAGAGAGAGCGGGTGCCCTTCGTCCTGACGCAGGACTTCCTCATCGTCATCAGCAAGGGATCCCAGGAGTGCGCCAAGACCAAAGAGTTTGAGAGGTCTCCGATTTGCTCCTTTGCCATCTGTGCCATCACCTGGGCTTGCTCCCACCTCCGAAACGACCTCTCATGGCTGGAGTACCTCCTGTCTGGATCGTTTCCATCGACATGAAACCAGTGATTTGCTCCACTCTTCACACCTCACTTTGTTCTCTCCCCCCCTTCCCCCAGGTTCCAGGAGATGTGCTACAAAGCCTACCTTGCAATCCGGCAGCACGCTAACCTCTTCATCAACCTGTTCTCCATGATGCTGGGCTCCGGCATGCCCGAGCTGCAGTCCTTCGACGACATCGCCTACATCCGGAAGACCCTGGCCCTGGAGAAGAGCGAGCAGGTAGCGACGATTCATTTTATACGATTTTTTTTACCCTTTTTCTCGGCTCACTGCCGCCTCTCCGGGCCCGCACAGGAGGCGTTGGACTACTTCATGAAGCAGATGAACGACGCCCACCACGGGGGATGGACCACCAAGATGGACTGGATATTCCACACGATTCGACAGCACGCGCTGAACTGACCTCCTGCACCTCGACGGTCGACCCCGAGAGTTTCGATCGCCACACCAGCATCGCTTTTTGTTCTCGCCATCATCATCATTGATGTCGTTGTTTCTGTCTCCTCCTCCTCCTCCTGTCCTGCTGAAGATGTGCCCGACCCAGAAGATGCTGACCCGTCCTTAGCTCCTTCGTCTGGGAACCGAGGAGAGATTGAAAAAAAAACACACACACACACACACGCATTGGACAAAACGGTGCATCTGCCAGTTTATAAATGTAGCCACAAAGCGAGTAAGTACGCCACTTGCTCCCTCTCTGCTGTATTAGTGCCGCACTGTGGAGTCGCCTCAGAACCGAGGTGCTTCTTTTTCTCTCTCTCTCTCTCTCTCTCTCTCTCTCTCTCTCTCTCTCTCTCTCTCTCTCTCTCTCTCTCTCTCTCTCTCTCTCTCTCCAATCGTATTACTGCTGAGAAGATGCACGCAAGGCACCGATCCCACAGGCGACACTCCGACCCGCAGTCTCGCCCCGCCTGAGCTGACCCGGGGGTCCGCTTTTAAAACCCTCGCGAAGATATTTCAGAGAATGCCCAGAAGCTGCGGACGGGCCCCTGGGTTGTTTTTGCACGGCTCCGAGGTCTCGCGCGGCCTCAAAGGAATAAAAAAAAAAAAAAAAGCGCCCCACCTTTGGGGACTTGAGTGGTGGCGGCAGCTTTTGGACTCTCCCGCGACTCTCCGGGGTGACGATGCCCCTCCTTCGAAAGAAAACAGACGGGGAAAAAAAAAAAACAGCACTCAGAATAACGAAACAGATTTATTATGACCTTTGTAGATTTATTTATGTTTCTCTCAGTTTGTATGCCCGAACTTCGGTCTCCCGAAGAGACTTTGTTTATGTACAGTATAAATATATATATATATATATATATAATTATATATATTTGCATTTTTCTATTTGTGTTTATCTTTTTGCTTCTTCCTATCCTCTTTTGACCAAGAGTGCAGCAGAGACTTCCCCCCCCGTTTCAATTTCACCCACACTCGTAAGATAACTGCTGCGCCAACGCGTAGCCTGACCTCATGCGCGGCGGCTCAGTTAGGTCCGTTGCGGCTAGTTTGCGTCCCCGACTTTAAAAGCTTGAAACGCACCCTGGCAAGACTGAAAGTGCCAGTCTCGCTTTCCCTCCTTTTTTGTTTGTTTTTGTTTTAATGGGACCTATTTTCGGCCTCTGGCTGTGCGCTCTGATGCTGTGCAGAGGCCTGGGGAGGGTGGGTGGGGGTGTGGGGTTTTGGGGGTGGGGGTGGGAGTCTTCCTGTCGGTGAAATGCCCTGGCGTCCCGGCACAACACTCCCACGACTGAGGGCTGAGCTCCGCCCGCTGCTTGTCTCTTATCCGTCTTATCTGACTGCGTCGGTCGGACGCTAATATCCATCTCACAGACGGAGAAAGGCAAGAGGGGAGTGGCTCGAGAAGCTCTTCTGCTTTGCCGTTTTTATTTAGCGGACACGCGCAAAAGTCCCTCACGGTGTGCGGGGCTGATAAGCGAATGTAGTATTTTACAAAAAAAGACAAAAAAAAAAACGAATCAAGGTGCCTCCGAGCAGCCTCCTAAGCACCCGCCACCCCTGAGACGTAGCTGGGTCGCGCAGCCGCCGTCTCGGCAAACCGTGAAAGTCGATCCCCCCGGCAGGAAAGGAGAAGTCTGTACCCGTTCCCACAGCCGATTGTATCGAAAAGCCAAAGTCGTGGCCTGTCCCGACGTCTGGCGCGTGCTAGCCGCAGCGCCTGCGGCTGGAATGTATCTGATGGCTAACCGTCCTTGTGTTGTTTTGCCGTCGGCCCCGTTTTTCCCCTCCGATGTGGAGGGCGCAGTGCAGCTAAACAGCGGGAGGTCGGCGGAGGGCCGAGTTGTCCTCCAGCTCTCCACCACGTGCCAAATCTGGCGCCACCGAAGCGTCTGAACGCTAATGCTAACGCTAATGCTAACGCTAGCGCTGGACGGTTGGTCGCGCAGTGAGGCGTGCCAGTTACGCCTCAGAAATAGTTCTCAGCGCCTTTTGCTTTTAGAAGCAGGCTAGCCCAGCGCGCATGGATATCGCTATTCCATCGCCATCCATTCTTTTTTTTGCAATGTGCATGTACATCCACATCTCTTCACATACACTTCGCGTGTGCCCCATAAGCGTTGTTACCTTGAGTCTCACGTGTTCTCCGGGCCGACTGGCGCGAGCGTGTCTGAGCGCGTTAATGGCCGTCTGTCTGTGCGGGCTGCAGAGCTTCATTGGCTGGCCCCAATGAAAAGCCACACTGTGTGTGTGTGTGTGTGCGTGTGTGTGACAGTGTCTCTAAATGTTTTGTAAGCATCTTTTCCCTCCTACCGGCGAGGAAAAACAAAAATGAGAAATGGGGGGGGGGGACAATCGCAGACGTCTTTGCAGCATTTTCAAGGAGAGGAATAAGGGGGGATGGACATTTCCGTACATTAGTTGGAGTGTTTTACTTGAAAAGGGGAACCACCGCTGAATTTGAAATGGGAGGGGGATGTCTGGGGTTGGGTTGGTTTGGGTTGGGTGGGGGGGGGGTTGTTGGGGTGCAGTGTCTATTTATTACCAAGTGTAAAAGAGAGCGTCTGCGTGCATTTAACTGTATGGTGAACGATGGTAACGGTTGAAGCATGGCACACAGGCTTCTTGCTTGTTTGATACTGGTGGCGAGTGCCGCGTTTCATTAAGGACGACTCACCCACCCCTTGAACTAACGGAGAGTCGATGAAAGATGCCTGAAGTCAAATTTACAGCGAGAATGTGACTCGATGAGGTCTGGACGTGTCTCGGATGAAATCCTGAGATGTAGTTGCCATCGTTCTCGAGTTTGTTTGTTTCTCCCCGGTCTTCAACTTGACTTGGATCGGGAATTTAACAAGAGCTGTTGCACTAGTTTTACCCCTCCCTTATGTGAAGGCTTTGACACGCTGAAGTTGTCGGAAAGCGAGGGAATGACGCCCACATTGACGAACCCGCGAACCCCAGGGTTGGGATCGGGGGTTAAGGCCGTCCCTGAGACGGCACTGCCTATTTTCTGTGTGTCTGTAGCTTCCCTGATCGACGCATTATCGCTGTAGGGGCCACGTTACGAATGAAGCCGACGTCGACAATGATGCTTGTGGAAGCGCAGCAAGCGTGCAGAGAAATACTGAACGATCCTCTGTGAGGTGGTGAACAGAGAGGAGGGAAGCGATGTCCGTTCATCCGCTCTTCATTTTCGTCCCTGCTGATACAATCGTGCGACGGGCGCCCCTGAGTCACGACACGAACACTCAGAAGAAATGCAACTTCAATGCAATAGCCGTGTAGCGTGTGCCACTGCGTTCCTGAAGCCCCGAGCTCCGGGTGCGTTTTCTGAGAGTCCCCGTGAAGTCAATCAAACGAGAAAAATCCGCGTCAGGTCAAAGAGATTATGAGATCGTTGATCTGTTTTAGGCTTGAGAAATGTCCCAAATTTCAATGCCCGAAGAGGAGTTTGCCTGAACGATCAAGTGGTTTCATGTTTTAGCTGTATGCAGCTCTCCAGGTTACGCGTTATCGCGTCCCAACGTACCATGCTGTCAGAACTATACTACGAATGAATGTACGACGGGCCAATGTATTGTTTTTCATAGCCTACCTGCATGAGATTGGACAGATATGAATATTCTTCCTGCTACCTGTGTTTTATTTTGCATTTTGTCTGTTGAAGCAGCCACACAGACGTTTATACAGGAATGCCTTAAGTTTGCTCCCTGTAGGAACAGTTTCTAGTTCTTCCCCGTGGTTACTTTTTAAAAAGAAAAAATTTATTTATAATGTATTTTGTGTTTTGTTTTTTTGCGCCCTGGTCATGGAGTAAAGGTTTGTACCCTGACTGACTGACTGGTCATCTGAGTGTTCTGTGAAGATGTACAAATAAATTTGTTAAACATTCACCCAGCTGTGTTTGCTCTGGCTGCGTCCTCCCCGGCAGATTGACTCGCCATAAGAATCTGGATCCTGTCTCTCCCAGACCTCTGTGTGCATCTGAGTGTGTGAGAGATGTGCGAGGGCAGCTCCTCCCACCCCGTCCCGACGTTTTCTCCACGTCTACCTTTCCTAGCTCCTCCGCCTTTTCCAGAGGTCCCTGGCTGACCTTTCACCCCTCGCCACATTCGGTTTGTCTCCTATAATAAGTCTTCCTGACTTCTATTTTCAGCTTTTATTCCCATGTTTAAATGTTGAACTCCCAGAGTGGGAATTGATGGCTGTGGTATTACCGGTACTGTTGGAGATTAGCGCTTGCAGGGAAATGACTCAGTGTTTTTTGCCTAACATTGTTTTGCATTTGCGTCAGTGTCCTCAGCAGGGCTGTTATGCTAATCTGTTTTCTCAAACAAACTCTTTAGGAGTAACTTCAGGGAAGTTATGGGACACAGTGCACAATCTTCATTTTCAGTCTAAAACTAAATGATCAAAGCAGTCCTCGCAGACCTAACACAGTGAAAAGAATTAAGTGATCCCTGTGAGAGATTTTCAAAGCACTTGCAATCTAATTTCTGCCATGGCAAATGAGTGAACTCTGCAGGATTGTAATCACTTGACTTTTATTCACTGACAGGAAACTAACCAGTGATCGATGTACCAGCATAGAACTCTTATCGTCGTATCAGTCCAGCATCCGCTCCGCTCTCACATGTTGTTTGGAAGCTGTTTTCTCTTTTCCGCCCCCCCAACTTTGACGCATTATTATTATTTTTTAACTTAACCCTCTTTTGCCTTCGCCTGGTAAATCTGAATCACGCTCGAGGAGTCTCCTCCTCCAAAAAGGAAAAAAAATGTATCAGTACCACAGGTGGCTCAAGGATAAAACAAACAAGAAAGATAAAAAAAAAAAAGAGAGAAAAGAAACGGGAGAGTGTGACGAATGCCATGATTGTTGCTTTGTGGCTCCCTTGTTGGTCAAACTATCCCAGCAGGTCTTGGTCACTGAAGGCGCCGGGCGCTGCGGGCGGCGGCGAGGCCGCCTCCACGGCCGGCTGCGTGGGGGGCGCCGGGTTGAACGGCTTCCAGGGTTTGGACGGGCAGTGGAAGGGGCTGTCCGCCGCAGCCGCGTCGGGGGAGGCCGAAGGCTTGGGGGCGCCCGTGTCCTCCTCGGAGGACTCCTTCTCCTTGGCCGCGGGCTTGGCGGGGGGCGGGGCGGGCACTTCCTGCAGCACGGTCCTGAGGGGAGACCAGCCGGCGGGACGACGCCTGGTGAAGACCTGCGGGGGGCAAGGCGGCGCAGGTGAGCGGGCCGGCCCGGAGGTACGCAGAGGACTTCATCTGGACTTTTAAGTTGTTACTGCCCCCAAGTGCCCGAAAGCTTTGAAAACGGCTTCAACACGTTATCCCATTCAAACGGCATGTTTTCATGTGTCTGGGGCCATCTAGGACCGTTACACTGTCAAAAGATTTTGTAAAAAAGCACCTGCTTAAACAATCGCAACAAACAAAACAGAGTAAGGATGCTTTAACATTAACGGCTGTCCTGCTTGTTGTAGGGTTTCTTTCATTTGTGACCGCGTTGTGAGCAGCGGGTCTCACCGTGGGCAGCGCCCCCTTCTCACACTCCACCTGGGCCGTGGGGGGCTCCAGTCTCCACGGTGCTACATCCACAGTGGAGTTACAGTTGGCAAACTCCTGCACACGTACGCGCACACACACACACACACACACACACACGCAGAGGCACCAGGTCAAACTGAGGCCGGAGGAGACCGCGTTTTCACATTCTCCCATGACTCACGGCGCCTTGCGTTCGCACTCACCACCTCGCTCTCATCGGGGACGCACAGGTCATTGAGTTCACCGTGCTCGGCCTTGGCGCAGGTGCTCTTCCTCATGTCGAACATCAGTTTGAACCTGAAACCCGCGACCACCTGTGGAGACAGAGACAGACGGTGGGCACAAAAGCAAAAGCGTCCTCCCCGGGCCGATAGCGGTTCCTTGTTCCGTCTTATCTCCTCGCGTCGCCCGGTCCACACCTGTCTGGTGGCGTAGCCGACGCTGTGCAGGGTAAACAGGTGGGTGGAGTCGGAGATGGAGTTGTACTTTGAGATGGAGGCGGAGATAGGACCCTTGAGGTCCTCTGAGTCCTTATCAATCTCCTCTGGGCAGCCCAGACAGGAAGCTCTCTCTGGAATGATGTGATCGTCTGAGGTGAGAAAAAGACAGAGATCATGGTTTTGGGCCGAGGATGGGGCGGAGACCGCCTACGTGTTTTTAAAATGTTTTTGGTATTCACTTCTATATCTGAGCAGGGAAAAGACCAAATCAACTGATGGCAAAAGAAATATAATATATAACCATATAGTATACCATATAAGAAAACAGTCACTACTTACTTGCTAATTGTCATTGAGACATGGACAAGTATTGATTTAGAAACATCGGAAAATCTGAAAATTAATCAAACCAACCTGACATTCCCAATTTTTATGCTGCATACTGTAAGTACGCTGGTCTTAAGTACATGAGCTAAAATGAGCCGCATGTGCATAAGCAAACATAGAAATATTTTAATTATGACTGCCCAAATCAAGCTGCAGCACCTTGAGTGCAACAAAACAACTTAAAATGACATTTTTTCAACCTGTCTTGTGATACAGGTAATTCCTGGATTCAACTTTTCACAACGAGCCAAGCATGTTTCTCATGTCCAAGAATTGTGTTTCATGAGCGGTGATGGTCCTGGCATGATTTTATTGAAGCTCCTGAATTCTCCTGAACTCTCTATCCCATATCCTAGTGAGTGTCAAAACGTTTTGCGAGCTGGATAGAGACGACACTCCGTGTCTACAGTATTTACCGTGGGCTGAGTGTGAGCTGCTCAGGCAAACAGGTTAAAGTCTAGTCCCTCTCTGCCTTTTATGGTGTGACAAGTTAATACCGTGCGCTCGCCATCTGCACAGCATGTGGATATGTTCCACAAACCGTCTGTATCACCTGCGCCCCACGTGTGTTCCTTTTTTCTAAACAATTCACTGTTTTTTGGGGTTTTTTTAACGAGAAATGAGCTCTCCTCCGACAAAGAGAGGACGCCATCGGCACACGTTCATTCTGTGAAGAAACTCTCCAAATGTGGTCAAATTTAGGGGGGAGAAAGACCAGTTCTGCCAGTGAGGACATGACACAACACGTCTGCAAAGTCTTTGAGTAATTTCACACAGAATGTTGAGAATTATTTGCCCCTGCAAAAGCTAAAAGTGAGAGACAGACCAGCTGAAGTTTTCACTCTGAACTGTTGGTGTCATTTATAGGCATATTAATATCGAGTACCCAGCTACTTCATCTTAAGAAGGAAACAGCCAGTGTCTTCACATTCAGAGGCAACTTTTACCAAGTCGGACACATTTTCTTGCTCCAAATCATTTTTTGCTCTCCTGTGTTTAATTCCCATAGAAAATAGACTGTGAAAACCAGCTCGGTTGGACAAGCTGCTTCCCGCTGTCTGCGGTGCCCGTGCTGAGCTGAGCTAAGCTAGCTAGGCTAAGCTAGCTAGGCTAGCTGCCGTCCAGCCTCCAGATTCATTCCTGCCCTTCAAGCCTTTGAGCAGAGTGATCCACCCATCTCGATGAAGCAAATCGGCGCATTTCACAGCGTCAGAACTCTCTGTGAAAATGTGAAAACATTTCACTTCCAGGAACAAACCAGCGCAAAAAGATTCACACGTCCACTTACCCATCACACAGTCCACCTGGCTGGTGTTTGCTGCGGTCTCTGTCATGTAGACGGTGGCGTTGCACGAAAGCGGCTTCTGCAACGTGATTAATGCAATTCAAGTTTTACAGGGACTATGTTTTGTGGTTCAATGTGTATTCCAGACTTTACATTAACTACTGTTGCCATTTTTAAAGGGGACCTTGAACGGTTGAATGGAGTATTTATCCTCATCTCAGGTGCTAACATAGAAGCTACACTATGAAACAATAACTCCATCAGAGACGCCACAGATGCTATGTAACAAGCCCTTTTAAATTTCCTTTTTAGGTATTACAGCCAAATTACACCGCAGAGATCTCAAAAGCATTTCTGGAAACCCCACAAGAGCTTTTTGCTAATTGGCTAATCTCGCACGCCACTTACACGAATGATCACATGACTTTATGTTCCCTGATACACAATGGCGGTGGCAGTGGTTTTTTTCATCATTATTACCTTGTTGATAGGCAGATACTCGCAGTCTGTCCAGGCTTTGACGCTCCCAACCGGACAGTCGCTCCTCCTGCTGGTGAACTTCAGCGAGTACAGTGTGTCTGAGCCGTTCTCAAACTGCAGACACACACACACACACACACACACACACACACACACACACACACACACACACACACGTGGAAATGTGTTTTTTTCCTCCAAGTTCGGTACTGATGACAATCTGATAACAGCAGCTTCAGTTTCTCTCATCAGGATTCGCACACTCCTTGGTGTTTGGTCATAGGGAAAATTCACAGAACCCCTCTTTCACAGTGATGGGACGTGCAGATACTCTAATCTTCACCCAGTTTACAGGTGGCACAACAGCAACCCTTCACCAAAAATGTACAGCTCTGTACCTCCGTGCAGTATCCAAGTAACGCGAGGCTGCCACATGTTTCCTAATGAGCCTGTGATGAGTGTGCTCCCATCACACAGCAAACCGAAACAGACCACACAGTACCTTGCTGGCTGACAGGATCTGGAAGACAGCCAGCTTATTTCCGGTGGTGAGCCTCTCGTTGAACCTGGTCATGGCACTAGTGACTGCCTTGTCCACGGATGGGTCATCACAGAAGATCAGGACGCCTGGTGGGACCTCCGCTTTCTCCTGCAGGCGCACAACCACAGGACAGACGGAGGTAGATGAGCTTAATTGGTGATAGATTTACATGTTCTGGATATTTTGTGCAATTTTACAAAAATCTGAGAATGGCAAACACCAGGATACCAGAATATTCTGCAACCTTACATTTCTACTGCTCTTAGTCATTCCACCAATTACAATATATACTTATTTGAAGTTTCAAATAAGTACATATTGTAATTGGTTACTTCACAGACTGCAGGATAACAAACCTACAAAGGCATACATACATACATAGAGATATTGTAGACACTCAAGATACGCAAAGTAAATATTGCAGTGATAGTAGTTGTAGTGAGAGGTCTTGAAATGGAGTATTTTATTTGTTTTTTTTAAGTAAGAATAAATGTTTAGTGATGTGTTTTTATGTAAAGACACACACACCAGGACTGGAGCTGCAAGTTGACATTGCGTCATTTTAAAGGCTCACAGAGTGCAAACAGAGGTTACTAGCGACAAATCACAACTATCATCCAGACGTAAAAATCAGTAACAAAGTATTTTCCTGTATAGTTCTTATAGTTTTTGTGCTTATCTTCCACTAGAATCCAAATTAAAATATCTATCTTTTTTAGAGTAGGTTTTTTTCAGCTTTTCAGTTTCCATATTTCCAAGTTACCAGGCAATGAAATTCACCATTTTGACCATTTTAAGAAAATATGATGCATTATTATGGCCATATAAGAGCTTCTACATGATACTGTATCATTGCATGGTGAATCCAAAGTGCCTCTTCACTCCACTTTTGTTAATGCTCCCTCCTGCACGCAGCAGTAACACTGCACTGTGGGGGCCTGAGTCTTGATCGGTCATACTCTGTCTGTACCTGACCCAAAGCTGCACTGTGGAGGCACAGCAGGCCCAGCACGCACAGCGCCACGCTGCTCCCCATCGTCTGATCCTGATGGCTGTTTGGCTCTGCTCCAAGGTACAAAGGAAGACAACATAGCAAAGCAACTGATGCACACTCTTATTGATAATAGAAGAATAATAGATCTTTGAGCGTCTCGTGTCTATATGAAGCTGCAAAATGCAGCTGGATTAATCCAGTTTCCCATTTGCAACTGGACAGATAATCACTATTATTTATTCAAGTACCCGGTATATTAAGCAGATCCTGAATGTGTGGACCCAGTGGTCCAGTACTCACAGTTTCTGCAGGTGGAGGCCTGCTGTAGTTCCTGCCGGGCTCGAAAAGAACAAACTCAGCTGCTCTCCACACAGGGACTGAAGTCCTCCTGAAACTCTAGCTGGGAATCCTGGGAGATGTGATGACACACTGATACTGACACATCCAAGGGACACACACATACACACGCGCACACGCAAGCACGCACGCTTGAAACGCTCAGTCGGTAAAAGGAGAGTAAATGTTTGCTCCTTTGTTTGCCCTCCTACCTGTCAAGTCAATACAACAGGCAGAAACAGAGGAGAGAGAGAGAGGGAGAGAGCATGAGGTATGCTGGAAGTACTGACTGCCATCATTTGTGACTTTAATGAGCAAACATGCACACAAACCCACACACTCCCAAATAAACAAACCTGGAGATGAACTGCATTGACTATAGAATTGATAACTGTATGTGTTTCGGTGAACCAGTCTCTCTCTCTCTCTCCCCCTCTCTCTCTCTGCACGTATGTGTGTGTGCGTGGGCCCAGTGTATTTTGTGTGTTTTAACTAGTACTTTGTCCCTGTCGACCTTTAGCCTTATACCCACTCTGATTTCCCCACTTGTACCACTGTGAACTAAGGTGAAATGTGCTCATGTCAGACTCCAGTTAGTTCAGCAGGTACAGGGAGGTCCACCTATACCTGTGAACCGATGTCAGTGGGATGCACACTTGGGGTCACACTTCGCCTTCATCATATGCAGCTGGATTTAAAACAAGTCTTTGCACACATTTTTCTGTGTGTGCTGCTAAATAAAAAGTAACTGTGCTGTTACACTCTGAACCTGTCATTTCTGAGAGCCTAGTTGTGCCCTCTTGTGGTCACATGCGCAATCAAACTCAGAAATAATACAAATAGTTGTTTGTGTTCTTCCACTGCTGAGATGTGCATACAAGCAGTGGCAGGCCTGTCGTCTGCAGTGTTTACGCAACAAGAAAAGATGGAACCAACACGCAAAGAATTAATTCATTAACACCTGACATTATTTTACACTTTACACAGTTTACACATTACATTATTTCATACTAATTTAATCTTGAAAGACATCCACATGGTGTCACAGTTTCAAAGCTGATAACTGTCAGACCAGGCACTGTGTTATTTTGCTGTGACAGGAAGTAGTTTTGAGTTCCATTTTATGTCTGCTGAATGAAAAATATCCATTTTTGAATTTCAATGGTTCTGTTCGACCCACACTGCTGCAAGTGAAAAGGAGTCTTTTTGTTTCATTTGTGTGGTGGCTTATGATTTCCACGTAGTACCTGACTCAAAGTGAGTCAGGCGGGACCCTGACTCAGTGCATAACTGTTGTTAGATTTAACAGCTTTTAACCCAGCCCGGGAGATGCCACCAGCATTAGAGGTGTCACAGACAAGAGGTAGTGGTCTGCTCCTTGCGGCCCCCTCACTTCCTCTGCTGTGTTTGAATGTGACGAGCAAAACCACAGCCCCAACAACACTCACGCTGCATTCACTGGCAAGTCACACTGCTCGACTCGTCTTTGATGGCTCGCAAGGGTGGATGGACTGTTTTCCTCCTGGCTGCCGTTATCCCAGGTACCTTTGCTCATATCATTATCTAAATTTAAGACCAACAAGTAGCTCTTTTGCCAGGATCTTCTTTGGGGGGGATTCATTCAGAAGATTCAGGTTCTTGGTTGCATTGTAACTTATAAATAACACACTTTTTTACAGAGAAATAGGAAGGGAAGTTATGTTGTACAAAAAATTATACAAAAGAACCCCAACCGTAACCCAGTCCACAGAGAAAATAATACTAATATTAATAGAAATAACATAGGAAAATTTTTATTAGAATTATTGGGATATATATATGTTTATATGCGCAAAGCTCCAGACTATGAAAGAGATGGCAAGAGTTTCCTGCTTTTCATGCCCAACATGCCCCAGACTGTATTTCTGTTTAGCCGTCATGTTAATGTCATGTTAAAGTTTTGCATGATACCAGTCTTGTTGCTCTGTCATGGGAAAGCAATTTATCAGATTTTAATCTGCATCATGCAAATTGATCAATATGTCACCTTGACGGCCTGTGGAGCTTGGCTAGTCTGCTGCGTAGCACCTGATGATGTCCTGGCTTTTTGTGCTACAGCCTCAGGTGTTTTATGTACAATACCAATAGGTAAAACTGAGCAAGATTGCAGATGGAAGGATGATCATTTCCATTCACCCTATTTACAGTCATAAAAAAGTGAATCACGTTCAACTTTAGCTCCCAAAACAGAATTATATGTCTAAATATGTATAAGTACAGTGCAACAACTGTAATACTTATTAAATGATGTGTACATATTAAAGAAGTCTATATGCTGTGACTCCAAACCATGCTACAGTTTAACTGTGTTTATCTGTGCCACAAATAAAGCTGCTCTATCCCTTCCCACAACACCATCAGTGAGGTGCTCTTTAGCAGCCCCACATCCTCTGAGTCAGTCTATGGTCACATCGAGGTGCTGCACCATGCAGCTGTGACACCGTTTGCAGTCTAGCCTGGCTGTACGTGTGAACGTCTTAGTGCCATTAACCATCAAACAAATGGGAAAGAAGTTTCACAACATAACTTTGCATCTCAAAATTCAAAATATTTCTGCAGGACTGCATGTCACGATCCAATAAAATCAAATAACCTTGTGATGTGATAATCTGGTGATGAGCAGATGTTGTCCCCTCCTCCAGGTGTCCTCTTGCAGAGACATGACTCCACCCCACCCTCCGAGCTGGCCCTGCAGCCGTCCCAGTCCAGTCCTAACATCGGTACCGCACCCAAAACCCTGGGTCGCATTTATTCTGAATGTTTCCATAAGCAGCCACAGTTCGATTAGTGGTTAGCATTAGTGGCTATCATTGTCATCTCACTCCCCTGCTGAGGGGCCTTCTGTGTTGAGTTTGCATCTCCTCTAATGAACCATGCGTTTTCATCATGGGTGTGGTTCGTGCACAGGGACCTACTCGCTGAGAGACAATGTTGGGAGGCTGTGCATCAAAGCCACGATGGGAGTGCAGTACATGGTGACTGAGAGGAAGGTGAGAGGCCGTGCATGGCTCAGCTATCAGTGAAAAAAAAGTGTCATTTTGCAGAAGTGTGTGCGTGCATGTGAGTCAGCATATCTCTAGTTGAGTTACTGCGTTCGCTCCCCAAACTGTTTTAAACCAAACTGACCATCGGCACATTTCTAGCAAAGGTTAAACACACCCACACCCACACGCATACCTCACAGGGCTGTTTTCTCAAAACTGAATGATGTTTCTCTGCTTTGTCGCCCCCCCCCCCCCCCCCCCCCCCCCCCCCCCCACCCCCCCTCAGAAAACTCGGTATTTCAACCTGGAGCCCTCCAGGGTCACGACCACAGGTTCCTGTGACAAACAAGTTGCTGTTCTCACTCTCACAGACAGCAGCAGCAGCCTGGTGCTCACCTTCTCCCAGGTAGAGAACAGACTTCAGATCACAGAAGCTCTCACACGAAGGAGACATCCATCTGTCTCAGTCCTTTGACTCTAAATGCTGTATGTAATTCAGACAGTTTCCATTTAATGCAGTTTTATACTTCTACTCCACCACAGTTGTCATACAGCTTCAGACATTTCATTGTTAAAAAATAAACAAGATTTCTGCCCCATCAGTCTCATGTTTATCTCCACCAGGAAAAGGAGCTTTTCTACATCTCCACGTTGACTGCTCGCGTGTCTCCACAACACGCCTGCCCCGGATGTGCCAGTAAGAAAGAAAAGACAGCGCCCAGCTTCCATATCTGGAACAGTAACCTCCAAACACACACCGTGTAAATAAAATGTCCCCGTCTTACACCCCTCTTCTAGATCAGACTCACTCAGGCCAGGTGAGAGGCAAGCTGTTCAGGGCTGGAACGAGACAGAGCTTCAAGTGCAGATCTGAGACGCTGCTCATCCTGTCTCCGGAGCTGCAGATCAAACTGGTTCCTTTGCAGGTCCAGGCCTTCAGTCCGCCCCCAGGAGGATATGGACCAGGTAACTGAGCAGACTGCTGGGTTTCAGGAAGGCAGGAGCGCAATATGCCCCACTGGTTTGAGACTAATTAAAAAAAAAACACCTGCTCCTTTTCTGCCCTAAGACATTCTCCTTTTGAGCCTTGCTGTCTTCTGTTGCAGTGGTGGAGTGTTGGGCTGACTTCTCTCGGCAGCTTGTCCCCATCATCATCGGAGCCACGGTGGTGGGCCTCATCCTGATCGTGATGCTGTCGTACCTGGTCGTCAGAGACCACCGCAGACAAGGCTACGAGAGGCTGTGAACTCGCTGGGAGCTGCACTGAGGAAGTGCTCTCTGACTTTTTCTGGTGTCTTTTAGTCTGGGCTATATGGTCCAATATTGTCTTATATACAAACAATACATACATCAATATCATTTTGTGTGTGGATGTTTTGTTTTTAATTTTATGTTATACATTTTAACTCATTTCATTTTACTTGTTTCCACTGTTTTCATATTTTTTAGTTCATGTGGACTGTTTGTGTGTAGTGTGGTGGGGGTTGGGTTGGTTTTACTTCTTCTTCATCCTGTAAACTTCTTCGTGCCACATTTAGCCTGATAGATTGGGTGGTTGATCGATAACTATAGAAATGTTAACTCTTCAGATCATGATAAGATGTCAAGAAAAACTGTCAGTTTTAGTTTTTGTGTACCTACTCTTACCTCTGTCCATATCCTGTAACTATGTCACTTTTTGTGCACCTCTGCAAAGATTACTTTCATTTTATCCATTCTGTAAAAAGTCTGTCTTTTTTTGTCATGGTGTAACCTGAAGCATGAATTCCCTGAGGGGAACCTTGTGAATCTATCTATCGGAACTTATTTTATATTTTGAATCCATCTATGAATCGATAATTCAAGCAGCCAACACATGGTATTGTACAGACATATTTACCTTTTCATTCAATTTCTTTCAATTTTCATTCCTGATATTTTTACACTGTTAGTTCAAATTAAAGAATTAACTAAATTTAATTAAAGAATAAATGGACTTTCTTGCTGTTCTGAAGCTTTGACTGCCCCCTGGTGGCGATAAATGGGAACTGCAGCTTCCTCCCCGCCTCCATATCGCTCGCTATGATTGGCTGTCGCCACTACGGGTCCCCAGAAACACCATAAGTGACGACACATGAATAAAACGTCTATTAACTGCGTTTTTGGTCGCTGTTTTTGAGATTGTGGGCACCGCGTGGTGCTTTCGAAGTTAACCTGTGCGGTCTGCATGAAATGTATCTGCCTCCACGGCGTGCGTGAGCTCTGTAGGACCTCGCAGCTTCGCCTTTTCCTCGTAGCCGGGCAGTCATTAGCATCTAGCCTCTGTAGCTGGGAGCTATGGCTGCAGTCATCCTGAGTTTCCCAACTCTGCAGGGTCTGAGGATATTCACGCAGTGAGTACAACTTGTTTCTCCAAAGAAAACAGCCATCACATCCCACCAGGTGTCACCTCCCCTCCCGTTTGTACGTTTAGCTCGCAGCTATCCAGAGTTGGACTGCGTCTGAGCCCAGCCTGACAGATGTCCTGATATCGGTATTAAATGTCTGCTGCTGCTCAAGGTTGTCGAGCTGGGCACGATCGCCTTGTTTCTCTCCGTAGTGGCGCGTGTCTGATACGCTATGTCTCACACGGAGAGTCAGGGAATCGGGGAAGATTTGGGCAAGGTTAAATAAAGGTAGCTAGCATTGCTAACGCTGCTGGCACAGCGTGCACACTTGCTGTGCAAAACACCCGAGCGACGCACGGACGGTCTGACCCAGTGTGTTTGTTGGTAATTACTTTATGAGCTGTTTTCATGTGTCAGCAACAGTAATCTGCACTGTCCGTCATATGCAGACACTGGAACCCTAATCGAGCTGTTGTGCTCTCCTCTCAGAAAACTGTCATGGACCAAAAGAGGCGTCAGGCTCGTGTCAGGAGGTGAGTGGAGGAGGTGGTCCTCACACCATTCAGCATCACGTTACGAGGAGGTGATCGGCTCTTGGAATCTAATAGGCAAAAAGACTCAGAAGTGGTCTTTTCCAGCTGAGCTGGTGATGTTTGGGATTCAAACAAGTCAAATGATCTTGTTCCAGTGACGCAATCTGTGTAAAACCCTCTCAGAAAGCCCTCTGACGTGTCTCCTGTGTGTCCGTCCTCCAGGGGTGGGAAGAATAGAGAAGGTGCTGATCGCCAATCGAGGGGAGATCGCCTGTCGCGTGATGCGCACGGCCAAGAAGATGGGCGTCCGCTCTGTGGCTGTGTACAGTGACGCGGACAGACACTCCATGCATGTGGCCATGGTGAGACGCCCGACACCTCCACCGTCCCCGGCCGACTGACACTTTAAGGCGCCATGCCGCGTCGACTGATGTTTTTGTCTCGGTCGGCCCGTAGGCGGACGAGGCGTACCACATCGGCCCTCCGCCCTCGCAGCAGAGTTACCTCAGTATGGAGAAAGTTCTGGAGGTGGCCAAGAAGTCTGGGTCACATGTGAGTGCTTGTCTCTTCCTAAATGGCTTCGGAAAGAGAAGTGGCGCTGTCCTTTTCTTTCCATTCATCCTGTTTTGAAGGAAGAAATAGATTCTTAAGTGATGTCTTGAACTGTGTGTGTGTGTGTGTGTGTGTTTGTATGCGTGTTTGTGTGTGTGTAGGCGGTCCACCCTGGTTACGGCTTCCTGTCAGAAAACACAGAGTTTGCAGAGGCCTGTAAACAGGAAGGCATCATCTTCATCGGCCCACCCTCCTCTGCCATCCGAGACATGGGCATCAAAAGGTGAAAGACACACATGCGCGCACGCACGCACACATCAAATAGCCTCGTTCCAGTCAAAAGCCAACGTACATGTCTTCATCCCTTCCCTCAGCACATCCAAACATATCATGTCAGCTGCCGGGGTGCCCATCATCGGCGGTTACCATGGAGAGGACCAATTGAATGAGAGACTCCAGGCCGAGGCTGTGAAGATAGGATACCCTGTGATGATTAAGGCAGTGCGCGGAGGAGGAGGGAAGGTGAGAGGACGAGAAACGGCCTGCGATAGAGTAACCTTCTGGGAATGCGAAAGTAACTGTGTGTGTGTGTGTGTGTGTTTAGGGGATGCGTATCGCACGCTCGGACTCAGATTTCCTGGAGCAGCTGGAGTCGGCGAGACGAGAGGCCAGGAAATCCTTCAACGACGACGTGATGCTGGTGGAGAAGTTTGTGGAGGACCCCAGGTGAAATGCGTCGCGACCGACCAGTTCTGCTGCCTTCGCTCTCGCAGACGGACTTTATTCATGTGCGTGTGTGCTTCTTTTTTTTTCTTTCTCCGCAGGCACGTGGAGGTGCAGGTGTTCGGGGACATGCACGGCAACGCCGTCTACCTGTTCGAGAGAGACTGCAGCGTCCAGAGGAGGCATCAGAAGATCATAGAGGAGGCGCCCGGGGTGAGGAGGGGGGTTGGGGCAGAGGCGGTCGCATCCACTGTGTTTAACTGTGTGGATGTTTTCTGTGTGAATGTTTTCTGCATCTTTTTTTTCCCCCCAGCCTGGTATCAGTCCCGAGGTTAGGAGGAAACTCGGAGAGGCAGCGGTCAGAGCAGCCAAAGCCGTCAACTACGTAGGGGCAGGTGAGACACACACACACACACACACACACACACACAGAAACAGACAGAGGTCTCACACAGCACAGGGCGTTGCTGATTGCCCCTCCCCGTGCATGCTGCAGGTACGGTGGAGTTCATCATGGACGCCCAGCACAACTTCTACTTCATGGAGATGAACACCAGGCTGCAGGTGGAGCATCCCGTCTCGGAGATGATCACTGGCACGGACCTGGTGGAGTGGCAGCTCCGGGTGAGAGGCCAGAGCGAGAGAGAGGGAGGGAGGGGCACCCTCAGAATGACATCGGTAACAGTTTTAGTGATGTGTGTGTGTGTGTCCCCTCCTGCAGGTGGCAGCAGGGGAGCGCCTGCCTCTCCTCCAGGACGACATCGTCTTGAACGGGCACTCCTTCGAGGCGCGGATCTACGCTGAGGACCCCAACAACGACTTCCTGCCGGGGGCGGGTCCCCTGCTGCACCTCTCCACCCCCCCGCCGGACCAACACACACGCATAGAGACTGGAGTCAGGGACGGTACGGACACATCTAAAACTCCTGTTTCCATCGCGTGTGTGTGTGTGTGTGTGTGTGTGTGTGTGTGTGTGTGTGTGTGTGTGTGTGTGTGTGTGTCCACTATCATTATTAGGTTTTGTGCCTTTCTGAGTAATGCAAAGACGCCGAGCATCCGTCTATCCGCCTATCTATCCATGTGTGTTTGTGTGTTTTCAGGGGACGAAGTGTCTGCACATTATGACCCGATGATCGCCAAGCTGGTGGTGTGGGGCGAGGACCGCTCTGCTGCCTTGAAGAAGCTGCGCTACTGCTTACGACAGTACAACGTAGGACACACACACACACACACACACACACACACACACACACACACACACACACACACACACACACACACACACACACACACACACACAGAGTCAGACTGTTAAGCGATGAAACCGAATGCAGTCTCCCAAGTATTTCACCAACGAATCGAACAAATCTGTGCACCTCAGATCGTGGGGCTGAACACCAACATCGACTTCCTGCTCAGCCTGTCGGGCCACCCCCAGTTCGAGGCTGGAAACGTGAGCACCAGCTTCATCCCTCAGCACTACGCCGACCTGTTCCCCAGCCCCAGAGCGCCATCCGGGGACACGCTCTGCCAGGCGGCCCTGGGCCTGGTGCTGCAGGAGAGGAGGAGCACACAGCAGTTCCTGCAGAGCTCCTCTGGTGAGGGGGACCACGGTCCGGCACGCTCAGGCCTGAGGACGCGCTGGCGGACTTCACTGACTGTGTGTGTGTGCGTGTGTGTGTGCATGTGTGTGTGACTTTCAGACCCGTTCTCGCCGTTCGGCTCCAGCAGCGGCTGGAGAAGCAACATCCAGTTCAACCGGAACATGACGCTGCAGCTGGGAGACAAAAGTGAGTGACACACACACGCACACGCGCACACGCTATTGCCTGTGGTTATCTCTCCCAAGAGTTAAGGCAGTAAAAGACAAATGGAGGAGGGAGGGTAAAATCTAGTAGATTAGTCTGATGCTGCCCTGAGTGTCTAGAGACAGTTTAAACGACTTTTTCATTCTGGATATTTTTTCTCAGCTTTAATAGTCACCACTTCTTCTCACCACACATCTCTTGTATTTTGTCTCGGCAAAGCACCAAAGACGAGCCGTTTACTTGAGGAGATAAAGAGAAACTCCGATAGTTTTATTTATGTATTTTTTAACACCTCCGCTCCGGTTGCGTTGCAGAGGTGGACGTGGTGGTGGTGTACAACAAAGACGGAAGCTACACCATACAGGTGCCGTTTTTCGTTTTCTCTCCCCCGGCCGCACGTTTGGCCCGCTGAGTCCGTATCGAGTCTTCTCACCGGCCCGTCACCCTCTCAGGTGGGGGGCGAGCGCTACCACGTGACCGGAGAGGTGGAGACGGAGGGCGGGGTGTCCTTCCTGCACTGCGCCGTCAACGGGGTCAAGTCTCGTCCCAAGCTGGTGATCCTGGACAACACCGTGCACCTCTTCTCCATGGTACACCTCCCTATTCCTCTATTCTCTGACTGGTGCTGCAGGCACAGATTTGCATTTGACACGGCTGCTGTCTGTCACAGCAAAGCTTTGATTTGTTTCTGCTTCTTTTTTTTTTTAAACTTTCCTTCTTTTTCAATTTGCGTTACACATAAACAAAGGAGCCCGATGTCCTTCAGGGATGTTAGCTTGCTCGTACTTTGTGCTCCATTTGTCTCCGCGACCAATTAATCTACGACAGGAGGATGCTGAAAAGCGCTAAAGACGGTGAGAGATACAGTAGTCGTCGCAGGACTGAAAAATGGTTCCAAAACCCCTGGCAATTGCATTTAATCTTTCAGAAGACAGTTTTATAAAAAAAAAAGCATTTGTTTGGGAAAACAATAGAAATGTTTCTCGAGCCTGTTCAAACTCCTCGTCAGTCTCCGTCTGTACAAATGTGCATCTGTTTGTCAGTTAATTAGTCTTGTCTGCAGATGATTTATTGCCACTTTGTTTTTGTTTTTTTTGTTTTTTTTACAAAGTGGTAACTAGTGAGCTGCACAGTCCCGTTGCAGACTGTCTTGACATTTGGCGTCTGTGCAGGAGGGAAGCGCCCAGGTCTCTGTCCCGGTTCCTAAATATCTGGCTGGAGTGAGCGGCTCCGGGGCCCAGGGCGGAGCCGTGGCCCCCATGACTGGAACCATAGAGAAGGTGAGAGAAGCCCTCTTCATCGTTGCTCCTCCAGGCAAAGCAGCCTCTGCCTCTCCAGACGCCTTCGGAGGCCTGGAGTTACTGAATTATAAAGTGAATATGAAATGTGTGCTTTGAGATGTGTTTTTTTTTTGTAGGTAACCATAGAAACACCCCCCCAACTCCCTTCACCACATGCCTGTGCTTAAGTTACAGTGTTGTGTGATTCAGCCAGAGGAGCTAAACGGGTTAAACAAGGAGTCAGATTGGAGAGATTATACCCTTTTTATGCTGCTGTAAGTGGCTGTAAACGCTGAAAACGCTGCACCAAAGGAATGAATCAAGGGACTCCAGAGCTCCAGCCTGCTTAATGCCTTTCTTTATGGGGACACCGCTGGGCGTGAGATGAATGTGAAGGAGATCGGCCCCAGATTTCAACACACATTGTGTGACTGGTACTGATGCTGTGCTGTGTTCAGGTGCTGGTCAAGGCTGGGGACAAAGTGGCCGTAGGTGACCCGCTGATGGTCATGATCGCCATGAAGATGGAGGTGAGGGTCTACACACACACACACACACACACACACACACACACACACACACACACACACACACACACACACACACACTCTGCCTCTGCTGTGTGTGAGCTGCAGTCATATCCTGCGGCGTCTCTCTCTCTGCAGCACACCATCCGGGCGCCCAAATCGGGCGTGATCAAGAAGGTTTTCTTCAGCGAGGGCTCTCAGGCCAATCGGCACGCTGCGCTGGTGGAGCTGGAGGAGGAGGAGGAGGCGGGGGAGGGCGAAGCTGGCGGCCAGTAAAAAGAAACAGAAACGGGGCTCAGAATCGCAGCACGGATGCACACATGGAGAGAGCCGGAACTAGTTACTGAGGCACCGTTTCACGTGTCTGTGAGTCAGGACAGGAAGAGTTTGGTTCAGTCTGGATCGGGTCAGAAACGTGTCTGGATCCAAATGCAGTCAGTGCTGCAACACACGAGTCATTAAGCTAATCCTCTAATGTACAGGTGCCTTCTACACATCACAATATTACCTTTTTGTTCTGTTGTCAGGTTTGTTTGTGCTTCTCTTTGTTGTTTGTTGCTATTTTTATTTCCCCCCTTGGACTTTCCTCTCAGTACTGGTTTCTTATGGTGGTGGCGTAGTGTTGACTGAAGAACAGTCTTGTCCTGTTTCTCTCACTTTTTGTAGCTCCATAGAAGAGCTCTGGACAAAACCTTTTCTGAGATGTATTGTATAGTAAGAGCCTTCATCAGCCTTTGGCTGATATGTCTTCATCAGACTGTCCTAGAGGGAAGGGCCATGAAGCTGTCATCACTGTGCAGTGGGAGTCACATATCTGCAGTTTTCTGATCAACTCTCACGCTCCTCTTCGGAGCTCTAAAAACTGTCCAGCCCGCTGTAAATATCGTAAATCCTGTCAGTATTTATGAACTGCATCATGACTGTTTTTCTCGGTCTTTAAAAAAGAAACACACTTTGAAGCTACACCGTGACTCTCACTGCCCAGTAGCAGCAGGAAAGAAGCTCTGTCGGTGTGGGAATATAAATATTTAATGTTGGGGTTTGTTCAGCGTTTTCTTCATCGTCCTTCCAGACTGACTCCAAACTCCTCGACGGTGACCTTTGCATCCTGTGAACCAGGCCCAGGTTTGAGATTAAAACATTGCACTACAGGGAAACGCATTTAAAACTGGGAGCCTGATTAAAACAAATATTAAAAAAAGACACTCCACAAATATCCCAACTCTCTGAGGCAGATTTGGCTCGATTTGAAAACCCCCCCAAAAAAGTTGAAACGTGTGTGTCACAGAATGCTAGAAGCAGACATGGTTTATTCCTGTGTAAATTCACTGTGGGTCTAAGTCATTTTCCCCCACAGCTGACATGAGAACCTGTCTCTGCTCACTTCTCTCTTCTTACTAACTGGTGTGTTTTGAGGCCTTGTAGACTAATGCACCTGTGTTCATTTTGTAGCTGTGCAACAGATGATTTTTTTAATGCAATCCAAATGACATTGGACTGGTCAGATACTGTAATAAACATTTCTTGAACAAATGCAGTCTCATGTCCTCCTTCTGATACTCGCCTAACCCTAACCAGTAATTGACACCTGCTGTGTCTACTGGGACTTAATTATGTCTTTATTGGCTCTGTTGTTAACCAGCTGCTTCTCAATTCTGTGGATGTTTTGACAGATGGAGCGCCAAGCGCTATTATTTCTTCCATTTTTCATTCCGACTCGTATTCTCTTGTCATGTTAAGGTTCTCTAGTAAATATAGGTCAAACTGGTGGCTCTTAGCCTACTGCAGAACAGGTTTGCCCTCTGAACAAATAGAGTAACCTGAACCCGAGTGCCCTCAAAACAAACGACTCGACTGCGTGTTTCCTGTCCAGGTTTGTTTTTCCCACTGTGACCTGAGCTTTGTTGCCCCCCTGTGGCCTCCATGGGGAGTACAGCCCTCATTAATGTGCGTTTGCTACCTTTATCGGTCTCCAGGGGGCAGAAACGAGTCCATGACAAAACACTAGGAAACGGAGGTGAGACTGCTCTGCATTTTCAGCATATTTTGGAAGCCGAAGAGTTAACTGATTAGATTGGACATGTTAACCACAGCGTCACGAGTTCCTGTGGGTGATGCGAGGTAGATACATGTCCCCACCACAGTACTGGTTTATTCTAGGCAGACAATGCCCCCCCCGCCCATTACCTTCCATTTAATTCCCCACTTGACACAGTGAAATGAAGCCTCGGTCCGCAGGGCCCTTTTCTTAAAAATGTATTTATTTCGTAAATAGAACAGCATCTTCATAAACATCGGCTAGAAGACAGAGTTTACACAAGGAGGGAGGGGGACCGACACGTGGACAGGTATGGGGAGGGGAGTGGGTAGCGACAGAGGTGATGAAGGGGGAGGGGTTGTCGGGCGTCAGATTCACTGATGAGGTGGATAATAAAAAAGGTTTTCAGAGCTCTGACGTGACGTGCAGCCTCGCCTCGCGTCCCGCCGGCTCTTGCTGAGTCACGGGACGGCACAAAACTGATGGCTTGGCATCTTCACTGCGCCCCCCCCCCCCCGTACAGCCGATGCGATCGGGGAGGCCCTCATTCCATGCTCAAGTCTGCAAACTCCACGAGCACCCCTGCACTGACGTCACCTGCCGCCACACCTGCACGCGCGGGTCAGCTCTGAGCCGTCCCCAATCACGTTTCAGCTCCTGATAAATGACACGGTCATCATCTGCGGTGATAAAATATTAAACGACTATAATTTAAAAAAAAAAAAAAGAAAAAAGAAAATTAAGGTGGCCGTGTAATCTCCCGCTTCCAGAAATAGAAGCTCGCGGCTCTCCGGTAATGAAGTGGCGGTGACGTCAGCGCGGCCGTACCTTGGAGATCCAATTTGTAAATGCTAAAGAAATATAAGATTATAATTAAAAACATAGGTTTTGTACCGTTTGTATGGACAGCGGTGGAGCGTGGCCCGGGCCCTGGATACATGTGATATGTTTAATGAGGAGAGCAACAGGCCGGATGCACCTGTAAATACTGCATCTGTACGACTCCCGGCCTAACGTGAGACGGACAGACACCCAAAGTGTTCAAAAGGAGGAATGTAGCACCTGTAAGTTGTGCAACTGTACTTCATCCTGCTTCAAATAACCATTTCACTGCGACTGACAGTAAAATCTGGATGTTACTCCTCAGTCTGCGGGTTTATTTCGTTAACTCTCGTAACAATTCTCCTTCAGTGCACGGGGCGTTCCTTCATGAGCCGAGATGTTTGGTTTTCGTTTTTGAACACCTCGAGTGTCTGTCCGTTGAGCACAAGGGGGCGTCAGGAGTTGCAGGTGTTTCTGTGGTGTGGGTCTCTGGCTGGGGAGGCCCGGCCTTCCTCCTGCCATCTGCTGTGCTATCCTGTAATAGCTCAGCAGGGTCACGGCTCCGATGCCCTCCAATCCTCCCCAACACTTTTATTGTCCATTTCACACAGGACAGCTGTCCAGCTTTGGCCTTTTATCCCCTGCCTGGATGCAGCACTTTTTCCTCCTGGCTGCAGGACGATTCAACCCCCCTCCCCCCACCCACCCAGTACCAAACTTCCAGCTACCCGAGCATTTTTTGCTTAGATTTGCTTTACCTCACAGAGTCTGTGAAAACAGGTGTATACGGTGACATTTACTGTGCAGAAGAAGTTGCGGGATCCGGTTCTTAGCTGTGAATATCTCGGCCTCTGCAGACCTTTCCAAGGCATTAAAGGGCTTTTCTCAGATGCAGTATTGCATTTCCATAAAGGAACAAAAAAAAGTCAAAATGAATGCAGCAGAGGCAGAGATACTCTAGAGATACTCTCTCAAGTTAACTCTCCCATTTCAGGATCAGAAAAACTGCAGACCCTTCACTTCCCACAGTGACAGAGCTGTAAACATGATGCTGGCCTCTACCCCACCTCTTAAGTTCTGTTTACAACCACTTTCAAAGACTTAACGTCTCAAATGTGAGAAACGCACCCTCTGAGCCGTGTTTTCCCCGATCCCAGCGGAGCACAGGTATCTGTGCTGCATCCAGGTAGACTTTTGTTGTGCGCGTACGGTTTCAAGCCCACTGGATGACGTAAAGTGTCGTCACAGGGACCGGACTAACCGGAACACCCGCGTGTCCCGCTCGCAGCTGGCGCCTCCCGCGTCGTGGACGAGGAAAGGAAAACAAAGTCTTTGCCGGAGGTTCAACCCCCCAACCGATTACTGATTAACGAGGAAAAAAAAAAAAAAAAAACACATTGCGAAGTCGCCACACTCGGGACGTGACACAAACATATTGATATGTAAAAAAAGAAGAGAGAAGACAATTCAACACGAACACAGAAAAAGAAAACAAACACGTACCAGAATAATAAATAGACTCTTTCATTGTCCCGGACGGGCATCAAACAGAAACGTGTGGCGTGCAGAGGACAGCCTCGACTAAAACGGTTGTCTTTACGTCACACCCCCCCGCTCCCCCCACCCCGGCCCGCTAGACTCCGAGGAGCGTCGCGTTAACCCTCGTTTTCTTTGGAAGGAGACAGACACGACGGAGAGACATTTGACCTGCGGACGAGAGCCGGGGAGCGATAACAACAACGACGACGAAGACGACAACGACAACCGCGTACCGTTTTTCCTCCAGCCGACAAACACACACACACGTCAAAAACACGTACAGCGACACACGTGACGAGAACAGAACAGCCAAAAGCAACGACATGAATCATGGATGATTTGGATGGCGAGACGAGCGATGGTTTGAGGAGACACAAAGCGTGATTGGAAGAGGTGACTTGTGCAAAAAAAAAAAATCGCTCTGCGTTTTCTTTTCGCCTCGCGTGAGGCCGAGCTACATCAGTACCCATGGATCTGTCCGTCTGTCCATCTCTGCACACAGACGGAGACATTCTGCTGTCCGGAAAGAAAAACATCTCGTCGCTAAAGCTATTTTAGGCTCGCCGATTTAAAAAAAAAAAAAAGAAAAAAACAAAAAAAAGGTACGGATATCCCAGCCGACGCTCGGGAGATATTTCAGAGAGACGGAGGGTCTGTTCGTACGCGAGTTTTAAAAGCCTCCCGAAAAAAATATTGCCCGAACGTTGTGAGCTTTAATGCCAAGATGCCTTTGCTGACCAGGCTGAGAGAGGAAAAAAAAGGCATTTGAGCGGAGCAAGCTTCCAAAGACAAAGTGACGACGGGCTCAGACAGCTTCCAGCTGCGGCACCTTCCAGTCTATCGACAATAGGACCTCGCAAAAATGTATGGCTTTTCAGACGGGCCTCGTCCTGGGGGGAGGACGGAGGCCCGGACAGTCGGACAAGCAAGCAGCACGAACAGATATAATAGTCTTCTGAGCAATATAAGCTTCTTTGCTAATCAGGCACAAAAAATAAACATCTCTTTAGCTCCAGTCTGAATCCTTTGGTCTTTGGTTCCGCCGTGGAGGTGAATCCTCCTCGCACAGTTTGGAGCTACGGGTCAGAGTCAGAGGGCGGCTCAAGATTGCTCCCTTGCTCCGTCTGAGAGGGAGGCGGAAGGGGGGCGGGGGAGGGGTTGCGGAGGTTTACGTGGCGGTTTTTATGGAAAAACGCTGGTGTCCAGTACAGACTGCTCGTAGCAAAAGGAAATACCCACACGGGGTCCTCCATCCGCAGTCTTTAAATATTGAAGACCGAGAGGAGGAGCCAGTTGCAGTTGGATGATGAAAAAAAAAAAAAAGTTTGGCAACCGCGCTGGAAATGATAAATAAACAGCGGAGGCCGATCTCACAGGGCAGCAGCCTGATGAGCTGTGAAAGATACTGAAATCAAACACGGACTCGGACTCTTCGGATTCCACAACCGGTCCTTGGGTTCCCATGGGCTTTTACGCTGAGGTCTGTGTACAAAATGGAGGCGCTGGGGTGGGGTGGGGTGGGGTCGGTGCTGCGGATCGGTGTGCGGTTATGATTGATGGCAGGGTGGTAGCTCTCCCCCAGCTGTGTGTGTGGACAGTCTGCGGCCCTGAGAGTCAGCAGTGGGTGGCCTCGATGGGCGACAGCGTCAGGATGCTGCGGTCGTTGGAGTAGAAGGTCTCCGAGTCGGCCCAAGACCTGGAAACAGGCAGCAGTGACTGAGGGTTAGGAGACTGGCCCAGGGTGGGTGTGTGTCTGTGTGTGTGTGTGTGACGGAGGGATCAGTGCATTTGTATAAGACATCTTGGTCCCAAATCAGAGAAGAAGCATTTTGTATTATTTATCTAATGTATTGTCACGTTTTGAGTACTGTAGAAAAAAAACTATTTTCGTATAGTACTTAGGGATGTGGGCACCATGGGGTCAGATGTCTGTAGCTAACCCACTGTTGTTTTAGAGGTTAGCGTGTACTGTAGGATCAACACACACAGACTTGGGGAAGCAGAGAGAGGTGAGGTATATGGAGTTAGTGATGAAGTGATGGAGTTAGCGGTGAGCAGCAGAAGTCTCTTCTCGCTAGTAGCCGACTATCTCGGCCTCCACGACTACGCAGGTGGCCGCGAGTCAGGGAGCTGAAGTACTTGTCAGGCGGGTGTCCTACAAGAGCGCACCCTAACCCTAACCTCTCCAGGTTTAGATCTAATAAAGCTGTTCAGGGGCAGCCCAGCGCACCCCTGAGGACCGCGCTGTCGCGCCGCTAACACGCTAGCCGCTAACACGCTAGCCGCTAACACGCTAGCTGCTAACATGCTAGCCGCCTTCCCAACTCGAAATTCTGTCCCCTTTACAGTTCCCTCCCTGTTGTTCCCCGTTTTCCCCCCTTTTCTCAGGCCGTCCCCGGTTCGTTCTCAAGAGGAGGGCTGAGGCGAGATGAGACTTGAGCTGCTCGACGCGTGGGTGAGACGACGCGGCCGTCGTGGGGAGAAATTAAACGTGGTGGACAAAGCAGCAGCACTCATGCTTCACAGATACACTCCGCTGGGAAAATAATCATCCTCGGGCAAGACAGCTTCACTCTCTAGAAAAATAGGTATCACAGCCTCTTTCACCACAACATATATATATGTATATAGTATAAAATCTTTATTATTCCATCCATAGAGTCTCCCTCTGCCGTTAGCTTAGCATCTCCTTTGGATATGTCTAATGTCTGGTCTGGGGGGGGGGGGGGGGGGGGGGGGGGGGGGGGTGAGAAGACAACACAACATGGCGGCGTCATTACCGCTAAAGGTCAGGACACGCCCCGGCACCAGCACCGCCATCAAAATCAAAGCGGGGCCTGATCAGAGCGTCCTGGCTCAAAGCGCCAGCAGGGAGGAGCGGGCGGGGGCCGGTGTTGGGGGGGGGGGGGGGGGCGGGGGGGGGGGGGGTACTGTGGTTCGACATCCTCTGCCTTCACACAGTGGCTCCATTCTGGCCGCTGCACCTGATCTTCACATGACTCACACACACACACGCTCGGAGCCAGAGATGTGCGCGCCGCTCTCTAGCGCTAAATTGTGTTGCGGCTAGGACAGGACGGGAGCGGGTGACCCGGCCGTCCACGTGCCCAGACTTGCTTTTTTTTTGTTGTTGTTGTTGTTGTTGTTGAGTCGTAAATGTCAGAGCTGCTGAGCTCCGAGTCCTGCCATCTTTCATTTCACGCCGCCCTCCGAGATGAAGACAACCGTTTTAATCCCCGGCGAGCGAGGGAACTGGGCCACCCATTGGCCTTTAACAGGGCTGGTGGCTCAAACGGTGTGCGTGTGTGTTTTTTTTTTTTTTTGACTGGAGCCAGAATCCATCTCGACGGAGCAAAGCGGACGTTAGCACCAAAATGCTGTCAGGGGAGAGGGGAAGCCGATAAAAGGAACCGAACAGGCAGATTTCTGACAAGACCAAGCTCACGGGGGGGGGGGGGACGTTAACAGCACATGAATAATTAATCCGGAAGGTCGAACAACATTATGCAGATTTCAGACACAGAAGGCCGAGGACACGGAGAGGACAGGAGGAGACAAGTGCGACGGGGGAGAGTGTGTGAGGACGGGGGCACAGATACATACAGGTTTACATTGTATACAAAGTACCAAAGGCAACAGCAGCCCCCATGCAACAAGACAAAGAGTCTGGGCGTCCTTGTTTTGTAGCCTGTAGCGGGCGTGACAGGCGGGTTTTTGTAGGCTGTAACCTAAACCTGTGGACCCACCTGGGACGGCCCCCGGTTATAGAACAAGCACGCCCTGGAAGTTGGCCTCTTCTCAGAAGCACGTATAAGGCTTCAGGATCCAGTAGAAAAAGACTCATAGATACAAGAGCTTTAAAAAAAAAAAAAAAAAAAAAAAAGAAAGACTGGGACTACAATTCCCAGCAGCCTCTCTGGTTAGGATGTGGTCCCCAAGTTCTGGGAGGAGGAGCGAGGGGTGTCAAGACAGCAGCTGAGTTTCCATCCAGGTTTGTTTCTTTCCCCCCAAATTAGAAGATGAAAAGTGATGCGACTCTCAATCCAATTTCGTAGAAAGCGCTCTTAAAGCAGGCTTGAATAATCAGATGACAAATCATGCAGGATGATTCAATTTGGTAGCACAAAAAGCCTCCAGGTAAGTGGTTTAGTTGATTGTTTTGTGGATATATATACCTGGTAAATGGTGCAGGCAGACCACCAAATGGCCTCCTCCGCAAGTTCAGGGCAAACTACAATTTCCTGGATGTTTGGATGGAGACACAGCTGCCAGGATCTATCTAAGAGTATCTTGTGGGGGGAAAAACATCTCTGACTCTGCATTAGTTTGCCGTGATTCAGCTGTGGCCAGCATTCAACAACAGGCCAGGTCAAGCAGCCAGCTACATTTGGGCTCGGAATATATGTATGTATATCTTTATAGATTTATATATATATATATATATAACAGATAAATACTTTATGCATTATATATAAGTTTGTAAATATGCTTGTTATATGTTCTCAAGTCATTAAGCATGTTATATAGGACTGGTTGGATATATATACCCTTTCCCCTATGGCAGTATAACAGCATTAAGGCCAAATGTGGGCTGAGTCTCACTAGTCATACATTCGTTGAGATTTTCTGCTTCATCTCCTCAACCCCAGGTGAAAACAACAGTGAGGCTGTCGCGTGGCGGAAGAGGGGCGAGGAGAGGACGAGAGCAGACGGGGGGAGGGGGCGGGGAACGATAAAACTTGAAGCGGCGCAGTCAGCCCCCAATCCGATTAGCTGATTGTGTGGTTTCCTTTACGAAGTGCACTCCAGCGGAGCGTTTTACTTCTGTTCGTTGTTTGTTTATCCATCCGAGGGGGGGGAGGGGCGGAGGGGGGGGTGTACAAATTGGCCGCCGTGTGCTCGGTTGAAAGAATCCAATTGGCAGCTTCGTGCCAAGGTCAGAAAACAAATCAATCCCCCGCGACAGGGAGACAGTCGCCTAAATTGCGTCGTGCGTTTAGCGGTAATTCGACCCCTCGGCGATGGGCACGGCTTCCTGTCTCCGAGCGGGAGTGACCCTGGCGACAACTGAAACGCATCATTTCAACGCCGCGGTCGGACGGGCGATGAAATGCACCAGCGTTAAAGCGCGGGGACCCGCGTTGGGGGGCCCCCTGGAGTTGGAAACGATGGGAAAACTAAGGAGGGGAATCGTCGGAGGGGATCTGTTAAGAGAATTTGGTCTCCGGGGAGTGGGGCGACCGGGCGGGTGTGCGAGGGTGGCGTCCAGAGGGGCTGATGGGAGGAGGAGGAGGGGGGGAAGGTGGGGGCAGAGTGGTGCATCCCTTAGTCGACGTGCATGCTGTCATTACCGTAACAAACAAACACACACACCCACACCCACACCCACGCAGGCACAGTCAGGAGCAAACAAACATGCGTGCACACGCCGCCCGACTGTGCAGGGTCCGCCAGGAGACGCAGGGGACGCCACGTCTCCAAAACCGTCGTCACCCATGGCGAGCGCCCCATGTCGTTTTGGGCCACATCGACCGCTCGGGTTAATTAATCAACGACCCCACCGAGTCACCCGGATTCAGGGTTCTTAGAGAGAAAGCAAGACACGCCGAAGCTGCAGATTACGCTTTAAAGCTGCACTGGGTGGACACACAGTGGATGTTTTATCACCCTTCATGACAAAGTGGAGCTGCAGCTGAGGGGAGAGAGAAAAAAAAAAAAAAAAGTTTTATCCGCACTTAACCGAGAGCTCGCGTTGTGCAGTAAACTGACATCGTGTTTCATTATTAATACAGCCTGCCACTTAGGGTCGCCGAAAATGCAAAGTCGCCGAGTGCAGCTTGGAAGCTGAAGTCGCCTCTGGAGCACTTTCACATCTCGCCCCTTGCAGATTAACACCAGAGACGGACGACGGGGGCTCCAGTCAGCCAGCCAGCGCTACCCGGAGCCCGGTCTGGTCTACGAGCCTAAAGCTGAAACGTCCACTTCGCCGCCGGCATGCAGACATCTATTAAAGTGCGTTACAGATCGGGCAGTTTTCCTTTGAAAACTGGCCGATCGGACGAACTCCCGTTCAAAAGCTTTTGGAGGGAGTTCGGACAGAAACGGGACAGAAACACTGGCCGATGTGGCACTGCTGGAGGCACCAAACAAGACAGGTTACAGTGGAATGCGGGGACCTTGTTTGATGCCTCGGCCTCAGCGAGGAACCCAAATCCCCCCTCGGCTGCCCAGAGCCCAGACGCTGTGAAGGAGGCATGGCCGTCACGATCCGTTCAGTCATTGGTCTCCGCTGTTTTGGTTACGAGGTGACCCGGCGCATTTGGGACGATTGCGCGGATCGAAGACGAACTGAACCGGGCAGAGGTTCTGCCAAGCCCACGCCACGGGGAAAACTTTTCGGACCGTCTCGAACCCCCCGCTCACCACACACACAACCGCATGCTCAGTTACGGATCCGAACGGTGGCGGGGCGGAGGAGGAGGAGGAGGAAGGGGGGGGGCGGGACTTACAGTCGGGTCGTAGCCACATTACGGGCTGCGGCGGCCCAAATTTTTGAAACCGAGGGGCGGCGAGGCTTCATCGGGACTCATAATCATTGAATCTTGCCGTCGCCGACGTCCTCCCCACCTGTTGCTGCGGCCGGACGCGTGGCAGTGGCTGGCGCCGCCCTGGCACTGGCCGGTCATTTGCTCCAGGAGGCGGGCCAGGCGGGAACAGCCGCTCTGCCCATGTTGGTAGCAGCACAGGGACTCCACACAGCTGAGGGCCTGCGTCTGGGGGGCTGGTAGAGACTGGAGAGCCGGGAGATGGAGAGAGACAGAGAGAGACAGAGAGAGAGAGAGAGAGAGAGAGAGAGAGAGAGAGAGAGAGAGAGAGAGAGAGAGAGAGAGAGAGAGAGAGAGATGGTAGAGGAAGGAAGGAAAAGAGAAGTGATTGAAGCGAGTGGAGAAAGGGGGGGGGTGAGAGAGGAAAAAAATATATTGATACAGGCACAGTTTGGGTCCATTGTCAGAATGTGACAGGATGACTGATGACACATCGCATGCCGTCACAGAACGATGATGAATGGGGGGAAAACGCACAAAACATGCTGCACAAGGGACCGAGAGGTTCCAATAAATCAATGAAAAAAAAAACAAAACCTGCAAACAAAAAAAAAAAAACAACCTCGGATAAAACAGATGAATAAGCTTAAATCCTAAGTTATCGATTCTTGTTCGGGGGTAACTGAAGACCAAATGAGGTGTGCCCTTGTCAGGGGTGAAACCGGCTGAGTGTGGGTTTGACCCATTCAGCAAATCCAACCAAAGCTCCGGCCTCCCTCTGAGCTCCACGGCTATTACATGAATAAGACTTAAACCGCCTCCCCTTTGTTACTCGCCCCTCTCATCCAGGATGCAAGAACAAAACTGCAAAATCCCAATGCAGCAGAGTGATGGAGCGAGCGGCGAGACCTGTCGGTGTGTGCGGGGGACGGGCCTGAAAATGTGTTTTTATGCGCTGCCAACCCCCCCCCCCCCTGCCGGTGGAGCGATGCGCTGGGCTAGAGGGGCAGGGCCTGGATGGAGCCGCAGCCTGGAAACCTGCAGGATCGGGTGGCTCTGCTAACCTGAGTCAGCACCCGAGGGAGAGGCCGTCAGCGGCCCCCGGAGGAGGAGGAGGAGGAGGAGGAGGAGAGGGAAAGCGAGCGGCAGGAGAGTGTCGGGTTACACTCCAGCTGGCTGCTCCGTCCGCAGCCAGACGCGACTACGGGCCCTCGTGCGAAACGTCTGTTCGCCCCGATCCAACCCCGTTCCTTATGGAGGCTTTACGCAGCTTAGATTCAGCCCCCCACCCCCCCGTAGCAAACAGACGGAGGGTCCAAGGGTCCAGACCGCAGCTCGA
This sequence comes from Karalla daura, assembly GCA_029224185.1. Taxonomy (NCBI): domain Eukaryota; kingdom Metazoa; phylum Chordata; class Actinopteri; order Chaetodontiformes; family Leiognathidae; genus Karalla; species Karalla daura. Next base: position 5,733,022 of record CM055194.1, read on the forward strand.
GCCGAGCCGCAGACGCTAATGGCTCCCGGGCGAGGCTAAAGTCTGCCTGTGGGGCGTCCTTGGCGCGTCTGCGGCGGTACGGCCCAAGGGGTGATAAAACACAGCCGGCCCCTCTCCATTAACTCTCAGGTGATGGATACACCTGCATTCATCTACCGGTAAGTAGTCAGGGAGGGGGGCGATCGGTCACCGGGGTGCTCATAAATCGAGGCGGCGGAGGGATACCGCCGTTTCCAGGCCCAGGTCGTGTTTCCATAAACCAACGCGGACGAGTCAATGAAGCCCGGTTTTCTGAGGAAACGGTGTGGTTCACGTCTTGATCTCCCGTTGAAGCTCTGGGAGCAGCTCTGAGGCTGCAGCAAGAGTCAAACCAGGCCAAAACCTTCGATTAACAGTTCTGTGGTCTTCGGGGGAAAAAAAAAAAAAGTCAGAATTCTGTTTTTCTCTCTTTATCGGGAAATGACAAAGGCCTCACTGACGGTTATGTGGGTGACATCATCCCCGGGCCGACATGCTGTTATTAGCGCCAAGGGTTCAGCTGCAGTTCACTGCCCGCTGTGTTTTTACACAACATGGGTTGGGATCGAGAGGCCCTTCGGTTGGACGATCTTGTTTTGGTTAGTGCGTCGCGTGACACTGAAAGCGCACCCTGTGTGCGATCGAGCGATCGCGTCTCAATGTCGTCGGATATGAAACCTGAGCACAAACAAAAAAAGTACTTGAAATCATACTTGAAACAAAAAGGTAGGGTGGGCACTGCATGAGGCATCAAACACTAGCAAGCGGGCGATGATATGGCTCAGTATGGGGGATCGCTTTTAGGGTGCGGTGAGTTTGAAATGGTCGGAGGAAAATACGGCAAAGACAATGGGGTCAGCATGCCAACAGCATTCCCGATCTCTCCTCAACTCCGAGTCAGATCTGAACAACGACAGTGAGAGGTGGACTGAGGCCGGGGCACAACTATGGCTGGGGAGGGGCGGGCAGGGGGCGGTCTTATCTGAGCGGGGAAGGAGGGGGTTGATCATGGAGGAATCGGGCTGAATGGACGTGGGTGGGGGGGGGGGATTGGACCGGGGAGGGAAAACCAAGAGGAATCGTCCTCGTGCAGGAAAGAAATCAAAATAAAAAAGGAGGGTGCGGTGCAGGGGTCGGCTGTGGCACGGCCGTGGGTGAATGACTGAAAGCACAGCCGGCTTTCACCGTAGAGGACAAGACGTATGCACAGGGGTGGCGGGTCCTCAGGCAGGGCCACGGTGCCGGGGATGACGTGTGGTACTACCTAGGGGAGCAGGGGTCTGGGCCGGGGGGCAGCGGGGGGAGGATAAGCAGCTAGCAGGTGCCAATTGTCCTCCCCTGGGCTCCGCTGGGCTTTAACAGGGTCATATTCTGGGCCGACTGAACCCTCACCCTCTTCCATCTGGGGGACACAAGATGCCGACAGTGAGCCCCGCTGGCCGGCACGACGGCTCGCGTCGGTCGGCCGGCCGGGTAGAGAACACACACAGCAACATAAACAAGGGGGTGGGGGGGGGGGGGGGGGGGTCACCTCACGAATCCACCCCGGTTCCTTTTTGGCCTCGTGTCAAGTCCGAAAACAAGATCTGGGTTACCTTGGGCTCCAAGACGCTGTGTTAAAATCACCATCGACGGCCTTCCCGCACATCTTGTTTCCGCGCGTGGACTCGACACGAGACCAAAAAGTGCAGGTTTTTTTCCCCAGCGCTGCTTATTTACTAACTTGCTGACCGTTTTGGTTTTTTTTTGTCAGTAGTTAGTAAGCAAGCGAGTCGGTCCGGGGCCGCCACGCGGCCTCCGACCTGGACTCTGCGATCCGCTCTCAAAAGCCCTCCGACAGCAGCATCGACCTTCGACGCCCGCCCCACCGCGCATCCAGGGTCTTGCTCCCCCGGCGGCCGATCTGCCCCCGGTTTTAATTGGGACCGGGACGCAATCGTAAATCACTGTTTGAGAAGAAGAGGCCCTGGAGCCGGCCGGAGGAGGGCTTTTCATTTCTCACTCCTGGCAGGAGCGAGCGAGCGAACCGGTGAGAAGAGGGCCGGGGCAGCTCGGAGACACTCCGCTGTGAAGCCGAGCGACGGACGAGGGAGGGGGGAGGAGGGGGGGGGGGCAGGCGCAAGAAAGACGTCTTGAGGGAGAAGGAGCCTCCTAATGCAGATAAGCGCAAATCTATTAGTATCCGAAGCAATTAACCCGCCGCTGAATGCATCAGAGCTACAGGCAGAGGCAAACAACGGAGAGCCCTGGAGACCCCCCCCCCCCCATCCCCCGCCACCCCCCACCACCACCACCCCCCGGCTCTTTTGTGATTACTTCCCGCTAATCTAATTAGGAAAGACTCGGAGATGGTGGACGCGTTCGGGTCCAACAGTCTGCAGTGCATTCTGCGCGATTCCGTCGCCTCTGCGTACAGCACCTGGTGCGGTTCCGCCGATTTAGCCGACGCGACGGCGCCCGCTGCACGCGTCCGCTGTACATGGCTGCGCCGTGCGGAGCTGAAAACAGCTCGACGGGCCCCCGCAGTGACCGGGCCGACCCGACGGCTCTCAATGGAACGCATGCGAGGGGCGGAAAACGCGGGAGGGCCATCGTGCGTGACGCAGCGTTAGCTTTAGCAATGTGTGTGCGGCTAACTTAATGTGAGCTACTCCATTTTTTTCCCTCCATTTTTGAACCCCTAACCCTAACCCAATTGCTGCCAATTAACATATTGTTCACATTCTTTCTTGGGACACCTTTCAACCTAATGAATCAGAAAATAGTTCAAAGCAAAAAAAAAAAAAAAAAAAAAAATATATATATATATATATATATATATATATATATGGGAATATCAGCCTATTCAGAGTCATCTCGGGCTGTGACTCCTCATCCCATCCGCACTCTCCGAAACGTCCACGATCCCGGTACTATTTTCGGGCCCCGGGTCTTCTCCCCCCCGCCAAAGTGCGTCACGCTGGTGCCGGACTCCCCTCGCGGGCCGTCCCCGGCGAGATGCGCGGTGACAGCGCGGCGTCCGGCGTTCCAGGTGACGGCGGCGTCATGCCGGTGTGCGGGCGGGCCCCGGGGGATGCTGGCGGACATGCAGGAGGACGGGTCCCTGCGTAGGGTCCGGGGAGGGGGGGGGGTTGCCGGAGGAGACGGACCATGCTGGACGGCGTGTCTCTTTTGACACGGCGGTGGCATGCCGGGGGGGTGGGGGCCGGTCGGGGGATGGGGGGGGTGACTCATAGCGACTCTGATCTCTACAGCGCGTGACAGGGAGGCTGCGGCATCGTGTGCCGGGGAGGAGCGGGGGGGGATGTGGCCCGAGCGAGGCGCCTTTGACTGTTCATTCCTTCGTTCGCCCGCGTGTTTGTTCATGCAGTGGGGGGGGTGTGAGGGAGGAAGTGGGGGGGAGGTTTGGGGGGGGGGGGGGGGGGGGGGGAGAACATGCTGGACCAGGCAGGAGGTCCCGCTCGGCGCACATTCCCGACGCATGCAGACCGCCCGCTCTTCGTCTGCTCGTCTGTTTGGTTTCGAATCCAGAAGCTAGCCGTCCCCGACCCCCCCACCCATCCCATCCCAATCACGGAGAATGCTGATTGGCTTGTCCGGGGCATGCAGGACACACACACGAGACACATAGAGGGACGGCGTTGGCCGACATTGGCAGCACACAGTGCCGCCAGCGTCGGAAACACCGGCCTCGGCAGGACTCGACGTGGGGTGCAGACCCGGGGGGAGACCCCGCCTTTTCGCTATGTCATGAGCCGTCGCGGACGGGAGTGCTCCTTTCCAAAAGCGAGGGCTCGCGATCTGCTCTCGCTGTCGTGCCAAATGGAAACGGCCCCAGCATGACACTGGTTGGATCTGCTTTCCTGGTCCCGGTCAGGTTCAATGCAATGCAGAGACACTGGCCCGGAACCAGCGAATGTTAAGCTACTTCAGCCGCCCCACCGCTGCCAGGATGTGCGCTGTTACCACAACGTAAGGCTCTGCGACGGACGAGGAGCCGTCGAATGCGTGCGAAACCAAATGCGGAAGGTGCAGCAGCAGCGGCCGGTGGGGGGGATGGTGGGGGCTACTCCTGCCGCGACAGAAGTATCGCTTTTGGAAGAGCAGCACTCCCGTGGGTTTCTCGTTTGACCAGCGCGGGCCGCTGGATGCGTCCGAGGCCCAGGGGCGGAGTCGGTCACATCTCCTCTACCTAATTTTGCCCAGCTGGCTCTTGGCTCTGGACAGAGGCTGCAGAGCGATGAAGTCGTCACCTATCGCCACGCGGTTGGAGTACATCTACTCCGGGAGAACACGTGGCGGGGATAAAAAAAGGAGGGGAGTGGGGGGAGGAGGAGGAAGAACACACAGAGACACACACACACACACACAGAGGTTAGATGTCAAGCTCGCGGAGGCACGCGCAGTTCCAACACACACTCGGCAGTGGATCAGCCCTCGCGCTCCCGACGCGCACGTTCCACACAGACAGACGGAGACGAAACGGAGCAGAGGTTAGAGCAAGAGTGCTTTGTTCCTGAGGAGCGAGAAAACAAGGAGGAGGGGGGCAGAAACGTGGACGCCGTCCTGCACAGCAGGGGTCTGATAAGAGGCTCTGTGTGTGTGTGTGTGTGTTCCTGCAAAGAAATGGGTTACTCGTGAGGACAGAGGCTGGGAAAACAGAGGACTGTTTAAACACTGTGGCACGCAGAACAGTTTCTCTCTCTCTCTCTCTCTCTCTCTCTCTCTCTCTCTGCCCACAGTTTAAGTTACCGTGACATTTCAGTTTGTTTCCTTCCTCCGGGCTCTTGTCACACTGCGGGATTTTTTTTTTCTTTTTTCGTTTTCGCATTTTTCCGACTGGGTATGAAAACGTGTCGAATCGAGGCGCCGTCCATGTGACACCGAAGTGGGAGGAATGGAGACTTTAACCCCTTCGGGGACCGGAGCCCTCCCCGCACCTTGACCTGGGGGTCAGGTGGGCGTCCGAAGACGGCCTACTCGCCTGTGGAGAGTCGACCCGCCCTCTACCCCACCCCACCCCCGTGTTACCTGGCTCTTCTGCGTGTTGGTGGGCCGCAGGTGCCTGTAGAAGATCTTCTTCACCACGTCGGGGAAGAGGCAGGTGACGACGACGATGATGATGGCGAACCAGGCCGAGCCGCTGGACAGCAGCTGCACGAACACAAAGTACATGTCCTGGGTGTGGAGGAAGGGCCTGGGAGGGGAGAGACAGGCAGGGACACGGTGGTGACGGACCGCAGGGCAGAGGACGGGGGAAAAAAAAAACACACTTTTTGTTTTAGTTCCATTTTTGAGCGGCCCGCCCAGACGCCGCCCGGGCCTCCTTACCAGATGATGCCTCCGTAGAAGAGGGAGAAGATGAAGTAGAAGGCGATGGAGCCCCAAGTCACGAAGTGATTCATCCACGTCCAGAAGTGGGTCTCTAAAGCGAGCTAGCATCGCACACACGCACACACACGCAGACAGACAGAGGGGAGACAGAGAGCCAGGTGTAAAACACTGTGCCGGGGAGGGGGGGGGGGGGGGGGCATGAAGGGCGCCAGTAAACCAGTTAACCCTCTACCATCGTAACAATGAGGGGCCCGGCTCCGAGCGAGCTTCACCCTCCAGCTTCGGACTGTGTGTGTGCGTGCGTGTGCGTTTCTTACCTTCAGGGTGACGGTGATGACCATGACGGTGAAGACCAGCGTCCCGAACGTCCAGTTGCCGAACATCTGCCGGGGCGAGCGCACACACACACGCGCGTCAGTGAAGCGCTCCGCCTGGCCGGCCTTCGCATGCAACCACGGAGGAGGCGACACCGCCGAACCGCCCGCGCTGGCCCCCCTCTCTACGCAGATTTGACGCATGCGCCGCAATCCCCCCCTCCCCTTTGCCCCCGGAGCTACCGGGTTAACCTAACCCTAACCCTAACCCTAGATGGCAGCCAATTCACAAACCGAGCAAAGCCAGAGGGGACCGAGGACCAGGCCCGAAAAGCGTCTCAGGTAGCACGCGGTATCTTTTTTTTGCCCTCACGATTTCTCCCAAGTTGGGGGAAAAACATCGCGTGAGGACAACGACGAGAGGACAACCCGACCCCAGGTCACCGAAACTGGTCGGAAACACTAGCGTCCGAGGCGAGTGGAAAATTGAGAGCAGAGCTTTCTATCGGAACAGTTTCACCCGTCTAGTCTGTTCGTGATTCTCGAGGGGGGTTAATGAGACGCTGCAAGCCTTAGAAGCCGTGGTCCTCCTCGCAACTCCAGTCATTAAAATCACTATTTTTGGAATGGTCTGAGGGAGAGCACTCAAAATTAGGGGATAAATGATTACAATAGAGACGAGCTGCCCGAAAACGACTTTAAAAACGTGTGGAGGAACGGCTCTACGAAGCCTCTCGTTAACCCCCCCCAGAGAGAGAGATGCATTCAACTGAGGATCAGTCTCTTACCAGCTGCCTGTTAGCTCGCAAGATCTGAAGACATGCACAGCGTGAAGGCAGAAGGAAAAAAAGAGTAATCAACCAAAGATAGGAGGAGAAGAAGAAGAAGAAGAAGAAGAAAAGCCAGCGACAGGGGTGAGCGCTTTCACAAACGACACAATATCAAACGGAGGAAAAGATGGAGAGAGGCAAGAAATTAGTACTCATAAACGACTGTGAGACTGTGACAAAGGCTGTTGAACAAAACGAGAGAATGGGGGAGACAAGGGAGCCGGGTTTGGAGAAGGAGCGACTGAGGGGAGGCACGTTTACATCGGTGCTTCATTAATAGACACACACACGCACACACAAACACACTCAGAAAGACATCCTGCTCCCGTCTATCGTTCATTTTGCAAAGCGACGTTTTCGAGCTCATCTCTCATTCCTTCCACAGGTTAACAGTACATCATTCCCACACACACACACACACACACAGAGCCGAGAACGCACCTGTCCATTCCCCATGAGCGTGGTGTCTTCCCCCATCAGGATGTAGGAGCCGAAGAAGAAGACGAAGGCGTGACAGAAGCCCGACAGAGTCCAGTACAGGAACGTCCAGAAAGAGAGCAGGGAGTTCTTGCTGATGTCCCTGTTGGACGCGAGCACCAGTCGATGGCAGTTTAAATGAGATTGGCCGTTTGATCGACCGTCCAGTGGCAAATGTGGGGAGGGGGGGGCGCCTACCTGTACAGGGCGGGCTTGCTCTGCAGCACGTGCGGATGGACCAGCTGCTCGAACAGGCTGTACACCAGGATGGGCAGCGAGGTGAAGCAGATGTTGTAGAGTGTCAGGTAGACGCTGTCGTACAGGGTCTGCCCAGGGACGGAGAGACAGCGGGTCACGTTCGCCTCAGCAAAACGGCAACATGTTCCCTATGCAGTCTAATGTCCTATACAGATACAATGATCTCCAGTGATCTGACTGACAAGCCCGGGCTGAAAAGGGACAGGTCCTGGCTGAGCCAAACTACAGGCACGCGCAGCACAAACCCGTTCCACGGACACATGTGCATGTGTGCGAGTGTGGAGACAGAGAGAGAGAGAGAGAGGGAGGGAGAGAGAGAGAGAGAGAGAGAGAGAGATGGGGGGACTTACTTGTTGTGAAAACAAACAGAAGAACTGGTATAAAAACTGGGGCGTGATAAAACACACATTCTAGAAGAGAGACAGAGTGGAGGAGAGAGAGAGAGAGAGAGAGACAATTAAAGGACGTCGCCGTGGCCGAGGGTCGTCACGTGACACGATGCGAGACACGGCGAGGCGGCCCGGCCCTCGGCAGGCGCCCGTCACACGCGTCACGTCACACGTACATGCCAGATGGGGGCGGGTGCGTGGCGGCGCGGGCGGCCATTGAGGGGGCGGGTCCTTACCTTGTAGAAAAAGTACTGCACGAGCGTGGCTATTCGAATGTAGTAGAAGTGGCCGTGGACCAGCAGGAGTTTCGCCAGGAACTTGAACCTGGCGATTGCATAGTCGCTGTTCCGCACGGCCTGACGACCCTCTTTCCCCATGATACCTGCACACGCACACACACACGCTTTGGTCGGACACTGCGGGGTCAGGGTGGGACACCGCGGCGCGGCGCGCGTCTCACCTATGCCCACGTGCGCCTCCTGTATCATGCTGACGTCGTTGGCCCCGTCCCCGACGGCCAGCGTGATCGGCTTCTCCGGGGACGTCTTCAGGAGGCGCACCACCTGGACGGACGGGAGGTTTGAGTGCGTGTCTCTGGTGTGTGTGTGTGTGTGTGTGTGTGTGGGAAGAGGAGGGGGGGGGGGCACCTTGGCTTTCTGCAGCGGGGCCATGCGGCAGCAGAGCACGGCCGAGCAGTTCTTGCACACCTCCATGAAGAGCTTCTCGTGCTCCCTCAGCGCCAGCGACAGGCTGGCGCCGTCCACCACCAGGCCGTGCTGGATGACGTGGTCCTCCTTGATCCTGAGGGTCGAAACGAGAGGGAGACGGTAGACGTGTGGGGCTGGGGGAGAGGTGCCACTCTCTGGCTCCGAGGCCCGGGGCCCGGCTCACCTCCTGGCCAGCAGGCGCAGCTGCTCGGCGCACTCGTTGTCGGAGCGCTGCTGCAGCAGCTCCAGCACGTTCATGGCGCGGTGGAAGTGGCCGCAGGACAGGCTGACGCTGACCGCCGTCTCGTGCTTGTCGCCCGTCAGCACCCACACCTTGATGCCGGCCAGGCGCAGCGCCTCGATGGTCTCCTGCACCTTGTCCTGGAGCCTGGCGGAGAGAGGGGAGCGCGGGGGCGGCTGGGGTTACGGAGCTGTTACACGGACGGGAGACTCCCCTGCCTACCGCCTTACCCGCACTCGCAGGGGGTCTACACCCCCCACCCACTCCCACTCGATCAACCCAAGCCCTTCCTAGTTCACTTTCGTCACTTTCGCTGGCGATACGCTTTCGATACGCGAGCCGCGGGCTGTCGCACAAACCCCGGGACGCGAGGCGGCCTGGACGAGGCCAGCGCTGCGCGTTACGCAACCGCCTCCTCTGCTCCACGCTGCGTCAGAAGCCTCACTCCTTCCTCCGCCCGTGTGCCTCTCTATAATTCATGACCCGAGCGGAGGCGGGGGCTGCGACCGCGGCGCGCTCCAGCTTTTCCCTCTCCTTTTTTTTCCCTCTTAAACGGACAGCCAAACTAATCCCTCCCTGGCAAAGAGGGGGAGGGGCGTGGGGCGTGGGGGGGAGCTCGAAACCGTCTGCCTGCGTACTTGTCCTCCACCCCGGTGGCTCCCAGCAGCTGCAGGTCCCGCTCGATGTGGCCGAAGGCCTCCTGCAGCCTCTCCTCCCGCTGCTGCAGCGCGGTGCGGGCGGCGTTCAGCCGCCGGTCCACGTCGGCGTACTCCTCCGGGCCGAAGTGGCGGCACGCCACCACCAGGGTCCGCAGCCCTTTCTGCGAGGGGGGGGGGGGGGGGGGGGGGGGGCAAGAGAAAAGAGAAGAAAGGCTGAAATGAGTTCGCTCGAATGTGGATGAGGGAAGCGGCGAGAGGGGGAGGGGGCGGAAAGAACAGAAAACAATCACCCAAGCTCGGCTTTAAATCAGTGAAAATGAAACCCGAGGGGGGGGGGGGGGGGCGACCACAAATCAACCCCGTTTCAGAGCGCGGACGTCTCGGCTCTGAAGAGCGTCGACGTGATGGTGTGTGTGTGTGTGCGCGTTTATGCGGCAAAGAAGTGGCAGCGCGGTGGGGAACGCGTGGCGGCGGGAGGGCCGAGGAAATCGCGATGCAAACGCGCGGCTTTGAAAGCCGGACTTCCCCTTCCCCTCGACGCCTCACCAGGGCGAGTCCACGTGGAGCCTGGTCTTCTCGATCTCCCCGCCCGTGGCGAACGGCAGGATGGCCGACTCGGCGCCCTTGGTGAACAACACCGTGCCCCCTTGGGAGAGAAGAGAAGACGCTCAGCGACGCCCTCTCGGGGGGTGAAGTTTGAAAGCTTTTTTCCCCCCCCCCTAAGCGAAGATACCCGAGGGCGTCCGCAGGATGACACTCATCCGTCTGCGGTTGGCGTCGAACTCGAGCACGTGGAGCAGCTTATATCTGGCAGAGAGAGAGAGAGAGCGAGAGAGAGAGAGAGAGAGAGAGAGAGAGTGGTGAGCGGAGACTCCCGGACCCAGGCCCAGAGCCGGGCGTCCGTCGGTCGGCTTCACCTCTCCGACTTCCCGAACGTCTTGATCTCCATGGTGT
>CM055194.1:5743302-5793302 GCA_029224185.1 Karalla daura
TATCCAATCCATCTATCCATCTATCTATCCATCTATCTATCCATCTATCTATCCATCTAACCATCCATCCATCTTTCCCTAGGAGTGGATTCATCAAACCCGAGACACAGAGCATGCGGATACACAACTTTAGGTTGTTCTGTCCGACCCCTTGTGCCAGTCCAGGACCATCTACATGCATGCACCATACCATGTTAGCATCACCGTTCACCCCCTGTGACAGGCTCCACACCACAACAGAGTAAACGCTCATTCACTTCAGTGAAAACGTGAAAGAAAAGCCCGTGGGAAACTACAACAGCGAATGTGAACTTATTTACCCATTTCGACTCTAGCACACACACACACACACACACACACACACACACACACACACACACACACACACACACCTTGAGGTTGGTCTCTCCATCCAGGCTGGCTGTGGTGATGTGACAGGTGCCGTCGGCTCGGTCCGACGACAGCAGCACCAGGTCAACGGGGAACGTCTCATCTTTAGCCACTCGGACGATGTCCCCCACCTGGACGCACACAGCGGGTTTAAGTGGGGGGAAGGGGGGAGGGCGGGGGGGGGGGGGGGGGGGGGGGGGGGGGGGGGCACGGCACACAACACGCATCACTTTGTGTGTAGACTCCGCGATCAATCTCCCGACGTGTGACACGGTTCACCTCTACAGTAGCGCCACTGGGAGCCAAGCTCGGGGGCTCTCATAGCTATTGACTATACGCTGAGAAAGTTCATTGTGGTGCTTTCAGACACAGGTTTCAAATGCTAGTAAAAAAACAAGTGGCACTTGACTGGAAGAAACCGAACTGTACAAACTTGGAACTTGCACGACTTGTCCCGTCTCACCCGTATGTTCTTGGATCTGGTCTGGACCAGGCTTCCGCTGCGGACCACAAACACCGGGGCCCCAGTTCACCTCGTTTGTCCGCCTTGTGCCGCAGCCAGTCCTCGTAGCCCTGCGAAGAAGAGACGGACACCGATGCCAACCATCGCCGCCTTTTTAACATTAGGAGTGATAAAAGCTAACGACACAGTTCACGGCGTGGCAGCTGAATCCCGCTGGACGAGAGGAAGTCAATGACCGGGGAAAGCGCTTAAAAATCAATATAGTGTGCGCGATACATCAGTTCTCCCGCCCCCAAAAACAAAGAGGAAGCCACCGTGCGCTTCGTGCTCTCACCTGCTTAATGGCCGTCACCGTGATCACGAAGAAGAGGGGCAGGCCGCTGGTGACCGGGGAGGTCGGGGTATCGATCATCAACTGCGGACGTACACAAAAGAAACGCATGTAAAACACGGTGGCAGAGAAGAAGGGGAAGATGAGAGAGGCGCCGTAGGGGAAGTGGCGCCCGACGTGTCAAACAGGAAACCTCAACAACTTCCCTCCAGGGTCAACCGTCGGTTCTGGATTTCACGCCGAGAGGAAACGAGGCGCTTCAAAGGAAGCAGGTCGACATGTAGTATGTAGGCATATAGACATATAGCATACGAAATCCACACGCGTTGACGCACGCGACACGCACGCGTTAAACAAACAAAGAGAAAATCAAGCACTGTTTGCCTGACCAGTTGAAGCAGTTGGAGCAATGGAGGCGAGCAGGCTGCGGCCCCCGCTCGTATTGGCTGTTCACGTTCCACATTTGCATGAACAGCCTCCGCTTTGATGACTTCAGTGGAGCGAACGGGCCCTGAACCCGAGCGGCGGAAGGGGACGTTCACGAGGTTCACGAGGTGGCGGCTCCAGGCCGAGCTGACGGAATGAGCGGGTGAACAGGCGAGAGGCTCGCTCCCAGTCCGGGGAGAGGCCTGAGGCGGAGCGGAGAGGCTTCAGGCCCCTCCCTCCCCCCCGCACGCCAAGCGCCCGACGCCCGGGGCCTGGCCGCAAACGCACACGTGCTTCCTCGTGTGCGGGCGTTGATGCACAGGCAGACCTGTCTCTCCAGGAGCCGATGAGTCACTCGCTTATGCACACACACACGCACATGCACACACACACACACACACACACACACACACTGGGGCCGGGCGGCTGCTGAAGTGATGCCATTGCGACGGGGGAGAGCATGCAGCGACGTCGGTTACCTGCACAAGGAAGATGATGAGGAAGTAGAAGTTGGCTATCCTCCTGAACTGCTCGAACAGATTCTTGGGGACAAAGTTCCAGATGGTGTACTGCGGAGGAGAGAGCAGGCGCAGCATTTAGAGCCGAAGGAAACGGGAGACCTCGTCTTTTTTTCACGAAAGGGAACCGACTCTCCCACCCCCCCCCCCCCCACCCCTCCCACCCCCACCCTCTACGCCCACTGCTTTCAGGGCATGCTAATTCCCGTAGCTCATAAGCTGAACCATGAATGAATTAGTGAACGCTGCTTCCATTACGCGTTTTTGTTTTTTGCACTCCTGGCTGAAAAACCCCCGACGTGCTTTTGCCATTCGTTTCTTTCTTTCTTTATTTACTTTTTTTGGGGGGGGGGGGGGGGGGGGGGGGGGAACGATGACTCAGAATGCAAGAACACGCTCGCGTTATGCGGAAAAGAAACGAATAAATGACTGCATGGAAACGAAACTCCCCAAACATGAGCTGGTGGTGGTGGTTGGGGGGGTTGGGGGGGGGGGGGGGGGGGGGGCAGCTGAGCCGGTACCTTGGAGGAGATGATCCTGTTGTCGGCGAAGCGCTGCGGCACGTAGTGGCCGTGCTGGGGGAAGCGGTTGGCCACATACACCGTCCTCGTGTCACTCTGATGGGGGGGGTCGAAGCCCTGGGGGGAGAGAGGGGGGAAGGTGGGGGGGGGGGGGGAGACGGGTGGGGTGGGGAAGAAAAAAGGAGTCGCCGGGTCATTTCCATCGCCACTGCACCTGAGGCAAACCTTGCGCGGAGAGGCCGACTGAAACCTGTCCGGCCAATGAGACTCGCCCCGAGGCGAGGAAACGTTAGCGGCGCGTGCGAGACCTCTCCGAAGTTTTTCGCCGTCGAGTCGGGGCGGGGCGGACGCCCTGTGTAATAAATGACGTGTGACGCGCGGAGAGAGGGAGGGGTTAAAGGCGTCAAAGCAGGCGCTCGGGACGAGAGGGCGTCCAATCTGGCACGTGTCACGAAGAGTCACCCCGGCTGGACTCGACCACGCGGACCCCCTCAGTGGGTCTTTGCGAGATGTTGCACAGATGCCGCTACTACGTCCAAGCAAAGCCTCGTGCTTCAGGGACGAGACGTGTCTTTCATACATGTGTCTCTCAAAGATAAAACCCAAAGCCAGCATCGTTTCTGGCGCGAAGGTCCTGCGGCTGTGTCACACCCTGGCTAGGGCTAACGAGGTTGAAGCCAGCGCTTACAATCACTAGCAAGTGTCGTGACGTACATCCCGCGCGCGCACCAGCGCGCGCACGCACGCACGCACGCACGCACGCACGCACGCGCAGGGATGAATTCAGGCCACGTCACTCACTCCCACACAGGCTCAGGTCCGCTCGGGGCCACATGTTAACCATTACCAGCTCCGTCTCAGTTCAGCATCTGTTGCCACTTTTACCCCCGCGCAGATGACGGCCCACTCGTAGGCCCTCGTGTCGACGAACGGCTTTCACATCCACACCCCGAAATCATGCACCGTTCTCCTTCCTCGGCTTTTCCTCTCCCAGGTCGCCCCGACTGGGGTTTTTTTTCCCCCTGTCGTTACATATACGAGGTGAACCCAGGCCCAACGACCTCCGAGGTGCAAAACGGGCGGGTTTACCCCCTCATGGGCATTCAAAAACCACACTCGGAGACACCAGTCGGACCAGTCAGGCAAACAAACAGGCAGAACCTCTCGGCTCACGGCAAACACCTGAGCAGGAGGTGCGAGGGCGGCAGAGGCGGGTGCGGGTGCGGGTGCGGACCGACTTCAGGAGCCGGGGCTGACGTAGCTCTCTGGCTAACGGCTGCTCGAGCCTTTGTCACAAAGTTGCCGAGAGATGACAAAGGGGAAGAGCGTCACCGTCACCGTTTCACCACCCCTCTAAAGCAACATCCTGCGCCGCGACCGCAGGCCCGCTGCACTCTCTCTGTCTCTCTCTCTCTTTGTCTCTCTCTCTCTCTCACTCACGGTTCAGACCTGCCTCTCTCTCTGTCTCTCTCTCTGTGTCTCTCTCTCTCTCACTCACGGTTCAGACCTGCCTCTCTCTCTCTGTGTCTCTCTCTCTCTGTGGTCTCTCTCTCTCTCTCACTCACGGTTCAGACCTGCCTTTCTCTCTCTGTGTGTCTCTCTCTCTCTGTTTGTTTGTTTGTCTGTCTCTCCCTCTCTCTCTCTATGTCTCTGTCTCTCTCTCTCTCACGGTTCAGACCTGCCTCTCTCTCTGTGTCTCTCTCTCTCTGTCTCTCTCTCTCTCTCACGGTTCTGACCTGCCTCTCTCTCTCTGTCTCTCTCTCTCTCTGTGTCTCTCTCTTTCTCTCTGTGTGTCTCTCTCTCTCACTCACGGTTCAGACCTGCCTCTCTCTCTGTGTGTGTCTCTCTCTCTCTGTGTCTCTCTCTCTTTCTCTCTCTCTCTCACTGTCCTCTGTCTCTCTGTCGCTCTCTCAGCTGATACGAGGCGCCACAGACGGGCCGAGGGGTCACTTTCGCGGGTCAGGCAGCCACGCAACCGACGCGGTGGCGTCCCGTCTTCGGGCGGACTTCGGCCGATTCGGACTCGAGCGCGGCCCTTGCCCGATCGCCATTCGCGCGGCCGTCGCGAGGAAACCCGTGAGAGCGGCCGGGGCCGAACTTTCGTCCCTTTCCAGGGTCGAACTCGCCGGCAAATCCGTCAGCCGCGGGTTGATCCGCTTAATCATTAATGCGAACGACGCAGCCTCTCTTGCACGGTGGCCGCTGTCCGCGTTTGCAGCTCATGACGCTGGAAAGGGGCGTCACAGAGAGCTGCGCGCCGCCTTGGTTGGCTGGCAGGTGAGACAGGGGGTCAACGGTGGCGCTGGCCCGGACCAGAGTCCGTCCAACGACCTGGCACCGAATGCGTGGGAAAATAATTCCTATCCCGAGCGATAAGGGAAGCGTCCCTTCGTGGGGGCGGCTAACATCTCCCAATCAATTAGAAGGTTATGAGAGATTACGCCCCGTGTTACGGGGAGTTACAGTCCCCCCCCTTAAATCGACGGGGGTAATAGGAATATATATATATATATATATATATAATATATATATATATATATATGTAAATAAAGGGAAGGTCGGGTTTTTTCCTGGGGTGGAACTGTAGGGGCTGCTTATTAATAGTCAACGCGGACATCTGTGATCTCCACATTGAGACAGTATTTCCCTCAACAGCCAGGATCTATGTTGCACATGCAAAACAGTCTGAGCGTCGACTGAAGTGACCGGAGGAGGAGCAGCAGCAGCAGCAGCAGCAGCAGCAAGTCTGGCATTGTGCTGAAATGCTCAGTAAACCGCTCTGGTCAAATTAAGAAACAAACAGAAAACAAAAGACCAGTCTGACACATTTCTTACTTTAGTGAGTTATCACGGTGCTCTGTGTAGCACGAATGTCCCTCACCGGTCACGTGCTCGTTTTGGTGACGAACATCTACAACATTTTGTAGATGGCAGCAGATTATTTGCAGTCGTGCATGCGGTTCTGTAAGCAGTTCAGACGCTGCGACGCTAGGTACAAATGCAGAGTTGTTGTCCGGGCCTCGTTGATAAGGACTTGATAACCACGTGCCTGTGTTTCCTCCAGGTGCTCTGGTTTCCTCCCACAGTCCTAAAACGTAAAACATGTGCAGGTCGACTGGAGTCTCCCAGCTGTCTGGCTGGGCCGGTCTGAGAGTGTAACGCCATTAAAGTGTAAACCAGGTAAGATAATGGATGACTAACTGGCATTATTCGTGGTTCGCTTCCTTTAGGTACAGCAGTGAAAATAAAAAAAGTACTAATTCTATGACAGTGTAGCAGCAACTTCAGCTTGGGTTTTATCTCAGCACTCTTTTTGTCCTTTGTGCCCCCGTCAATTAGTAGCGCGACAGGTAATTACTCCCTGCGTAAAGCCTACAAGTCCCACAGTGCCTTGAGGGAATCGCTGCCCTGAACAATGGCCGGCCCGCAGACTAATGCATCACGAGCGAGGCAACGCGCTCAGTCGAATCAGAGACTAAAAAGGCATTTAATCAAACGGGATGAGCTAATCAGTGTGATGGGGAGAGGCCAGGGAAAGAGCAGGCCGTTAAAAGAGGAAGAGCGACGAAACGAGAAGAGGAAGAGAGCGTCGTCGGATGCGATAGGTGCTGCTCTGAGCGACTGAGATGGTATGACAGATGACAGCGGCGACGAAAGCGTTTCTACAGGCGCCGCTTTTTTTTTGTTTTTTTTCCCCCTATCACTGCAGGTTATCTGGGAGCTGGGAGCTCCAGGGGTGGTCACGTGGCCAAGCGTGTCGGGCGACTCTGTTTGCTGGACAACACAAAGTAGGAGCAAAGTATGAGGGCCACTTCACTAACGTTTCACCTGTCCGTTACGTAACTTTCCTCTAAACTTTCCTCTCTGCATTGAAGCAATATCCAGAATCTTGCATCGGTCCCATCGAGCCTTGGCTGCGCAACGGCTTTACATTTGCACAACGAGCCTTTGGGAAATAACTCAAGGCACAAGCAATAATGCATGTCACAAGAGTCCTCGCAGACACAATGAGAATTCTTGCCGTGTCAGATGTCCCGAAGAAGTGGACATGCTTTACCCATACAGGACGTCAGGATGTGCTCCGGGCGTTAAAACCACTGCAAGTCCTATCAGAGATACAGGCGGTTCGGGGCAGGATGTCTGAGGGTATTTCCACGCTCTGCTGTTGCTTGTATAGTAATCAAGTAGTCTCTTATGCAGCGTTAAGTCACTAGCCTGCGGAGGTGGTGCAAGACTTGCAGGGACGACTTAACGTGGACCGGTGTCACCGTCGAGAATTGAGGGTGCCAGCGCGAAAGCATCCACATCAGCGCATTGCATTCTCGCTGGTGTCAAGGTCAGAATAATGGCCCCGGCGAACTTTTTCTCATTAGGCGGGGCGTACGAGACTGCATCTGATTACAGGTTTAATCAACTAAACCGGGCGAGGTGACAAACGGAGTCAAGCCCAAGAATAAACCTCTCAGAACCCTGAGGAGGACTGGTGAATAGAGCTGCACCACACAGTGGGATTCAATGGTCCTGGGTTCTAATCCCAGTCAGGCCGAGAGCCTCGCTCCATGGGCTTTTGCATGTCCAGGGCATGGGAGCCAAGAAACGGCTCAATATTGATTAAACAGTGGCTGGGAGGTGACACAGTCTAACCTATTCATGACTAACCTCCCTCACTCATTCATTCGTCCCTTCACACCCTCACACGCCTCCTTACTCTACATGTTGACACACACCCGTCCTGAACAGCGGACTGGTTCCAATACCCCTCCTTAAATTACAAAAAAAAACAAAACAGCCACTGAGTCAAATCCTACTTGCGACAGGGTTGAACACAAATCATACATTCCGCAATTCGCTCGACTCACTCCTTCCACGCACTCGTTTCCCTGACACGACCAAACACTGCTGTCCCGTCCGCCTGCCAGTGCGACAACGGTGTCGTTTACAGGCAAACAACAGGTGATTACCGCAAATACAGGATGCTCTCTCTCTCTCTCTTTCTTCCTCTCTCTCTCTTCCTTTCTCTTTGCGTGCACATTAAGTGCAGGGCACGGTGAGCGCCAGGTTGCAGGATCCTCGCCAACTGACGTTAACACGCCCATTCATCGCTAACAAAGTTACGATCGCGTCGGCGCTTGGCCTGGGAGTCGAGGGCAAACCCCGAGGCAGCTGTTGAGAATAAGACGCAAACAAACGCGTCTAGGGAAAAGTGCGAATAAACACTCGCGTTCAACTTAGTTTAACCAAGTTTGACGTGGTTAGCCGGCAGCTAGCTAGCGTCAACTTCGGTCAAAAACTTCAAAATCGAGCCCAACAATTGAGAAATGATCCGCATTTCATCGCCGCGTGCGCACGGATGACTTCAGTTGACACTTTTCTTCAAGGATAGCGACGAAGCTTGGGTGTAGCGACGTGTCACCGCCGCGGCACGCCAAACGGTGTGTGGACACATCGGCAACGGCGACGAACTGCCCGTCTCGGGTTAGCCTGCTAGATGCTACGCAAATAAAGTTCAGCCAGCTCCCCGGGGTCGCGCAACCGCCGCGGGGACGGGCGGACAGCCGAGAGAGACGGGGGGTTAGACATTACCAGCTGCTGTCGTATCCAGCGTAGCATCCTGGCGGAGTAAAGCCGTCCCCCAGGCAGGCAGGCAGGCAGCGCCGCGGCTAGCGCAGCGCTAGCACCGAGCTACTCCGACAACGGCGGCGCTCCGGCGTCCCGGAGCATCAAGGGTTCCCCCCGCCCGGAGGCTGCGTCCGCACGGCCAGCTCCACGCACGCTCAGGCAGGCCCCGCTGGGCTACAAAGCACTCATCCGATGTCCCCCATGCCGGGACACAACGCCGAGAAAGCGACGGCTGGAGAGACGACCACAGAGTCCCCGGCCAGCTACGCTACATCTCTGCTCTGCCACGACCAGCCTCCCTCTCTCTCTCTCTCTCTCTCTCTCTCTCTCTCTCTCACCAGCCGGAGCCGGAGACCGAGGAGGGGGAGGAGGGGGAGGAGGAGAGAGAGAGGAGGTGTGTGAACGCCCCCTGCTGCTGCCGCTACCGCTGCAGCCTCCGCCAGGCAGGTACACACACCGAGGAAACAAGTCTGCACCGGACACGGACAACTATTTCGACGTTATTTGCGTGCGGTTGCCTCGAAGTTTTCCAATTCCCGGCCGTGCAGACTGGCCCTGAACGCATCGCGCGTGTTGCAGCAGTGATGTTGAAGGAGACCCGGAGTGGTTGGGAGCAGTGTTTATCCCTGTCCCCTGGTGCATTAGTTTAATCAGAAATTCCTCACATGCTGTTTCGCTGCCCTGTCTTGGTCCAGGAATATCAGCATCTGATTCTGCACCAATATGGTACCCCTTCAAGCTTATATTGCAGCCAAATATCCGGCTATCCTGGCTGCCATTAGTATGAATGATGTTTCTTTTTTCGTTTCTTGAGTTTAATAAAACCACATTATCTTAGTATGACAACTGAATCGAAGAATAAACAAATCCCGTAGTAAGATTTCAATAAATAAAAGCATCTCTAAAAACGTAAAAGTGAAAAACAAAACAAAACAACAATAAAGCAATCATAATAGGAGAGAAACAGCTTGTTTTGGAGGTGGAGGACGTCCCACTATGCCTCTGTTCAGGTTTGCCCTTTTTTTAATCTTCTGAACATTGTTAATTTCATGATGATGTTGTAAGACATGTCATACATCTTTAGGAAAAGATTGTCGTTATAGATTGTTGTTATAAAATACAAGTATTTTCCTGTTCTTGCTCTCCCTTTCAGTATATTCACTGCATTGCCAGCTGCTAATGCTGTATACACCACATAGTGATAATGCAGGGCCCTGAGTCATATCCAGATTGCTTACGAGGCACTTCCAAAGTGGATAATTCTCTTTGCAGACTTACAGTGGATTTGCTTACTCCAAGAGGGATTTATATATCTGAAGCCAGAGAGAATTGTTTCTCATCTCATTAACTAAGTCTGTTCTGAAAGTGGGCCGAAAAAATAGGGCCTTTCTCATTCATTCAGACATCTTTTTTTAAAAAATCTGTATCTTCTCCCTCTCGGCAGCTTCGCCCAGTCTCTTGTAAGGCATCTCACATAAAGTGAGGTCATCCTAGTATTAGTGGCCCTCCTCCAGTGATGAATCCTTTCCTGTTCCCTCCCTCCTCTGAGACTTGGCTGCAGTGCATCCACTGGGTCAATAATGTAATAGACAATAAATGATAACACACAGGGAGAATGTACATTCTAAGTATGAGCAATGCTTGACTGGATTGGCTCACTTTCTAAATTGACCCAATCGGCTACATATATGACTGGAACAAGAAAAAAAAACTGAAGAGATGTTCTCATCTAATGGCAGGCGAAGCAAATGGCAAATGATAATGACTCTGTGTAATCAATGTGTTCCAGCAGCTATTTTTGGAGCAGAATAGCTGCAGCTGCCCATCTGTACACTGCATCTTCCCCTTTTCCTTCTGGCCTCCTGCATGAAAAAACGTGAGACGTGAGTAGTATTTGCATGTGTTTGCATCACTCTCGACAACCCCACGGCTGGTCCTTAAGGTGCTTGTGTGACTCAACTCTCATACACAAAGCCTGCTCCTTCTGGCATGAAAGCCTTTTTTAAAAACCAGGAAAATACAGTGAATCTAAGCCAAATGCCACCAACACACATTTATCTCCAGGATTAAGACAGCTTAAGGCCACTCCGTGAGTCAGCACAGTAAAGCACTGAGTGTGCCACAGTGTTGGCAACATCTTGGGTTCAAGTCTCACTCGCCCATCGCACATAACAGCCAGTGTGTCAGATGCCTTTCTTGTGTTGTTTTTTTTTTCTTCTTCTTTTTCTCTTCCCCTCAACTTTACGCCGAGCAGAGGCAGAAATGTCACACACTCGCTTTAAAAAGCCATCATCACTCTGCAAATCCTGCGGGTAAATCCGCTATCTGTCTGCGTTGGTGTGGGAGTCCTGAACTCGGCGCTCCCGCACCACGTGATGGCCGGGGTAATCTCTGGGTCCCGCTGATTTACATAACGCCACTGCAGCAGCAACATCTGGGAGCTCCCACCTCACAGCTGGACTGGATACATTCTCCCAGACTCGTCAGCTTGCGAGAGGCCGGCAAGGACACGCACTCTGTTGTGTTGATGCTGGGATGGAAAAAACAAAAACAAAACAAAAACCCGCATCTCTGAATGTAACCTTTGTCGGGGAGTTGAAACGATAACATCGCAAACGCAGACGTAATCTCCGAGAATCACAAGGCTAAACTAAATGTGGCCGTGTTTTGCTTGAACCGCGTCCAATCTCTCCCACACGCACTGCGCCGTCTCCGTCCTCCCCCGCTCGGAGCAAACGTAAAAGAGTCACATCAGGCATCATATCAGCTGAGGTAATCCCAAATAACTTTTGTCTCCAGGAGGCCTATCATGTGCGGTGGCACGCTGCCAGCCGAAATGCTCCGCACTTAATGCACATCTTTCTTCCTCAGACAGAGGACCAGTGGCCGCTGATCCACATTGCCCTTGATGTCTGCCACTGAAACGCATGGCAAGCTCCCAGATAATGTCTGGCTGCCGTCCCAGCCCTCTGTTGAGTCTTATCTCCCGTTATGCATCTGTCATATTTAAATCCTGCAGGCCACCGGGTTGAAATTATCGACTGGGCTGCAGGTGACATCATTGATTTGAGCCGTCTCGGTTCTCGGATAACAAATGACACTTAAGGATCTACAATATTCTGAGGTTCCAGCACCATGACGTGAAGACTGCTGGGTTTTTCTTTACTAATGGAACAACATTTCGCATGTTCACCGTGTAGCGCCATATCTGCATAAAATACATCTTGCCCTCTCCTCTCCTCTCCTCTCCTCTCCTCTCCTCTCCTCTCCTCTCCTCTCCTCTCCTCTCCTCTCCTCTCCTCTGCTGGTCAGTGTGTGTCAGTATTGGACTGAGCTAATCCATCAGGCCTGTTTAACCACACCGTGCTTGATCCTCTTGGTAAATACGCCAGCGCTAAGTGGCTTTCAATCATTACCACCAAGTATCACTAATAGTGCTAATAGGCTTAGCACAAGTTCTCTCTCTCTCTCTGCCAAGAGTCTGTATTTCTATGTTACGGCTGCTTGCTCAGGCTTGGCCTCCACTTTGTATGTGTGTGTGTGTACGTGTATTAGTGTCTGTCTTGTTGCATTAGCATGAATATCAGTCTCTCTGCAAAGGGCTCCGGGGAGGCCGCCTGAAAAGCCCCTCCCTTCTTCTGGGAAATAAATGGATTGCTCTTTTAAACTGGATGGTTGAATCAATACCAATTGACTTTCATTCTGTAAATAAATAAATAAAAACGCAGCCATCCAGCCGCAGCCGTTCTCACATGTAATAGACCGTGTTGTGCGAGGCGTTCGAGATGTCGACGAGTGAGCTCGAATTAAAGACAGTGATGGATTTTAACCACATCTGGGAGCATATTAATTACTGACTGTGCGTTCCTCATCACCAGCTGTTGTAAATCCACTGGTCTCACATGTGAAAATGTGTGATCTGTGGTGTGAGTCTCCCTCCTCAGGGCAAACTGAGGTGTTACAACCACAAGACGCCTCTGCCGGTTACGTAACTTGCAGGGTATCGCACATTTTGACCTCAGGAGCATAATGTGGAATTTGGGGAAACTCAAGAGCTCTTTGCATGTATGTGCCGCTGTGCGCAAGTCTGTGAGTGCGTGCGATTCCAGCCTCTGATCGGCTACACACGACTCCTCAAGGCGCTGGGTGAATCACTGCAGCTCTGCTTCTTTGTGCAGCGTGTGTTGTTCATTTTCCAGGCAGTATGTGTGTCTGCGTGTGTGTGTGTGTGTGTGGCCAGGTGGGTGGTGTTGGGTTTCCTAAGGAGCAGCTAATTCTTCACCTAACACCCTGACCTCTTTAGTCCGTGACCCGGAGAGACAGAGGGAAGGCAGCTCTTCATCCACTCCACTGGACCTAGTCATGGATGACAAATTGTGTGTGTCTGTGTGTGTGTGTGCGTGTGTGTGTATGTGAGTTGGTGCGTCTGTCAAATGGATCACCGTTGAATGAACTTGAATCTTTATAAATAATCCACACAGTGCAGGGGGTTTTTCCTTTCACTGAGAGGAGGCAGCAGACGGGGCCAGGAGCGAGGCGGCACAGAGTTTTCTTTCTCAGCCAGCAAGTACAGCAAGAAAAACACGTTGTCTCTCCTGGAGGTTATCTATTCAACCATGAGGGTGTCGAGGTGACAGATAGGAAGAAGCGTCAGCTATAATGTGCCGACCCTTGAATTTATTTTTCCTCACAGGCCGCAACCCGAAGCCCCCAATAACTAGGGGCATGTCAATACGTCTTTTATCATCTACATCCAGCGGTCACATCATTTCACATCATTTACTGCTGCTCTTATTTTCGTGTGTATTATTTAAAGGACGCTGCTACCTCGAGCATACTTGGGAGATACAGCTGCTGCAGTGCAGCCACCCACAGAGCACCTGGACTACTCTGCCTGTCCCCGCTTTTCTGCTTTTCAGATCCGCTTCATTTCTTCCCGGACAAGCGGCTGCTTGAAAACGCGAACCATCGCCTCTCTATCATCCTGACACACTCGAACACGCATTTTCTGGGACAGGATGTTAGGGCACGGATGGTGGAGTTGTCATGAGAGAAACTTCGTGCACAGTCTCCTGAAACCCACTCGATTAAATTGTTTGCTTGTAAAGCATTCAAGCGTGGTGCGACTTAATTTGTAGCCTTGCTTGGAGAAGCTAACCAAAACTCCCTAATAAGCGGCACAATGATTAATCACTTAAGTGCTTAATCACTTATAATCTCCTCTTCATTAAATCCCAATTAATCTCCAAGAAAGCCTTAATTCGTGAACCCTAGGCAAGCTATTGAAACTGGAGAGGCATCAGCCTTTGTTTCGAACTACTACGAACGAGTTTTATAAAAACGCCCTGCAGCTTTAAAAAGCTGCAGGGCATTTTTATAAAACTTCCCTCTTGTCATATCTTTTTGATGCGTGCTTGTCAGTCAGTTATTCTAAAACACGCCAAGACTAACAAACAGAGGATACAAACAATCTGCTGAGATATGCCGGTCCAAGAACCTGCATTAGATAAGCCTTGTGTGTGTGTGTGTGTGTGTGTGTGTTTTGTATGAAGTTACTGCGGTAACCTTGTAGCTCCCAACATGCGTCTGCCTGTGTGAATGCATGTGAGTGTGTTTGACGTTGCCATGGTAGCAGTGGCCCCTGTTGACCTTGGCCTTTTGGACCCCCCCCCCCCCCCTCTATCTCTCTCTCTCTCTCTCTCTCTCTCTCTCTCTCTCTCTCTCTCTCTCTCTCACCTTGTGGCTCGACTGAGCGGCAGCTGGCTGGGAGTGATGTTTCTCTATGAGTCCAGGCATGCTCTGTGACATGGAGTTTGTTTTAGCAGACAGCTACATCGGGGCTGAGCCGCTTCTACTTAGCCAGCGGTCCTTGTGCAACTATGCACAAGGACTCCAGCTCTATGTTTGGTCAGCACATTCTTAATCTTTAACATGAGTGAGTAACTGTAGGTGTCACTGTGGGATCAGTTTGTCTTGGGTATTGAGCAAACACTGTGATTTACAGTTTGAGACATTTACTCCCAGACCACAGCGTTTTGCCCAGATCTGCAGACACACCGAGAATTCTGCACAGTGCATTGTCATGATATTGTGCAGATCTTAAACAGTCCTAAACAAAGTTAATGTAAATCAGGACATGCACAGTCATGCCATAATGTGATGCTAAATGAATAGACAGGACTCCAGAATGTAAACACAGCATACTAGCATTACAGAAACAGGCATAATGCATTTCCCCTTCTTCGTGATTTCTTGAATATGGGTGGAACTTTTGGAATGCTGTTGCCCTTGTTACGACAATTAGCAAAAATAAAAGTGTGTGTGTGTGTGTGTGTGCATGTGAAACAATGGCTAGCCAGATCACAGCTGTGCATGTGCAACTGTATATGTGTGTGAATGTTATCAAGAGAACCCCAGTATGAACTCTGGGTGGATTGCGCAGATCCGAGTGCATCGTGTGTGTGTGTGTGTGTTGCAGACATCAGTCACACCTGTTTGACAGACACTTAGCGTTTTTGTCCCTGCCACTGACAAAGAGTGGCTTTTATGGCTGAGTAATACGAAAAATCCGAAAATGACTCACAGTGGAGTGCAAACTAAATGCTACAGTATTAGGGAATCACAGACTCATGTGTAACATCCTCTCCAGCTCACAGGCCCTCGTAGCTCCATTCCAGCGACATCATAACCTGTCTGTCCATCAGCAATTATAAACCTCCTAGTTAGTGCTGTTTAAATGACAGGCCTTTCATCTGTCTGTCTGCTCTCTCCAACTACATGACTTTAATGGCCTTGACATCTTGTAAGCTGCAGCAGCTGGCTGTTCAGTGCGTGAGTGAGTGTAGATGTGTGTGTGCGTGTGTGTCTGTCTGTGCGTGTAGACGGACAGGGATTTGTTAGTACCTGCATGATGGTGTGGCTCTAATCCATGTTTGTTCTGCTCCAGCACCAGGACAGAATGTCCCCCCCACCCTCACCCCACACACACATGTAGCACACCTGGACGCAAGCACGCATGTGTGCACACCACACACACACACACACACACACACACACACACACACACACACACACACACCTCACAGGATCTGAGAGGGTTATTTCAGTAGTTATGAACTACATCCTGTTTGTGCTGGAGTAAATGTTTTATCACCAGAAGGAGTGACGTCATAATGCACTTTTGTTATAATGTCATAATGCACTTTTGTTATAAACATTGTTAAATATTTGATATATTTTTATTCCCACTTCACATGTTACAGAAGCAGTTATTTCAAAAAGTTCTCTCTCTCTCTCTCTCTGTCTCTGTGTGCGTACAGATTTTTTACAAGACATCTTTATGCTCAAAAATCATTAAAAAAGTGTCATGGTTTAAATGTCATAACTTTGCAAAAAAAAGTTTACTTTTGCATTACATATGAATAATTTAATTGATCAATCTGCATTAGATTCTGCATTTGTTTCTTCAGCAGATGCTTGAATCCAACATCAAAAACAGCTAAAAGAAAGTGACTCTGTGTCTGGGAATTGAGACATACATACCACTCAGTCAGTCAGCTAATCTAGAAGAGAGGCAGACAAGTGGGGTAGAGACCACCAACATAGTTCCCAAGTCTATCTAAGTGTATCTGTGTGTGCGTGCGTGTGTGTGTGTGTGTGTGTGTGTGAGTGAGAGGGAGACGTTATCACTCTGCAGCTTTGATATGAGTCTGAGTTTGAGCTGAAGTGGAAAGATTTGCACAGTTTGTTTCTCAACTTCTCTTATCTGCACCGACTGAAGTAATGCCTGATACTAGCTTTACTACCGGGCTACTGTGCTACTGTGTGTGTGTGCCCATGTGTGTGTGTTGGAGAATATCTGTGCGTGCAACCACAAAAATCTACAAAGAAAACTGACACAGTGTGCATGTTTTAAGATTGTCTTGTAAATGAAACTGCTAGTGGCTCTGTGATAGACTGGCTGCTGTCCTGGTTCTGCTCCCTGCCTCCATCCTAAATTCTAGTAGTTAGTGTGAACTCGAAGACTGGGGTATTCATGGACCACGCTATTAACACTTGCTTGACTCAATCCACAGGTTAGCTATGAAAGGAGGAACCTGGTATGGTTCAGTCATTCAAGAGTTTAAGAGCAGGGATGAAGTGGAGATCACCACTTTGATTGTGTTACTTCATGTGCCCAGGAATACTGCAAAACTGCGGGGAACACAGGTTTGTTGGCAACTTTGAATTGCTCACACAAAGCTGCTGTGTACAAATGCAACATTAATGAGTAGACGACTAAACCTGTAATGCCTTTATGACATTAGATAACATGTAGTCACTTAGCAGATGCTTTTATTCTTAGTGACTTACAAAGTAAAAAAAAAACAAAACACATACATAACAGTGTGAGCTAGTTTATTTGGCAGTCACATGGGAAGCACATCATTTAATATGGAATTAATGAATGATGTAAGAGGAGAAACGAGTCGTCGTTTCGTTTCGTTTTTTTTCCCTCTCTGCTACATGCGGAGTCAGGTGTGTGTCGGGGGGCAGGCAGACCACCATGTTTATCCGAAGCCTCCATCACACGCAGACCAAACATTTGCCTTACCTGCTCCCCCCTATTTATCTCTTCCTCTCCTGTCCGTCTCTCTGCCCCCATGGCTCTCCCTCTGAAGAGGCAGCATGCTGCTAAAACACCCGCCGCCATCAAAGACAAAGCAGGGAACGCCATTTGGACAGGGGCTTTTCAAAAGTCTTTGTACATGTGTCTGTCTGCGTGTGTGTGTGTGTGTGTTCGAGAGAGGCCAACTTCAAGTCGTTGACTGGTCACACTTCAGTATGTAAATACGGTATCATCTTCAAGCTGTTTGCTGTGATTATTTGACTGCCTGCGCATTCGTGTCTGGTTGAGAGGATGCTCAATGATGATGAATGTATTATCACATTGACACGTAAAATAAGTGATATGCGCCTTATGTACAACGTAAGGCGCATATCACACATCATTGTTTTATTGGACCACACATTTTCCCCTTGAAAAAGCAGGAATTGTCAGTAGGGTGCAACATTTCAAAGTGTTTGTATATAGTATCACTCCAGCCTCGAGTTGAGCTACATTTTCCACCTGTACCTCTGCGCACGACTGTACACGGACACTAGATGGCGGTACACCCTCAGCAATCGGCGCCGAGCGGGACTACATCATGACCACAGCTGCATGGGTATTTTAGCTCGGTTCATCATAGTTTCTTAACCCTGTTTCTTAACCCTCCGACTGTTATTACAGAACTCCTCAAGTAATGGCGGGAAACGTTCGGAGAGGAGTGAGAATAGTGCAGTGTTGTACTGGACGATACAGTCCCCACAGATTCACTTTTACTTTTTGTCTGCATACTGGAGTACGTGTGTTACCAGTTGTTACTGTACACCTGTGGGTAACTGCTCTCTCTCTCTCTCTCTCTCTCTGTCTCTCTCTCTCTCTCTCTCTCCCACATACACACACACACACACACACACACACACACACACACACACACACACACACACACACACACACACACTGTACATTGGAAAGTCTCTCCGTGTTTACCTGCTGTTTGTCTGAAGCAGCTGCCATCTCTTTGTAATGACGTTAATCCCAACCTAAAATGGAAACGCATATCCAGTGTAGGCAGACACACACACACACACACACACACACACACACACACACACACACACACACACACACACACACACACACACACTCACACACACACACACACACACACACACACACACACACACACACCCGGAGCGGGGCACCTGAATGTAGGAAATCTCCCTGCCTTGCCTTTTAAAAACTGAGTAAATATTTACCTATGAATGCTTCAAAGATGCTCCTATTGTACCTTAAAACCGCATGTAAAGGAGAACAGGATGACTGATGTTTTAAAGGGGACAAAGAAAGCGAGAAAAGAGAAAAGGAGCTGGTTACAGGCTGGTCATTCTACTGTTATAGGACTTTCACATGATACCTTCAAATAAATCCCACCCAAGTGTTTCTGCAGGTGTGCGTGTATATATGCTTGATTGAACTGCTTCAGAAATTAGTTGATTTTGTTGAGTCGAACAGACAATAAAGTTGTCCCTGCATCCATCATTGACTTCACTTTCTTTCTGTTGATGCAACGTGTGGGATTTCACAGAGATCTTTCTTTAAATATATTGTCAGGGAGCTTTCCAAAGGAAATCCCTGTTTTAAGAATAACCTCGACTCGAGTGATTGGTATAGACAATTTTTGCGAAGTTGCAAGGGAGTCATTGAACTGAAGGAAAAAAAATACTGCTATGTGACGATTTCCTGGCCCCTCGAAGAGGTACAAAATGAAAAATATATGTTCCCTTCTCATCAATAATTCTACATGATACACTTCAGTTGGATGGATCAAATGGATCAAACCTGCATCCATTCATTTTGGCCACAAGAGGGCAGAGAACATAAACTGTCAACATTACTCTTATTAGGGACAGCAGCCTTCGCTCTGTTTACAGGTTTATCAGAGAGAAAACACCATAAACTTTTGTTTTGTTTCCTGCTTTTCCTCTACATTGTGTAATATTTCTTCATCCTCTCTTCTTCACGCTCTGTTATTGGTCTCCACCACGCACTGCCAAATGTTTGCTGCCCTACAGCTGCCACACACTCGTCTGAGCTCAGCTCCTCAGACTGAGCCCAGCTCCTATCACTAACCTCCTCTGCTGCCTGCTCCTGGGCAGGTAGCAGCAGGTTTATCACAGCGTGGTCGCTGAAAACAGCTGTCGGCTCAGGTTGGAAGGGAGGCTGATGTAGATAGATCGATGGACAACTGTTAAGTGAGTTGTAAAACCAAAGCCTGTGCAAAACCAAACCACAGTCACTTTGACTGATGGTAAAACTATTCATGGAAGGACTGAGGGTAAATTGCAGGATTCAAAGCCTCTTTTATGTACTGATTCTATATCAGTCCACTGAATGGGTGACTTCCTCAAACTTATATCACTTTCCACAATGCCAAGTAGCATGGATGGGAAGCTGGAGGGGGAGCTGGAGGCTGTGACAGCCAACACGAGGGGAAATTAGTAGTAATGATTAAAGATGATGGTTGTTAAGGAGAGAGAGAGAGAAATGTCTCCCTCCCTCTCACTCTGCCCGTCTCACTCTCCTGTCTTACTCATGTCTCCCTCTGGCTCTGCCATCAATGGGAGCGTTCACTTTGCTTTGCATGATAAATATGATGCTTGAGTGTCTGTGTGTGTGTGTGCGTGTGTGTGATCGTGCGTGTGTGTGTGTGTGTGTGTGTGTGTGTGTCTGACAGAGTCCAACAGTCCACTCCAATGCATGAGTGGCTTGGAGCGTTGCCAGCATGTAAAACCTAGCAACAAGATTTGACTTGGCCTGCTGAGAGAGAGAGAGAGAGAGAGAGAGAGAGAGAGAGAGAGAGAGAGAGAGAGAGAGAGAGAGAGAGAGAGAGAGCTGGCATAAACACAGTATGGGCATATGGATCTTTGTTTGTCCGTTTTGGACCATTTAGTCATTCTGTCACTCCAACTGGACTACTTAGCGAATTGGTGCTACTTCTGGTTCTGAATTACACACACACACACACACACACACACACACACACACAAACTCACACGCACACACACATGCATTCGGCAGACACTCTGTCGCGAGCCAAGACTTGACTCTGCTGCTTTACAGTCTGTTACTGTTCACATGGTCTGAATGAAATGAAGAAGCTCTTCCAATCAATCCTTTTAACCAACATGTGTGATCCCTGGCTCAGGCCGGCATGGCCCTCAAGCTAACAGGGCCCACGCAAGCCAAGTCAAGTCGCTTTACAGCCTCTGGGGCTTTTTCTGACCAACCGCACTGAATTGGCTGTGCAGGTAGGAAGCTCCAGCCGTGCTTTCTAGCTCCTCCAGAATCCAACACAATTATGTGGGTATGATTTTTTTTCTAAAAAGGGAAAAAACAAGGTCTGCTGCTTTTTGGCTGGTAAAAAGGTCCCAGTTTCCACTCCTGGGTCAAACCAAATGACTTTCTGTGTGAAGTTTGCATTTTCTCTCCATGTCTCCGTGGGTTTTCTACAAGTAGCATTGCATCTGAGGTTGATAGGAGACCTATCAAGTGCTGTCCAGGATGTATTCATGTCTGGATGGGCAACGACAAACCCTGTGACACAGGGAACACAACGGGCTATGAAAGCGAATGAGTAGTCTATCTGTTTGTTATTTATGCCAGTTTCATGGGCTTACTTACTGCTTACACACTTTAAACATCTCGCTGAAAGTTGTACCTCTTGATAAGTGGCCTTCACCACGCTGGCTGCTTTGTGTTGGCTTTGTAAAGTTTCCTGTGTCTGTGGTTCCTCTGCAGCAGACCGGCTCACAGCAGGGCTGTTGGTGTATGCGTGCCGCCTGAAACAGACTTTTCTCAGCTTTGTGTGCAACAGTCTACCCGTCCAGCCGTCCCCTTGACTGGACTGAACCAGATTTAATAAGTTGAGAACTTCTTGGTGCGTCATTTAGTCAACGTGGCAGCGTGTCATACAATCCCCCAGGGTTCCTAGACCGGCTTCAAACCTCTGCAAGAATTATACCATTTCTAAATTATCCCCGTTCAGAAATACTCTAAATCTGTCATGCTCTAACGTGATGTCACATTCCCTCAGATTACCATCATTACAGTAATTAATGCTTTAATTTCTGGGTATGTTTTGATATGAGACCCAAAGTGCTGTGATTTTAATGTAATATGGGACTAATGTGGTGCGGAACATTTGGTAATCTGGCTCCCACATGCCTTGGATCTGCCGAATGGGTTTTATCTGCCGTAATACAGTTCAAACACTGAGCTACAGGCAGTTAGGAGGAAAATAGACTTTAGAAATAGACTTTGTGTACAAGTATTGAAACATTGTTTGGGACTGTTTTTCACATGATTTTGGCTTTCTTGAGATGTGCAATGCAGAACGAGAAACACACTGAAAAAGCCAAAAAGATGAAATTGTGCGACACGCGGTAAAACATGATGCCACTGAGAAATCTGGCTTTCACAACAGAAATGGAGAGCAACTCAATTATATCAGCACCGTAACCCACAAAGCTTCTTTTTTCCTCACTTTAGATGTAACTAATTCAACGGGACAAAATGAAAATGGGGGAGAAATAATGGCATAAAAGAATATCCAGATTTCATAACCTGTGATTTCTCTTTCTCCACGATGAACCCAGCAACCCTTGAGTGAATGGGAATGAATAAGCTCTTTTCTCCTCACCAACAGATGAATCACTAACTAGGTTACAGTTTCACATAAATGACTTAATGGGCTGCAGGTTCTGCACGCTGCACATGGCTTTTGTTTGGCCTCATACGACGTGTCTAATACACTCAGTTCATTTAAACACTGTTAGTCATAATGAATATTGCCAGCCGTGAGGACACTATTACAATATACTATTAATAATCCCGAGCTGATGAATACCCCTCTGTCTCATCCCCTGACGTGAGTGTAGTCTTTTGTCTGCGGGAGTTTGTACCTGTTGTGAAGCTTTGTTCTGCCCTGATCTGCTCCTCTCTCTCTCATGCTGTGCCTTCACCACTGTGCACTCCTCTTATTGGCTCAATATTTGTCTTAATGCTCCTCTAATTGCTTCATTGTTTATGACAGCCCCATCCTGGACATGATCACACTTTACATGTGAAATCCTTCATTTGCGCCAGAGACAGCCGGGTCACCACCCTCTCTTGTCAGCAAGGGCTGGGCATGAAGGTCGCCTTAAGGCCGCTGTGGCTGATCCATAATTTCACTCCTTTGATGATATTATGCCATATTAAAGTTATAGCAGGGGGTTAAGGGAACAAAAAGACTCTCTGTGTGCTTGCAAATCTCAGTTTTGACTCAACAAAGTGTCAAGACTGGGTCTTAACTTTTACGGCGGCAGCAGCAACTTTCAGATAGAGGACACTCCGGATCACTCTGGATGTGTTCATAAAAAAAAGAGTTTTCTTCTTTTGGTTTTCACTAAAATAAAGGATAAAATATAATTTCGGTTCCTGCAGCATAGTTAATACTAATTGTGGGTTAATTCTCAAAGACATCTAAAAAAATTGTATCTGTGGCTGGCACTCAGTGGATTTGAAGCCATTCTACTGGAGTCCAGAAGCTTTTTTTTTGCCAACATAAGGTAAGAGAACTAAATTCTTGAGCTGTGTCCTGTGTGGGAAAAGGCCTTGGCCCTTTTAAACATGTATGGAAATTGCATGATTTAATTATTTTGCAATGTGATGTGGACATAGCTGAGACTTTGGACATATGGTACACAACAAAAAACACTGATCCCCCTGTATGCCATTGGAAACAAAACCTGGTTGAAGAAATCTACCTTTGCTTGTCTTTTTGCCACAGTCTAACAGCTTTCTAACAGTGTTGTTCAGAGACACAGATCTAGCCAGGCCTACCTCTGTTTGAAACACACAACTGTCATAAAATATATGACTAAATAGGCCAGGAAGAACTTTGCAAAAGAAGGGAAACCGAGCTCAGTTTCTACATACAGTATGGAGAAACAAAAGCTTTTTCACATGCTCGGACTCATCTTTGCATTTGTCAACATCGTGTGGTGTTCACATTCACCATAAAATCAACAGACAGAAACAATGAGAATCCGATCATTTAAGGGGTCTCTAAAATACCCTCATACACAGGCACCCAAAACGCTTTATGCATCATTAAAAATCATCACAGGCTACATTAGCACTGGTCGGTTGATGAGAAACAAGCTGACGACATGTAGACACGCACACACGCTGAAACGCAGTGTGTGTTAACGTGTGGGGCATCGTCACGTAGCGTGGAGGTGTGAAGTCATAACCGAAGCTGTTAACAAGGTGTCATCAGACACACACACACACACACACACACACACATTTATGTGAATGCACACACACTGAGGCGTACTGCGTGTGTGGCTTCATGTGTGTGTGTGAATTAGCTGTGAGTCTAATAAACAACTGTTTACACCCATCAGGAATTTCCTGTACTTAACAAGAGAGGGTTGGTGGGGGGTCATCAAATGCAGTGTGGGCAGCTGTGTATGAGTGTGTGTGTCTGTGTATGTTGGGGATTGTGTGTGTGTGCATTGGGGGTTGGGTTCCAGTCTAGTAACTCCGTACTCCGTAAACACAAACCCTTGTATTAATAGCAGCTTGTAGCCAAACAAGACCAGGAGGCCTTTTGTCCAGCAACAATGTGGTAGTTTGTGTGTGTGTGTATAAAATCATTTCTCCCATCTTTTTCGCGCAAATGATAGCACAGTGTAATGGGGCAAAAGTGTGTGGGCGAGGGCGGAAAAATCAACAGAAAGAGCAATAAAATAATAAATTATGAACGTGTTCTCATTCGAGGTCAATTGTTTGAATTTTCAATTTTCCACATTCGTTGTTTACTACATGTCTCCTGCTCGGCTCCAGCTCAAGGCCATCGCAGCAACCAGAGAAGAATGTGAGAATGTGCTGTATGTATGTTTTTCTGACTCGAACTGCCACCTCTTATAGAAATGATGTCTGTGGCCATGAAAAGGGGGCTATTCAAATGGAGCAAATTGTATATTGTTTAATTTCATTTACTGCAGCATGTAAGATAAAAGGAGGTTAGATGCTACATTTCCTTTTGTCACTCAGTAACTGCTTGTTATTATTGTGTGTATCCATGTGAAAAGTATTGTCAAAAAAAGTCTGATATTCAAAACCAAATTCCACATTATTAATACAGGCCAACTTCATGGACTATTGGACTAAAAAAAAACTGGCTTATTTTTTAAAGGATGCTGATGCCACTTAAAGATTCATCCATCCATCTTGTTACCTGGATGGTGTTACAGCAGTCTATGTACAGTACACATAGGACTCTAACCCTCAGCCTCTCTCAGAGTCTCCAGTGGATATAAACATGCATTTTTTTTGGCTACTGGGGAAAACTGCAATACTTGGACAAAACATGCAGCCTGACCAGGATGCAAACCATGGACAAAACAGACACTGATTGCTTAGGGAAATTATGTCTTTCATAATTTTTGAGAACCACTTTACGTCACATAGAGAGAAAAAATTGCACCCAAATTTGTCACTGATAAACAGCGGTTGTGATTTTGATATGCAGTCAAAGATGTGGCGGTGTTCAGCTCTGAGTCGCATATTATTTCTCTGCCTCACTGAATTCCAATTAGATGATTCAGAACATGGCAAGCTTTTTGTTGTTTTCTCTTTTCTTTATTGTTTTGGGTTGAGTGAGTGGGGCGAGGGAGCGTTGCCTCCGCTTACACCAGAGGAATGTGCTGGATACATGACGAGGTGTGTGTGTGTGTGTGTGTGTGTGTGTGTGTGTGTGTGTGTGTGTGTGTGTGTGTGTGTGTGTGTGCTGCTTTTAGACTGTCCCCCTCCTCGGTGCCCTTGGATGACACAGCTCACTGATGCATCTCGCTCATTATCATCACACAGACACAGACATACACAGACACACAATTGGCTACCGTGTGTTAATCTGTCAGGAGAAATGCTGAGGGAAGAGGGCCTGTGTGCAGAAATGTAGCCTCTTCAACCCCACTTCACAGCCACTGGCTCAGTCATTAGAAACTCATGCTGTGTGGACGGATTCCAATTCACACTTCGCTTCACAAGTAAAAAATAAAGAAGGGATGTTTTGTGGAACGTGTGAGAATGATGCACGACCAAATATTTGCAGGTTACCGGCAATTACTTTGAATACTTACTCAAAAGTGCTGTGGAAAATCTCAGGAGAAGAACTGAAAAAAAAACAAACATGTAAGATTGTTGCGGGACATCAACTATAATTTCAGTGTTTTACCAAATGAAGACCAATCCAGTTTGGCATTTCAACTTTTTGATGAACTTCACACAAAACAATGAGCTGTAGAAAGTTTAAAAGATTGAAGGTGAGTCGATAGTAGTCAGTCAAGAGAATTTAAAGCTGTCATTATTAAATGTCTCACTTTCCATCTCTTACAAACTGCTTTTCTTCCGTTCTGTCCAGTTCTCACATAAATACACATAAATACACACTTGTGCACACATGCATCCACACCCCCACCGCCCCCACCACCATCACCACCACCACACACACACACACACACACACACACACACACACAGACCTGATTAATGGTACCTAATTAGCAATGGTAATGACCAGGTGTCTGAGAAGCAGCCAGCTTCTTCCAGCGCGAGGGGCCGGAGGGGTGTTGGGTGTGTGTGTGTGGAGTGGGAGAGGGGTGGGGGTGTGTGTGTGTGTGTGTGTGTGTGTGTGTGTGTGTGTGTGTGTGTAAATGTTGTGTAGTGTTTGGAGCTCCCAGTTCCCAGAAAAATCTTTTCCCACTGAGTGTCACTCCCTCTCACCCTGTCTCACTCTCCCTCTGTCCAGAATGCACGCACGGACACATGCACACACACACACACACACACACACACACACACACACACACACACACACACACACACACACACACACACACACACACACACACACGCACCAGAGGCCAAGATCAATTAAGGTTTTGGGCAACTACGATGGGAACTGTGTTGGATGGTCGTGATGATGGCGGGGAGGGGGGGGTTACATTTATGCATGGGTCTCTGTGCCTTTAAAAGTGTGTGTGTATGTGGAAACTCTGTTTGGATAACTGAATATGTATGATTATAATATATAAAATGATTATATAAAGTCTAAGAAATAAAAAAAGACAAGTAAAACTTTAGAAATAATCCACAAGGTCGATATCCACAATCATCGCCACTTATCATGTGAGGTGAGGTGGTCGCTAACTAATCAAAAACTACGATCGACACAACTATCCATCCACAGTTAATGAGTCATACTCTAAAATAAGCTTTCAGTCATCCACTAAATCTAAATTCAAAGTGCAGAAAAAATAACAACAAAAAACGGGGAAAAGTACTTTTGTATGGGTGAAAAGTGTTTAATTATGATTGGTCAGCTTCTATTGAGCCCTTTATTATACTTATTTCTCTTGCTTAAACACTTTCTGAGTATAAATCAGGCTATTCAAACACGGTTGTACTGCACACACAGACAGATAAGCAAACCCTCCGTCAGCACACACACATTTGCAGACAGACACACACACACAAACACAGACCTCCTGCTGTGTTGGATTTGGTGATAACCAGTGTTCGGTAGGCAGGTGAGAGGGTCATATGGCAACACTGGGAAAAGCTGTTATCAACCTGGCCTGTTCCCACACACACACACATTCACACACACGCACACACACACACACACACACATACACACATACACGCACACACGCACGCACACACGCACACACACACACACACACACACACACACACACACACACACAGGTTTATCACCCTTTCCCGTTCCCACACACTCACCTTACATCATTACCTGACTGCAAGAGCCAATCAGCCAATCACGCCCCGAGGCTGTGGTCAGGTGACTCGATCAGGAAACTTTAGCAGGGGGATGAAGTTACACCCACCCCTGCTCTGATAACAGCTCTGTGTCTATCCCCTCTCCCTCTCTCTCTCAACCTCTCAGTCTCTTTCCCTGGCCCTCTCTCTCTCTCCC
Organism: Karalla daura; assembly: GCA_029224185.1. Classification (NCBI taxonomy): domain Eukaryota; kingdom Metazoa; phylum Chordata; class Actinopteri; order Chaetodontiformes; family Leiognathidae; genus Karalla; species Karalla daura. Next base: position 5,770,207 of record CM055194.1, read on the forward strand.
TCTCTCTCTCTCTCTCTCTCTCTCTCTCTCTCTCTCTCTCTCTCTCACCCTAACCTCCTCTCTTTCTATTTCTCAGTTCCTCTCTCTCTCTCTCTCTCTGTACATCCCTCACTCTGTCTCTCTCCCTTGCCCCCCTCTCTCCTTTCCCCTGCTCTGCAATTTACAGATTCAGTTTCACCTTTGCTTTCATGCTAAGCTGTTGGATCCCAAAGCCTGATGAATCTGTGTGTGTGTGTTTGTGTGTGTATGTGTGTGTTTGCAGTTCTCAGGTTAAACACTTTGACATGTCAGAACAACCAACAACAGGACCTTGTCCTCACATTGCGTGGATATCCCAAATAAGGAGAATAGTGGTCGACTAATTGCAGCATGATGCATCTATCTGAATTCTGGGAATTCACCTTCACATCATTTACGCTGATCTCCTCAAGGTCAGCAGAGGTTGCAAACTTTTTTCAGATACATAAATACATAAAACTGTCATACAGCTTGCACGTTTAGACCAATCAGATGTAGAGATGAAAAGAGGAAATACATAAAGAGATCAAATAAAATTTTTAAAAGGGGTCCAAGCTTGATCAGGAGAGTCTCTTTTCCCAGAGATGTCGCACACAAACAAAGCTGCATAGAGTCAGAATCCAACAGTCAAGGGCCAGTTAGCACTAGAGGGAGACAGAGAATGTGATTAAGAGTAGACAGGCTTTAAACCTTGTGAACTAGAAAGACTTTTAGACTGATGTCATACTAGATACATAATCTGGACAACTGGGGTAGAAATAAGAGCAACAGAATCAAGATCAGCCTTAGAATAAATAAAGCTCAACATGACATGAAATGGCATAAGACAACAGCTAATACAAGATAATGGTGCACCGTGCACCTGTCAAAATAAGAGAATATCAGAATACAGTAACATGATAGCGCTTGCCCTTGTTTTCATAATCACACACATAACAGTTCTTCCAAAACCACTTTTTGTTGAATGAAACTAAACTAGTAGCCTAAGATATATTCATTTATTCAGAAACCTTAGACTGTAAAGGTACAGTTGTATCAGATTGCCTGATACAGATCTCTGTTCGCGACTGTAAAAACAACAGAGGCTTTTCTACCTGAGAGCCACATACATGGCCAAAACAAAAATGACATATCTGCCCAAAAGATGGCTTTATTAATCGTTTCAGTATTGTTCTGTTGTTATTATCTCAGAGACTGATGTTGATTTGAAGCCTTTGTTAAGATTCAACTTATAAATGTGAACACAACTTTGATTTGATTGAAAGTCTCCGGCTCCATCTCAAGGTCAGTAACCTAATATGGATCCGTGTCCATGTTTCCTGCTCTGACTCAGGTCCGTGGAGGTGCGGGCTGCGATGCTGAGAGATTTGTCGGGGAGGTGAAGGTTATGGTTCAGTGCTGTGATCTGTCGACAGTGAGTGACAAGACCTCTCTCCTGTCTCCTTATGTGTAACAGGATCCCTCTACCTGAGCCTAGCCCTGACCCCGTGACCTTCGACCCCTCCTACCGGGTCATTCTCATGCCACCCTGACCTGCCATGAAACCAGAGAGCACCATGGGATAGCGGAGGGATGTCGGCATCAAAAGGTTGTGATCGGTGTATTATTAATCGCTTGCTGTTCAGTTGATAACAGAAAATTGGAGAAAACAGAGGATATACCCAGAAGAACCTCCACTCAAGATTTTTATCCTAGAGCATCGAAATACTCACACTGCTCAAACACCTTGCCAGAGAAACCAGGATTTGCGATGTGAGAAACTAAAGGTGAATCCAATAGTCTACTCATCCATCCATTATTTAACCCACGCAGTACCTAACTTAGCTGCCAGACCAGTGAAGGACATATACACAGGACTTTCACTCTCACGCTCTCAATTTCAGAGTCAGAGGCCTCAACAAGCACGGTTTTGGACTGCAGGATATGAGACACAGGAGCAAGATCGATATTTTACACACTGCACGACTTCCTCTGAGGTGCTAGCGCCAACTTCAGACCCCTGACTTTCCAAAATCTTTCCAATCAAATATCTAAAAATTGACTGACCAGCAATACATGACCCCTCTGGCTGAATGACCCCCCTGTGCTCCTCTCCAATCTCCCAGCTCCACGTCCATGCTGACAACACGCTGGGATGCGGCGAGGACGAGCGGATGCAAACTGGTAATCATTTTCCTGTTGCTTTTCGAGTCACAGCACTTGACTTAATTGATTAAACATGGCCTCCAAGTCTGCCTCATCACCCCCCCCCTCCCCTGATAGAGAAACGCGGCAGATACCCAAGGTCGCCATCACCGGTGTTTATCCAAACAGCTGGATGACACTGAGTGTACATTGTCACCTTGATGCTGAGTGAAACTGCGAGGCGAGATGGAAGATCTTCATCTTGGAATAATCGAGGGCCCAAGGTTAGCTGCTAGAGAAGTCGCATATGTCCTTGGCTATGTGCGTGTGTGCGTGTGTGTGCGTCTGTGTGTGTGCATAAGTGACAGTCTGTCAAGGCCTCTGTCTCCATTCAGATTCTCGTTATAAATTGTCCCTGCAATTTAATTAGATGCGACAGAGCAACTCGGATATCTGCATATGAAGGTTTCGCTTTATTTCTCTTTATTTTAATCTGTGAGCAAACTTTTATTGTCTTCAGCATTTGAAAGAGATTTGACCTTTTATCCAGACGTTCCACAATGTGACCGTATATAACCTGTCATACGACAGGTGTTGGGGGAGACACAGACCAGTCTTGGGATTTGATCCTATCACCGCCTTTACAATACCCTCCATTGATATTTTTTTATTTACGTTTTTTTTTTTTTTTTTTTTTTTAAATCTGACCTGTCCTTTCTGGCAGGAGGCCTTGTCCCATTTCACTCCCTTGAGGTTGGGTGGAGGGCTTCCTCTTTCCTCTCCTCTCCTTCCCTCCTGCTATACTACAGTACCATAAATTATTGCTATTGTCGTACCATAGTATCACTGTATGTAGGACTAGATTTTTATGCTCTGCCATTCAGTCAAGTTTGTCAAAGGTCAGTTTGTATAAAATCCCTCTGATCCTCCTTTGCTTGTGTTTGATACCACTGTTCCCAGATCTTAATAATCACTGTTACGGTGACTGATATTATGACAGAATTACAGATCGAGCTTCACTATTGATAACCTGGGAAAAAACAGTTCTCTATGAGATGACAACTTCCCTTAGACTCTCAGACTGATGTCTTTTATCAATTTGTGTTTGTGTGTGTGTGTGCGCGCCAAGGGGGTTACTTGTCCCACTGACCTCAATGGAAAAAATAACTTGATATTAACATGACTGCCTCCATTTTTTCTGTCTTTTTCTCAGTCTCTCCCACCCCCCTCTCCTCTCTGTGTCGCTGTACCTGGTTTCCGCTGGTCCGATCCTCCCTTTGTCTCTCTGAAACTAATATGACACATAAAAGGCCTTTGACAATAGAAATGGTGCTAACTCCGAATCAGGCTTCACCTGATACTGAGGCTTTACTCATGAGCCCCAGGGTGTGTACGCAGAGGCGGGAGGAAGGAGGAGGAGGAGGAGGAGGTGACCACAGCTTATTTATCTTTTTCATGTGGCTTTCTCTCTTTTTAAGAAGCTATCAGGCTCCCTCCTCGGTATTTGTGCGATTGTTATTCTCTTCAGGTGGATCTTTTGTCCATCGGGAGGAAGAGTTTAATACTCAAACCCATGGGGTTAATAATAGGTTTGACCTCGCAGATAAACCCATGTGCATCTGTGCCATTGTGTGTATAAAAGTGCTGCTGCATGCCTGTGCGTGCCACCCTCTCGCCTCTTTAAGTTGATAGTCCATGTAATAAGTTGTTTTACAGATAATGCCAATTGTCTTTGACTGTGGCTGTGCTGCGATAAGCTGCCAAACTCTGCGGCTGCTTGACTCTAATTGTTCTGTTTGACTTGCCTCGCTACACATGAATATTATCATCAAAGTTGGATATTGTTAAGTGGACACCCTGGCAAGCGCGAAGGCTAACACAGATAGTGCTTTCTGTTTGTCAAATAAGCGGCTACAATAATCCAGCTTTCAGCTACCCTGAGAGGTGTTGTATTAGCGAAATACCTGCCTGTTATATCTAAGATTGAAAAGCGCAGTGGAGTCCTGTAAAAGAACATGCACCAGCGTCGACAGCGACTTTTCCTGATTTCACCGCACAAGTTGTCACAGTAAAATCTTTCCGCAGTCATTAATCTTATATTAAAAGAAAAATGAAATGTGAAATGGGAAAACAACTGAGTGACTGCTGAAAAGAGAGGAAAGCACATAGTATAGTAGAACTACAGATTTCACTGCAAAATAGGACAATTACACTACATATGCATATCTCTAAAAGTTTGAAACCACATTATACCGATTTTCTTCAATAACTCAATAATGACTGTTTTCATGGATCTAAAAACAATATGAATCAGATGCAAATGTATTTTTACATTTGTTAGTATCTTTGTTTTGAGGAGCCCGTGTTTTATTTGAAGCTTTGTTGACGTAAAATGTATTTTAATCCCAATATGTTAAAAAGGAACAGTTCTATCTGTTTTCACAGATTGCAATGCTAAGCTTCCTATTTCCTTTATCAGTGATTTTTTATATTCCCATTTACTGCTACCCAAAAGTATCTTTGTCTCACGTGACCTTTCTTTTATCAGTCTCTTTCAACCACTTTCTAATGCTTCTTTTCTCAACACAAAGCATGTCCTTCTTTGTAATCCCTTCATACAAACTAAATTATATTTGTAAAGGAGACTTCTGAAAACCTAAAACCATCAAAAACAATTGAGGGACAACTTTTCAGCAGGCAAAGCAACATCTTTGAGCAATAGTTTGTACGTGGGCACCAACATACGTGTGTTAAGAAATCTGTAAGGAATTAGTGGGTAAGTTGAGTTCTTGAGTTCTTATGTTGTATGTCAAGAAAGATACTAAACTCTGCACTGCCGTCATGGCTGTGAGCCGGAGGTCTACCATGCTTTTCAGGTAGCAGGAACTCAACTCAGTCAGGGTTTAAGGGATATTTTGCGCATTAATTTGCCTAGTGATTACACTGACGTGTCTGACAAGTAACCAAATAAAGTTTAGTGGAGTTTGCCTGGACTTCAACTTGCAAGGAAGTGTTAATGAGGTGCCAGGAAATAAGTCATGGTATTTTAAGTGCATGTGCATGTGTACGTGTGCACTTGGTTGTTAAATTGACACTGAGGTGGAGCGCTGAATCCTGTCCAAAAATGATAAGGCTTCTGATGACAGGCCTGCATTAACCCACCTGACACACACACACACACACACACACACACACACACACACGCACACACACACACACACACACACACACACAGACAGACATGTAACACGGTTTGGGGAGGAACAGGGGTGTGTGAGAACACGCTTTAAGACGCCTTGGCTCTCTCTCTCTGACACTAAATCCCATTCATGACAACAAACACACTGACGGCGAGGCAGGAGTGAGATGGAGGCATCATGAGGAGGTTTATTCCACAGCAACGTAACATACAGGAGGCGGAGGAGGTTACAAGACTTAGCAGTCATCTTCTTACCATGAAGAGAGGAGGGAAAATGCTTGTCGTGAAGGATACGGTGATACCTGCTGGAATGTGTCCAAATGTAATCTAAATATCCCTTCAAATGGGTTAGAAACAGAAAAATCTGTCCGGCTAAGACTGCATCAAAGGAGGAAAAAAAAAGAAAGAAAACACGACGATGGATTTACCATTTTGAGAAATTATTAACCTTCTTTGTTCCAGCCGCTTCACATCAAATGCACAGGCACATGGGTGGAGTTTATGTGAAGTAGAGCGCAAAATGAAAAAGCAGCCAATAATCCTACGAGTCCCTCAGAGGAATGTGTGTCTCTAACTTCAAGCTGTGTTGCAGATCATTGCAGCAGTGTGGTGCACAGCTCTGGAAACCAGTCCTCCCCCCACCCCACATTCAAAATTGGTATGAGGAGAGTCTGGTATGAGGGATCTACCCCTTGTCATGCTTATTAAGTCTGGACTCGGCTAAGGACATTAAATATTGCAGTAACTTATTAAGTCCTCATGAATGAAGAAAGAGGTATCCGATATGTTATGTGATGGCCCTACAAGCTCATAACTTACAGTGATGAGTGGGACAGCATGGTTTAATGGATCAGATGTCGCCATGGTGTCCCGCGATTAAAGCAGCAGCAGTATAAGCATGGAGTTGTCAGGAACTCCATAAACCATGAGGTTTACTGCCGGAAAGTTTTATTGTTTTGACAGGAGTAACAAGCTGGGGAGAACAACCAGGCGAGGGACTGAATTTACTTTAAAATGGATACCCACTCTCCAGGGGGCCCATTATTGATCCTTGCGGGACACCGCCATCAACTAATTGAAACTATCGCAACTGGAGCTCAACTCTTACACACAGGGAAAAAAAGCATGTTTCAATGTGATAAGAAACCAAAATATACCCGCCCATTCTGTTTTACTTTTCCCTATCAGACGAATTGCCTCTTTTTTAACCATTTTAATCATAAAGAAAAATCTGAATCTGACTCTTGATTTGAGTCCACTATAGACAGAGTAAGATTTCATGTTTGAAAGTAAAACTTGTACAAAACACTGAAATATGCTGCGGTGTCTACATGCAAAAGATGAGACATTCTCCCAGAACAAAAGTACAGTTCAGTATATTCCTTTACCTGGAAATGACTTTATATTAAACATTAAACATGTTGTGGCTCTGTATCTCTAAACATCTGTCAATCCTAAACTGTCATGGAATCAGCAGAGGAAGTCATTACATGAAAAAGTCATTATAGGGCTGCGGCTCAAAGTTGTCTGGAAGGAAAGAAAACAGACTGAGGGAGGGACAGGTGGATAAAAACAAGAAGATGGGTGGAGTGATAGGGCCGAGTCTGACTTTAACTGTCATTCTCCATATGGCGCAGTAATGACACCTCTCCACCCCTGAACCCGGCAGCTCTGCTCACCAACACGCCTCAGGGAGCAGGCTGCACCCGCGTGTGTTTATCTGTGTGGGCGTGAGCGTGGAAGACCTGTTGCCTGTCTCATTTACCCGCAGACAGCTTGCAAATGCGACAGTGCTGAAGGCCACACAACATTTGAGATTTTTTTTTCTTTTTAGGTTTGGAATTACATAGAATTTGCAAATAAAAAAAAAGTGGTTTGTATAAACAAGAATTACACAAGAGTTTACACTTAATGTAAAATGTGTGTATGTATACCTATCAAGAAGTCATTTTACAGTAATATTCAATATATTAAGTAAATACAGACTGAACCAGTATACGTCTCCAGACTGTATCCTTATTTCATTGGATGATTTTGTTTTGTGTGACTATCTATGATATCTATGATTAGAGACACACAGGCAGTCAACCACAGAGACAGACAGCTGCGAGAGGTGACAGTTGTCGGACCAGCACTAGAAAATCTCCCTTTTGCATAATTCAGCTGTAACGGTCTGTCTTGTCATCAGGGACAACAACATCCAGGTAGGACGTCATCAGTCAGCCATAACTGTCTGTAAGATTACCACTTTGTCAGGCTTTGATCATGTTTTACACAGCCACCTGCTGGGCAGGCCCATACGCATCTCCTTTACTGATCTCTTTAACCAAGAAAATTTTAAATCAGATTTGCATTCAGTAGTTCTTCCTCTGAGGCCCTCAGAAGGTATACGGTGAATCAGACCTGCGGCTTTTTAAATACTGTACGTATATACAATGATCACAGGATAACCTTTCCTTGACCAAATAAGAACACTGTGGAAACACTTTGCATGTCAAATGCATTAAGACTTGTTATCTGGACATGCAATGAACGAAGATGTCCTTGCTAGTTTTGATGTGGCCCACAGACTGTGACGACTGACAGGTCAATCCCACTAAAACATAGCATTACCACTTCAGAAATAACATGTCCAACAGTCACACAAATGATCTGGAATTAATCCTGTGTTGCCAAAATGTTGTAATACCAGTTGATACCTCACGTCATTTCAAGAGCTTGTGTATATTTGAACCACCAAAGAACATGATTTGAGACTCAACCACGTCCATGTGACAGCATGAAAATGCAGATGTAAAATAATGCATAAGCACAAAAAAGTTTGTTTGCTTCCACTACAACTTGTTTGCACACATATTTCTCAGCTGAAGTAACACACGATGAGTTCCACTGATTTATTGTGAAGTTAATAAAAAGTGAAATGGAAGTTGCCAAGCCTAAAGGTCAGAGAGGAGAAAAAGTGCATGAGAGGAGGTGGATGAGGGAGGGGTGGAGAGAGAGGGAGGGAGAGAGATGGGGAGAGGGAAAAGTGCAGCGGCAGAAAGTAGAGAAAGGTAAAGAGAGCTGGAGACCATCCTTCATGTCTCAGACAGGGCTCTGTGACCACCAGAGACCTCCCCTGAGACTACTGCTACCACTGCGCACACACACACACACACACACACACACACACACACACACACACACACACACACACACACACACACACACACACACACATACACACAGCGAGAGGGTACCATGGGCTATAGGCTGAGGGCTGCCTGTCTACCTGGCACACAGATACCTGAAACTGCTTCAAAGCTAAGGTGACCCGTTCCCCCCCGCCACCCCTCCCTGAGCTCCCTATATGCACACACACACACACACACACACACACACACACACACACACACACACACACACACACACACACACACACACACACACACACACACAGCCTCAGGCTAAGGACGTTGTTCCCTCTGTGACAAACTCAGACTGCCACTCAGGTTCAGGGGAAGTGGAGTAGACAGAGTTTCTTACAAGACACCTGAGAAAAACATGAACTACTTCTGTCACAATACTTTATTTTCCTAGTTCGCATAAATACAGGCACACATAAATCCAATTCACACCAAGCTTATAAAAGGATGAATCAAGACCCCAGTACTCCTTGACATGTCCTGAAAAATCACTGACACAGTTACAGCAGAAACACACAAAAACTTCAACTCACGAGATACTTTCTGAGAGGTAATCTGCTGCATTAAACTCACATCTAAGACCCGATACTTCCGTTTTGTTGTTGTAAAAAGAATTTTGTTCATAAGAGGTGTGAAACTTATGTCATCGAAGAACCGGTTTGACAAAACGCTGAAACCACATCCGAAATGAAAGGTGACGGCGCAGTGAATTTGATTGATTGAAATCATTCGGAAGCTCGGCGGCACCGACTTGTAACCACATCGACTTTGCGCCGGCAACATCATCACAACACAGAGGGGAAGTGGTAGACTCAAATTTTAATATATCACTCGACTTCTTTGTTAGATAATCTGTCAATTACAGGAAATGTCTTCTCCCCCTCTGAGCTGTTCTTCCGCGCGGTCTCGTCGTGCCAATTCTTTGATGTTAATTTGACAAGTAGGATTACACCAAAATGCACTTCACACCGCTCATCTTAATGAAATGGTCTTCTTAAAAGCGGAAACGGAATCTATATTTGGTGTCTAAAAGGGTTGCGTGGTATGTTAGTGCTACTTTTTTTTTTATATAAGATGAGAGGCTGTCAGAAAAGCTGAGGGAAAGAGAGGGAGAATAAGTGGTAACAGTGTCCTGTAATAATAGTTAGTTGTAATTGAGTTAATCCAACCAGAGCTGTTATGATTTAGCCCGGATTAAAAGACATGCCAAGGCTAATTTATCTCTGGTACCCATAGCAACACGGTCCTATAGGGAACCGAGAGGGAATACAGCTGTGAGCGCACAGCCAAACACATATAGTTCATGGCCAGATGAATGTGAACGCCTAAATGAAGTAACAAATCACACTTGTCCTGCTTCTTGAACCCAAAAACATTAGATTACCTGTCTTTGAAAGCAAAACATCTTGTTCTAAATGATTTGCCTCTGATCATGTGCCTCAGTATAGAAGACAACATACAGTTTTTTACCATCTGGGGAAAATAAGACAAACATCCTCTTGCAGATACGGTTTGTACAGACATGGCTCAGTTAAGCCTTGGTTGTATGTCGGAAAAGGTTCTCAGACATCCAGGTCACGGTGTTCTTTAGCTGATAAAAACACTTCTGTTAGGTTCTTGAAGATATTTCACCAGTCATAGAGGCTACAGTTTTGATGGACATTATTATGTTGACATTGAGATGGTTTTTCCTTATATTGTCATAAATGCTGAGGTTAAAATGAGGTTAGGGTTAAAATTGTATCTAGTACAAACGCAAAGAAAAGCAGCCCCAAACCAAATGTAAACACCTACTATGTCACAGGGCAAAAACTTCTGGGTCACTGTCATACGTTCAGTAACCTTAAGCATGAAATAGTTAACTCTAGACAGGGATCTCACCCTCTCACTCGCTCTACCTGCTGTGATCTATGTCCCTCCGCCTCAGGGGGAACGCAATCATCAGTCAGTGGATCCACCCATCCGTCCCTCCGTCGTGCCCAGGGGCCACCCGGGCCACTCCTAACCCCACAACACTGCACCCTCCCTGGGATGAAACCTGGCCGTGCGCCCCTCTCCCCTCCCTGGAGCCTCTGCAGGGCTGCCGGCTTCGACTCGTCTTACAGGGCGTTGATTCAGCCTGAAATCAAACCCTGGTGAGAGAACACAGGCCTGGATGGACGGACAGATAGATGGATGGACAGACAGTGGGGCAGATACTGGCGCATCCAGGCCAGGCTGACGGAACAACAGGAGGTCCGTGGGGACAGGCCCGGTTGAATAGAGGCTGGAAGTGTGTCATTTTCCTGCGGGAGGTGGGGAATGCAATTTTGCAACCCCCCCCCGCCACACCCCCCCCCCCCCCCCCCCCCCCAAACTTGCTCAAGCCCGACTCTGTAATGTATCTTGTTTTTCTTTTTTTTTTTTTAGCAAAACCCTGAAATCTGTCATAAAGCAGAGTTGTGGGAAGGGGAGAGAGTGGAACACGACACTCTGCTATTTACCAGCTGTTGTTTCGAGGACACACACGCAGACTCGGGCACACACAAACACCCAGGAGCAATTCCAGGGAGCAGCCTGGAAATGCTCCTGTCAACAGCAGATAGGAGAGACACACATCCAGCTAAAATGCGGCTCCATATAGTGTTAGACACAACAAAACAAAAGAGAATACACACATCCTGACATTACCGAAATATGTTTATCACATGTTCCAATATGCCTACGAGAAGAAATGCGGTCAGTGTTGTGTGAATGTACTGTAATATTATCTGGTGCCCCAGATTGTAGTGAGCTCTGACGCACACACACACACACACACACACACACACACACACACACACACACACACACACACACACACTCACACACTCACACAAAAGCAGTTCTCATGCTCCTCAGCAGGGATCAACTCCAACGATCAAGCTAACAATAGGGACAAAATTGTTGCATTTGGTACATTACGGCCGACAAAGAAAATAAGTCACGAATAACGAGGCAAAAATGAGGATAACATTAAAGAGTATTGTCATTGGCTGAATCAAAATCTGGCCTTCAATATGTACAGTATTTGTTTGACTAACAATACACGCCAAGGTAGCTCCACCTGGCAGACTGCCCCTGAACCTGGGCTCGCTTTGGATCTAACTGCTTCACAAACACATTAGGGTTTCTGCTTTTTGCTTGAATAACACGCACCTTTTAACTAACATCCTAAACCACAAACATCGACAAACACATGGGCACAAATGGCAAAATAATGTCTGAAGATAAAAGTACTGCCTTTTTCCAGGTTCCTGTTTGTTGACTAGAGGTGTTGGGATTCAAGCAGTTGTTAAGTGATAAATCCATCAATATGCATACTGTGGTCTGGTAGTCCCACACCTGTATTTCTAATCCCTTTCTGACACATCAACCTGGTAATTGCGGAGCACAATTCGCGGACACCAACATTTCTCAAAGTCATAATTCAGCGTGGCCATTATTGTCACAGGGTAACTTATGGTCAGAAATTGAATCCAGATCACAGACTTTTTCATGTTTTCCTCCTGTAGATATGCATTTCTTTTTCATACTCTTCCCTTCTCTTCTCCACTCTGTATTTTCTCCCCTCTTCTTGTCCATTCTCCTCTTCTTCTTCTCCTTCCTCTCTCTTTCCATTCCTCACTCCATTTCAAGCATGCATCCATGAGCTAATGCAGAGGGAAATAAACTTTGAAGCTCTGCAACCTCCAGGCACGGAGGAAAATGACAGAGAGGGCAGAGAGACAGGGAAAAAAAAAAGAAGCTACACGAAGAGGGAGCCAGGGAGAAACTTGTCACTGAGTGTTTCCATAAAACTATCAAGTGAATTTTACGCGAAACTTCAGAAAAGTCCCTGAAAGTCAAATGTGACTCGGGCCGGCCAACACCACGGGCTGGGGTTAGACTTGATGAGATCAGATTGGTGGAGAATAGAAACAGAAGCATCACCGTTCCTGTTTTCTACGTATAAATCAAACAAGGTGTGTGTGTGTGTGTGTGTCTGTGGTGTGTCTCGGCAGCCTCAGCTGAAATCTTCCAGCTGGGGCTGCAGTATTGGGTTTCCTGACATTAGCGGCCCCCGTGGCGGCTCTGTGGACGCTGCTCTTTGAAGCTGCGCCGGTGCTGCTCCGGCTCATTTGGTAACAGGTTGGGAATGGGCCGCTGGCGAAAAATGAGACCGCGGTCGCCTTGGAAACCGCCCCCCCCCCCACCGCCCACCGCCACGACGTGGCTTGAGAGCGCACGGTGACATTTAGCCAGTTCCTCCGTGGAGGGACGACAGCGCGCGCTAACAGGCAAAAGGCGGAGTGGACACCCGGAAACACACACACAGACGGAGTCAGAGATGATGAAGATGATGATGAAGACGGCCGGAAGGTGTTGCTGTGTCATTCTCTGTGTGTGTTGGAAATGCCAAGACATGAGTGTTTCAGAAGTATTCGGAAGTGTCTCCGGCGTGACTCTTGGATTTCAATTAATTTCCTGACATTAAGAGGACTTTGAATTGAGTTTTAATATGAAGTGGAAATTAAATGTAATGGAATAAAAAGAACATGCATTATTAAGGTGGAGGGTTTAAAAGTCCAAACTGTGACGGTGGTTTGATTATGATCGGTGTGCTTTGGGGATAATCTACAAAATTTAATCATATGATCATTGGTATTTTGAAGCTAGATTTACTATTAAACTATATGAATTATATACATTTAAGATTTATTTGCCATTGAAAGCCACATAGTGGCTTTGTGCCGCACCTCTCAGCGAGAAGGTCACAGGTTTATGTCCCAGTCAGATCCAGATTTTGTATATGTGCATGTCTGTATTTTCTGGGTAGTCTGTCTCCAGTCCCAAAACATGCGTGCTTAGTTTTATTGGCGACTCCATATTTCCCTCAGGTGTGAATGTCTGAATAAATGGCGCGTTTGTGTGTATGTGTATGATGGACTGGTGACCTGTCCAGAGTTTTCCCTTGTGAGCTTGTGAACTGGGTACAAAGCAGATAAGATGATGGATAAAACTGAATGAAGACCAATTTTGGAAGTTTGGACTCACACAGCAAATAGATACATTAATTGAAAGTGAAGCCTGACTTTGGATATCACTTCCCAGGACAAGTTGGGGAAAAAAAAAACAGAAAAACAAAAAACAGCTTCTGGCTTCAAATTTGAAGGTCATCAAGATATCCTGTTTCTCTCCTCACAAGGAAACCAGTCCAGAATCAGGCCCGGGGTCCATACTGGGCCATGACCCATGGTCTCAGAAACCTGGTTTTGGACAAGTGGTTTCGGTGTAATGACTTCTGGAAACCTGCTCATTACTGTGTGGTGGCAGGAGGGTGAAAGGAGCTAAATGTTACAGAGAGTTTAAGAGGAGAGGCTCCTGCTACCTGACTGGCCAACAGCAGCTATCGGTTTACCGCAGCTAGGAGCCTGGAGGCACCACGGCATGCTGGGAGCTGTAGTAGACATCCTTTTCCTTACACAATGCACTTGCAGCGCGTTATCTTATCTCTTATCCATCTCATTAACAAATAAGGCCGCACAATGTCTTGTTTAACACAAATGAACACAAACGATGCAGCCATTCATTATCTAACTGCTTTGTACCCTGCAGCCGTCTGCTGCGGTCTATGCCCAGCTCACATAGAGTGAAGGCAGGGGAATACACCCTGGACAGGTCTCTAGTCCATCACAGGACACTCTCACACACACACATACACTCACCAAGGGGCAATTTAGTGTCGCCAATTAATTCAGCCTTGAAATGTAGACCGTTATGTTATGTTACCTTCTGGTTTGTGAGCTCAGTTACCATCATCGCTTGAGCTTCCATCACAAACACACACGTTCTGCCGCACACATTGGGCACAGATGGCGCGGGAACATGGGCGAGTCAGTGAGTTAGGAGTAGCGATGGCGCAAATAAATAAATGACTTATAATAGAATCGGATGGCTGTGATTGTTTCAAAGTGACTTTTCTGATAATGTTCTTTTTCACCCGGAGATGCTAATGGAGCATCTGCGAGGAAGATGACAAACGGTCTATTCTGATTAGTGGTGCTCACTTGACTGATCACAAAGTGGAGTGCTCAATTAAAAAAAAAAAAAAAAAGAGAGAGATTTTCTAAAAACAAAAATGAAGAGGCTCAGTAATGCAAGATAGATTTTCTCCTCAGCCGATTATACAGGATGCTCTCACATTATTGCAGCCTCTGCTGCCAAGCATGCGCCATGAAGTAATTTGTGCTGTGGGACTTTGTCTTCCAGTACTTTAGGTAGAATGAAGTTCTGCTGTTTAAGCAGTTAATTATAGCCATAACTAATTATCAGGCTCTGTCAGATACAGTAAATGGGTAAAACTGTGTGAGCATAATCATTTTACTGCAAACAGCTTCTCCCAGCAGTAATCAAGCTCAGAGCAAGCAGATGCAAAGTAGTTTACATCTCAGGCTATACGCTCGCAATGCCCCCCCCACCTCCCCCTCTGCATATCCCTCTTTTTCTTTCATAGTCCTGCTCTCCTCCGCTCTTTTTCACTTGTTTTGCCTCATCCCTCTAAATCTATGCCTCACTGTCTCCCTGCCTGTGCTGCTGATTAAGAACACAACCTGTTGTTGTCGCCACTCTTTCCTGATTACCTGCTGCTTATTTCTTTTTTTTTTTTGCATCCCTTCATCTTCCTCCTCCTCATCTCCATCTCTTTTTCGGCCTAGCTGCTCGCTCAACCATGCACGGGTGTGTGTGGCGGTGCGCGGCGGCCTAACGAGTTTGATAGCTGTCACCTGATCTCGGTGATGAGGGTTGCAGTAGTAGCGAGAGGAGCGGGAGCGAGAGGAGAGTTAGGTTTCTCCGCTGTAATTAGTTTTCCCAGCCTCTAATTATACCAGACGGAATTACAAGCCTGATTGACTGTCATTTAAGCATTTTAATTCATGGAATTACCCTTTTTCTCTTTAAAAAAAAAAAAGAGGGAGAGTTGTTGTTTTGACAGGCGGGCGTGTGGGGATGGAACTGGCGGAGCGCCGACCGTGGCCATACACGCTGGCAGCCCTGGCAGAGGTAAACACGCTGGGCTGGAGTAAAATCACAGACACCCTGCACAACATGAACATGATCACAAGCCGCTGCATATGCTGATGCGCCGAGCGCCGACTCATGCCTGTCCAGAGCTCAACGTCTGAGACGTTTGCTGTGATGCGCAAACTTAAAAAAAGAGAGCCAAAAACCTGTTTTGTAACTGCCACGTTCAGATGCTAGATCTAATTCCCTTTTTTCTCCCGGCTCCTCTCCTCTTAACCCTGGAAGCTGTGTTGTTTTAACCCTCATCTTTAATTCATCCCGAGCAGGCAGCCTGCACTCAGAGCAGATTAGAGAAGCCGAGAGGCGACACTGAGAGTTATTTGGTTTCTCTCCTGTTCATAATTTTGTTTTTACTCACTTGAGATGAGAGGTTTCAATAAGCCCCTGGACACATTATATATCACACTCTTCCTGTCTCCACCGCCTTCTACTGCTCACACGCTTTTTGTTTCATGACATGTTTAAACATTTTTTTTTTCACACAGTGATGAATTGGGGAACCACACAGCAGGTCAGACAGAGGGAGAGACGTGATCTTACTCGTATTATCAAACTATTACAGTGAATGACTGTGTGAGTCATTGTGAGCTGATGATGGATGTTTGGCTGTCACTGGCTGAAGAACATGATAATAATGCATCCACTTCAAATTGAGAGGAAAGAGGACTTGTATTTCTTTGTGACTCTGCAGTGAAGCCTTTTTATATTGTCAGTGACCCAGTGTCTTTTCCTCTCTATCACCGGCAGTTGTAAAGCAATTAATCCTGAATTCAACAGAATGACAATCTGCTCAATGAGCAACATGAACTTCATCTCCTGGTTCACAAATATTGTACATATAGCTGTTTTTAAAAAATTATGTCACATACTGATGACTATGACTCTACACTACATGACTCTACTATGACACTTTCTTCTCATTTAATATGCATCTAATTAGTGCCAGGGCTCCATGACGAGTGATCTCTCCTCCGTACACATTGGCAAATGTGATAAAAGAGAAAGTTGTTCAACATGCTTGAACCAGAGGGCAACCCTGAAGTAATGCCACACACAGTTTGCTGTCAGAGCAATGAGGAATTGATATAGTCACGATATAGCTGTTGTCATGTTTGTTATTGTGAAGTTACGTTTGGTGAAACTTCTTTCATTAACACCTCCAGGGACGTGAGTGAATGTGATAGTGTAGTCGTAGATAACGTAGTAGTAGTGTAGATAATAGTAGTAGTCTTGCTCAAATGTCGCAGTGAAATATAAACATATTCAGATCTTTAATTTTCATCATATGGTCCTCCTGTGTTTCTGGGGAAGAGGAACAGTTGTGATATTCTACCTTGTTTTCGGTGACTTTGTTCACATCTGATGGAGTTTCCATGAATCACACCACGTGATTGCCCAGACACTGCCTCTGCTCTGTGAGGCCTGATGAAGCTGGAATATTGGCTGAGGGACTTTGCTCTTGTGCTGTACATCTGATATCCAACTAAAATAAACAAACACACACACACACACACACAGACGCACATGCTTCTGTAATTTGATCCTGTTCCTCATATCAGGTGTGATTCCCGCCAATGCACTGTGGCGATGAATGAGTCAGCAGCCTGTGTTTCCACACCGAACACCGAGAGGAAACTGCCCTGTCACATGCATAAACAGGGAATTAAAATGACAGATCCAGGTGCGTGGTATTTACCTGAGGGAACCTTATAGGTCACTTTTTGATCCTCAACCTTGTGATTATATTTACTCATCATAATGTTATCCTTTAGAGGACACATTGGGCAGGCCCCTGCCATGTCCGTGTGTCTGCCCTGAAAACTTGTATATACACAAAACTGATTTCTAAGCAACTATCAAAGCATGTGTGTGTGCGGTGTCAGTGTGTGTATGAGTTATTGCACGGGCCGCTGTTGCTCGGGCTGCTGTAGTGACCTGAGAAATGGTCTGATCTCATTAATACTGAGCTGACTGAACTGAACGTGCTGCATGGAGCTCCCCTTTCATTTCTTCTGTCCTCCTTATTGCCTTTTGTTTCTCTCCTCCCTTCATCTGTTTTTCTTTTGTCCCGCATTTTTCTGGCCTGCGTCTTCCCTCTCCATCCTCTGTCTGCCTGTGCTGCCTCTCCTCTCTTTCGCCAGCCACACTTCTTGCTGTCTCTCTCTCTCTCTCTTTCTCTCGTTCCCTGTCTGTCCCCTATCTCTTCCTCAGTCGGTCTCTCGCTCGCTCTCCCCGCAGACTTCTGCTGCTGATAGAGCAGCAGCCCCTCAACCGATTAACTCCACAATCCCTTAATAACAATCTCATTCCCTCTATCCCTCCCTCTCTCCCTCCCTCCCTCTGCCTCTCTCTGAAGCCCTCCCAGTTCATTTGACCGCTTTATTTCAACCTCCCATTCATGGGGCTCAGATCACACAAGGGGCTGTAATGACAGCACATTTATTAATTAATTGCATGTGTAATTGGTAAAATTAAGTTTCGGAAACTTGGTAATGATGTGAGGAATTACAGGGATGGAAGGAGGGGACGCGCTTTGAAGACAAGCCCCCTCAAGTTCTTTTGGGGATGGAGGATGGGGGAGAAGGCGTGGATGGATGGATAGAAAGGGAGAGATAGAGAAAGAAAAGAGAAGAGGGAGGGGTGGGAGAGGAGTAATCCAGGAGGAGAGCCGCACTGTAGGGCTGATCAGAGACGAGAGTTTTGTCTCTGGGCTAATCTTTTCTTCTCAAGTGGTGTCATGGCCGTCGCTCCACTCTTCCCGTCAGTCCGTGGGTCTGTCCAGCGCGCGGCAGCAAATTCCCCCATTGATTCAGACTGGGCCACTTTAATTAACTTCCTGCCTGAGATAATGGCTAGCTCAGAGGAATCTGCTCGCCGCGAAAAAACTCTGAGAAAAACTTTTCCCTGCGTCTCCAGGATGGCTAAGACGGCCCCTTCAGTGGCGGCGTAATTTATTTCCTCTTATTGTCACGACTTTGTCCGAAAAATGAGATTGAACATGAGGAGTGAATTGTTTATTGTCTGGGGTATTCGGGAGCAGATGTGGGTTCTGGGTCTCTCTGTGCTGAGACGATAGGAACAGATGCCATTATGCGTCGAGTGTGTAATTTCACTGGATGGACGCTCGGATGGGAAAAACGTCCTTGGAGGGATAAATGGTTTATCAGACATGTGAACTGTTGAGAAGGAGCGCGAAAGAGGGGGGGTGAAAAAAAATGGAAAAGGGAAGAAAAGAGGAGTCAATAGTGCAGTTTAGACTTACAGCGCATTCATACCCCCGAAAGAGGCAAAATGGTGGAGTCCATATGTTGTGCACACATGGCTTCTTTCGTGCTTTACTTTACCATGTCTCTTATTTTGTGGCACAACGATGTCAGTCAAGTCAAGTTTCCACTGATGACCGAAACTAAATAAAACTTGTTTTTCAAGGGTATCTAATACATAATAATTTTTTGGGACTATTTTTTATATTATAATTAATTATCTGTTAATGTTACCAACTATGCATTGTATTAGGTGTATTGTATTAGCCATTAGGTATTGGTTCTCATCATTCAAAGCGAAATACTTCAGAAAATCCTTCAGACTGGAGATTGGCGTTTTGGCCATTGACATTGTCAAGCTCCAACAGTTTCTCGGCTGCTTTCTCATTTTTTCTGGAGCAACTTGTCATTAATGTGTCCACTTCAACATCCATCTCATTTAATGGTACATGGAAGGATGTCAAAATGTATATATTATGGAGCACAGTTCAAGTATGGAAATAATCTGTGGGGTCAAGCAACAGTGCCATTATTTACAGCATCAAGCATCAATCTCAATACATTTCTTCCTGTCACTCATGAACTCATGATAGGAAGTGGCACTTTTGGGCACTACTGCCAATGAAATGGCACTAGTTTTAGACACTAAGCATGAGCTAAAATGAGAGTAGAGAATGGAAGGGAACACAGCATTATTTATCCTTGTACAGTGGATGTGCTTCCTGATCGAAGGATTGACATGTTTTGTAGAGGAGAACTGTTAGTCTGTGTACAAGGCTGTCTTGTTTAACAGTTGAAATGGAATGATCACAATATCAAACATTCATTCATTAATATATGAGTAACGCACCATTCACTCTCACCCCGTCTACGGTCGACTTCAGTGAACGTGTGTATCTAGAGAAAGAGACAGGGAGACTACACACACACACACACACACACACACACACACACACACAAACACACACACACACACACACACACACACACACACACACACACACACACACACACACACACAGAAAGCCTTGCCACCCAAAACCGGGAGTTGACAGATTTATTTTATTAATTTAATTTATCCGTCCATCCATCCATTCTTTTATCCATCCATTATTTTATCCATACATTATTTTATCCATCCATTCATCCATCCCTCCATCCATCCATCCATCCATCCATCCATTCGTCCACCCATCCATCCATCCAACTATACTTCTGTTTGTCCATCCACCCATATGTCCATTCATTCTTTTATCATCTGTCATCATCCATACATCTATTCATTCATTCATTCATTCATTCATTCATTCATTCATTCATTCATTCATTCATTCATTCATTCATTCATTCATTCATTCATCTATCCGTCCACCCATGCATTCATACATTCTTTTATCCATCATCCATCCATCATCCATCTACACACTTCATTCATTTATCCATCTACATTCTATCCATCATCTATTCATTCATTCATCCATCCATCCATCATCATCCACCTGTACATCTGTCCATCTGCTCATTTGTCAATCCATTCATTCCATTTATTTCTATTTCCATGTTCTTAACCCTCTTTACCAGTCACACACACACACACTGTCTCAGGGCAACAGTGAGTCTCTATTGGCCAAAACACGTATTTTTGGACTGTGGCACCTTGAGACGAGCCAAAGCCCCTTGATTATAGCCTTGGCTTTGAACCCATGTCCTTCTTGAAAAGGTGACAGTGCTACCCACTGAAACACAACAATTCGGGCCCCTGTGTGTGTTCATCTCACTAAGTTGTTTCTGGTTGGTAGCTGAGTTGCCCAGTCGGCCGAAAAAGGAACTTTAAGACAGAGAGGTCTGTGCAAGGTTAATGATAGCAGCCCAGTGTCACTTTTCCATGGGGAGCAGGTCTGAAAGGTCTGCAGGTCCAGAGTGACCCAACATCTCCTCATCTCCTCCACCTGTCTGCTTCCACTGAGAGGCACAAAGAAAGGGCAGCTAATCCATGTTGGTGTGGTGGGGAGGTGGGGGGGGGGGCATGGGGGCTGGAGTAAACCCAGCCAGCCAGCCAGCCAGCCACTCCGATGTGAGGGCTTGTGATAGCGGAGACACTTGATCACATTTATCTGCAGTTTACACCTTCCTGTCTTGATCTCTGAGCTATACAGGGGATCGCCTTTCCTACTCAAAGAAAGAAAGCAAGCAAGCAAGCGAGGCTCTGGGGTGGGAGGTGGAGGGGTGGATGGATGGAGGGAAAGAAAAGAGGCCAGGGCCCTCTGTGTGAATGCTGGTCGGGATTGTAAAGCGAGCTGAGCGATGACAGCTAAATGCGCTAATTTTCTACTGGGACTCGGGCTTTGTCTCACAGGGAGGGCTCAGCCACGGGGCTGTGACATCGAGGGACCGATGAACCTTTTTGTTAAAGATCTCAGTGATCCAGTTGCATGTCTAGTGACTAAATTTTGGGACAAAATGTTGAACAATCATATCCAGGGGCGGACGTGTGGATGGGTTCATTAAAACGCTACATCAGGGACTGTTATGGGTACGGCAGGATGAACTGATGCGCAGACATCTCAGCATTGTTTGAAAAGGCTAGACTTGACACCGGAACGTGTGAGGCGAAGGTGGAGCAGGATGAAGGACAACACCAGACTGGAATGATTAGTGTCTGTATTGTGTTTGTACAAAGTTAAACGGAAATTAAAGGCATCCTTTCTTGTACGGTAGGCTTAACAGGAAAATGCAAAACATGAAAATCAGTTTGTTGTTGGGCAATGTCTCACTCTCACTCCCACTCTTCTCTGTGTCGTTACACCCCTGCGTCTGATGTGTTTCCTGACGTTTACTATTGCGATCGGCTGGTGCCGCGCAGTGCCTCCAAGCAAGGAAAATTACAAAGGGAGGAGAGGAGATCTGCGTGACAGTGAAGTGGAATGTCCTGAAGGAACAGGATGTGACAGCCTGCTGGTACTCAACTTTATCGATCGTTGTGGTTATATATATGTCACGCCTATTCCGTATTTGATGCCAGCAGCACATTTCAAGCAAGTTGGGACAGGGGGCAAGGCGAGACCGGGGAAAGCTAGGCTTAGCTCCCAAGACACCTGTTTGGATCGTTCCACGGGTGAGCAGGTTCACAGGTAACAGGTGAGAGGATCAGGGCCTGAAACCAGGTTCACCGCTTTCTCAAACACCTCATTATTTGTGTCACATTACAACGCAAGCTTTGTGAAAGTGTTGTTGTGAAACACAGTTTCTGAAAGGTAATGTTTCTTAACAGGTCATGAATTTATTGCAAACTGCAGAAAGTCTTAGTACTGTGATGACACACACGTTAACACACACACACACATACACACACACACACACTCACATGAGGTCTAACGTGAAAGCCTACAATGTAAAGGGGCAATAAGCGGTGATAATCCTCCAGGATTCTCCATGGGAACAGTCTCCTGTTGTTTAGTTGTAATTATCCTTTAATATGGACTCTCGTCTCTGCTTTCACTTTTCACACACCCATACACACACACACACACACGTATACAGTATGGTACGTACAAAGTTGCCCTGCCTTGTGCACACATGCACACATGCATGCACGCACACACACACACACACACACACACACACACACACACACACACACACACACACACACACATCTTTGCTCTGTGCATCATTACACTCACTGTATTGCCTTACACAGGTAGAAACCTGAAGACTGTGTTAAGCTGTTTAAGACTCTTTTAGCTTCATTAAGACAGACAGAGCTCAGTCAGACAAAGTAGCTTTCACTGAGGCCCACAGTCTGCGGCGTTCAGTCATGGATAATTTAACACGGACCAAATGTCAAGTGATTTTCAACTTTTACTTTGATTCTAATCCATTCTCTCTTCCCCTCCGATACATTTTGTCCTCCCCTACTCGACTCTATTTTGTGCCCTTCCGCCGTCATAATACAAAAGTGCTGACGGAGAAACATTCTCTTGTCTGGCAGCCAACGTCAATCATCTTTTCCTGTTTGTAGAAATCACACCTGAGCCAAAAAACGCTCAGCAAGTGGTTTCACATGTCTCTATTATGCCCGAGGAGGGCCTGATTTAACTTCTTAGCCGCTCGGAGACGCACCAGAAATTAAAAGCGGGAAGGGAAGTGATCTGACAGAAACACCGCTCATGACTAGACAGAAGGTGGTGGAGTCTGTTGGTGCGGTCGCTTTAATGTGCTTTC